>JARGCV010000248.1:16632500-17052500 GCA_034064705.1 Bothrops alternatus
TTTATTTGCAGTAAAGGTCGTGGACCACAAGCAAATTCCGTGCCCCTTCATGTTCCGGGATGCAATTGAGGCCCAGTGGTCATCCCTGGCCTCTACCCCCAAGGAAAGCAGTATGGAGAAGAAGCTGTACAACGTATCTCCATCATTTGCCTCCATGTTAGACGTCCCTACAGTTGATCCTCCACTAATTTCGTTATTTTCTAATTCCGCCATCTCAGGTGACATGGCAGAGGTTATGAAAGCGGAGGACAAGAAGTTTAAGTTCGCCTATAGAAGAGCTCACCAGGCTTCGGGACTGGCCATTAAGGCCGCGACTTCAGCTTCTTTCTTCGCCAGAGCGGCCATCATGTGGCTCCGTGATCTTCAGACCTTGGTTCCCCCTGATCAGGTCAGAGTGCACCAGACACTTGTCAAGCTGGTGGCGGCCTCACAATATATGGTGGACGCCTCTCTCCACTCAGCTAAGTGCTCGGCCCGTTCCATCGGCGCCACAGTGGCCTCTCGCAGGCTACTATGGTTAAAACAGTGGAGAACGGATTTAAAGGCCAAATGGCGTCTCTCCACGTCCAAGTACGCCGGTAAGGATCTGTTTGGCCCTATCCTTGACCCACACGTGGTCGAGGGTAAGGACAAGCGCAAGGTCATGGTGCACCCCTCCAAGAAGTCCGACAGGCGGCCACAGCAGGACTCCCGCAGACAGTCCTTCCGTCCCTTGGGCTCTTGGGAGTGGCGACAGCCCTTTCGAGCAGGGCAGTCCTGGGATTGGCCCAGAGGTTCGCGCTCCTTCCCCCAGAGGCAGGATCGTCAACAGGACCGCCCGAACACCGGAGCCAGGGGTCAGTCTCAGGCCAAACGTCCCTTCAGAGGTTCCAGGGGTCGTCCCTATAGACGCTCCAAGTGACGCCATTGGGGATTTTCCGATAGGAAGGCACCTGGGAAGGTTTTACCAGGTCTGGGAGCAGACCACCACCGACTCTTGGGTCAGGGACACCGTCAGACGTGGCCTGGCACTCGAGTTTTATGTACTCCCTCACGATCGCTTCCTACAATGCCCAGTATCACGGAATCCATCGAAAGCACGTCTCATATCCACCACCATCAAGCATCTCCTAGACATCAGGGCCATAGAGCCAGTACCAAAGGGTCAAGTTGGAACAGGTTTTTACTCCATCCTGTTCGTGGTCCCCAAGGCATCAGGAGGATGGAGGGCGATACTGGACTTAAAGGGTCTGAACCGATTCTTAGTATACAGACGGTTCAAGATGCAGACCCTAAAGTCAATACTGGCCGGTATCAGGAAGGGAGATTTTCTCTCTTCCATAGATCTCACCGAGGCTTACCTCCACATCCCAATCTCCCAGGAGCACCACAGGTTCCTGCGATTCTGTTACGCACACCGGCATTATCAATACCGGGCCCTCCCGTTTGGCCTATCTTCAGCCCCAAGGGTCTTCACGAAGGTCTTGGCGGTATTGGCAGCCCACCTTTGGATGATACCGGTGCACGTACAGTGCCACCTGGACGACATCCTCGTACAGTCCAGGTCCCTTCAGTCAGCAAGATCAGATCTGTTGACCACCATTCAGATCCTTCAGGATCATGGCTTTTCAGTGAATTTCAGGAAAAGCCACACCTCCCCCACAAAGCGTCTACTCCATCTAGGGGCCCTGATAGACTCTGAACTTTGCAGGGTCTATCTATCCCAGGAGCGATGGTTGAGCATCCGGAAATTAGTATCCCAGATTCGGGGTGCGAGGAAGGTTCCTCTGGTACAGTTGTCCCAGCTCCTGGGAAAGATGGTATCTTGCATGGGCATAGTCCCGTGGCCGAGACTACACTCGAGGAGCCTCCAGTGGTTCCTCCTCCCCTTTCAGAAGCAGAACCTCAGCGCCTCCTCCAGAAAGGTCCAGGTGCCGTTCCACATCCTCTCATCCCTCCAGTGGTGGACTTCCGCAGCCATGTCCAAGGGGACCATATTCAAGGAGCCCCTCAGGCTCGTCCTCACCACAGATGCCAGTCTGTTCGGTTGGGGGGCTCACCTCCAGACCCATTTGGCCCGCCGCCATTTCTCCTCCCTAGTGTCAGGCAAACATGTCCTAGTCCTGACAGACAACATGACGGCCAAGACTCACGTCAACAAGCAGGGGGGAACACATTCCTGGCCTCTTCTCCAGGAGACCATGGAACTAGGTTTGTGGGCAGAGGCACACCTGGGCTCAATCAGGGCGAAACACATTTTGGGGGAGGCAAACCGACAGGCAGACTCCCTGAGCAGGGCGACTGTGGACCACTCAGAATGGTGTCTGGACACGAGGCTGTTCGATTTGATAGCGATCAGGTTCGGCAGGCCATGTCTGGATCTCTTTGCCTCCCCGTCCAATGCTCAACTCCCCAGATTCTTCACCAGGTTCCCGACGAGGGGGGCCGAGGGGACGGACGCCCTTCAGTGCAGGTAGCCCAAGGGTCTGCTATACGCTTTCCCTCCCCTCACGCTGATACAAGCCACCATTCGCAGGCTGATATTGGAGCGAGCGGAAGTAATATTGGTTGCTTCATATTGGCCTCGACGCCCGTGGTTTGCAGACATAGTGGATCTGTCCCTGTCCCTGCCGTGGAGGTTCCCCCCCGGACCAAGTGGCTCTCAACCAGGGGGAGCTCCTCCATCCGGACCCTCAGTGGCTCCAATTAGCCGCTTGGCACTTGAGCGGGAGAGTCTAGCTAGGCAAGCTTATTCCTCGGGGGTGATCTCTATGATCCAGGCCTCTAGACGCCCCTCGACAAGTTGGATTTACGACGCCACTTGGAAAAATTTCTGCCAGTGGTGCACCTCACATAAATTGGACCCTCTCTCAGTTATAGTCCCTAACATCTTGGATTATCTGCTGGATGGCATTTCCAAGGGCTTGTCCACTAACACCATCCGTAGGCAGGTTGCGGCCTTGTCTACGGTCCTCACCTGTGATACTCTGGGTCCACTTTCTCATCACCCAGCGATCTCTGCTTTCCTTAAAGGGGCGGCCAATAGATACCCATCTTGGGATTTACCTACTGTGTTGCAGGCCTTGACCACTGCTCCTTTCGAGCCTCTCCAATCTTGCTCTCTGCATTTTCTCTCCTTAAAGGTGGCCTTTTTAGTTGCAATCACTTCGGCCAGAAGGATTTCGGAGTTGGCCGCCCTCTCAGTCAGGGAAGATCTCTGTATCTTCCATCAGGACAGAGTGGTCCTTAGATTAGATCCCTCCTTTATTCCCAAAGTGAACACCAGTTTTCATAGATCATTGGATCTAGTTTTACCGAGTTTCTGTCCAAGTCCTTCTCACCGTCTAGAACGCCAGTGGCACAAGCTGGATGTGCGCAGGGCTCTGCGCATCTACATAAAGCGTACTGGATCCTTTCGCAAGTCAGAGGCCTTGTTTGTCTCTTTTCAGCCATCTGCCATGGGCAGGAAGGTGTCCTCTTCCACCATCGGCAGGTGGATTAGGGCTTGCATTGCTAGGGCTTATGCCTCCCAGTCGCTTCCCGTCCCAGCTCGTATCACGGCTCACTCCACGCGCAGCGCAGCAACCTTTGCGGCCTGGTCTACCCAGGCCTCTGTAGAGGAGATTTGTAGGGCAGCATCTTGGTCATCCCCATCTTCATTCATTACACACTATAAGATTGACAGGTTTGCCGCGGCGGATGCCGCATTTGGCAGACGGGTTCTTCAACAGGTCGTTTCCTCTAGGGAGACACCAGCCTAGACCTTCCCCCCCCGAAGGGACATGGGGGGCTTTGGTATGTCCCAATCAGTGGATTCTACATCCACCATGCTGGAGAAGGGGCGTTGTCTTACCTGAACGCCTTTTCTCAGCATGGTGGTGTAGAATCCACACCCTCCCTTGGACAGGTGTCTAGGCTTGTGTATTGTCATTTTTTTGTATTTTTTGGAGTCATTGCGTCAGAGCTTGTCAGGATCCTTCGCCTCGTCAAAACTGGGAAGACACACCCAAAGGGAGGCGTGACTAAAGCTCTGACTTAGTCTCTCTGAGCAGGAAGGCTGAAATAACCCAATCAATGGATTCTACACCACCATGTTGAGAAAAGGCGTTCAGGTAAGACAACACCCCTTTTCTCTCTAGCTTGTATTTCAGTAGTAAAACTGAAATCAGCTAAAAGAAGGACACTTGGATGAGCAGTTCAAAATTCCAGTCACATATTTTTTTCATTTTTACTTACACCAACTCACCCACCAATGATCTTTTAGTTGGCAGTGCAATGCTTAATTGATTGTGAAAAAATGTAATAGGAATTTGATCTAATTAGTTCTTGGATGGGAGACCAACAGAAAGTCCCAAGGTTACAGAATGAATAGGGGAGTTGAAAAAATAGCTTGTAAGAATGTGGCAGCAAATAAGTTCAATGCTGTTGCTGAAAAAAACTACATGGTCATACCTGTGAAGTAACCAAGACTCAAAGGCAACACAGAACAGCTTTTATGGATACACACACTGGCTAGATTAAGTTTTAATAACTCAACAATATTCTGATTAAAATTTATATAATCTCTTTCCAATTTAGCATCTTCTATGTGTACTAGACTAGATGTTTCATCAGACCTATGTAGCCTAACTAGGAATGGTAGAAGCATTTAGAGGACAATTGACTGGACAAATGTGATTTACATTATAGGTTTATGAAAAAAAGTTTTGCGCCCTTATAGATTTTCTGAAAGTTTGCCTATCTAAATCTTATCAGAGTTGCACAGAGATCCTACTTTAGTGTTACTTGTTTGCTACTAATATCAGTAGGATATATTCAGAAAATCCATATGGGGAGCATACATTTTCGGGGGGGGGAAGCAATTCTTTTCTCCAGCGTCTGGAGATTGCTCAGAGCAATTTTCTAATCATGAGCCTAGCATCAAAAGAAAGCCAATGTTCAATTCTTAAAATGGAAAGTTCAGGTGAAAAGCTATTAACTATTTATCTTAACATACTTTGAATAGTATATTCCCCATCTATACCAAATTGTTCGTCCCAAGCATTTATTAGGCTTGAAAATCCTGAAACAGCATCCCCTCAGGTACTGCTTGTAAAAGAATAAAACCATTCTACAGCTCAAAGAAAGAAGCAATTGCACTTTATTGTTGGAATGATGAAGTGCCTACAGTATTCTCTTGTCAAATAATAAAGTGGCATCTAAATTTAACAATAACAAAATTGGAAGGGACTTTGAAGGTGTTCTACTTCAGAGGCACCCAACCTTTTGGGCACCAGGGACCGGTTCCGTGGAGAGAGGTTTTTCCACAGACTGGAGGGTGCGTGGTTTTGTGTGCTGCCTGCATCTCATGGATGGGGCTTTGCTTGTTTGTGCAGACCAGTTGCTGACATGCCATAGACCGGTACTGGTCCACGGACCGGGGGTTGGGGACCCCTGTTCTAGTCCAGCTCACGGCTCAGGCAGGAAACCCAATAGCATTTCAGACAAATGGCTGTCTGATGTCTTCTTAAAAACACAACTTCTGTTAATGCTATTAACAAATAGCATTAACAGCTGCAACAGCTTAAATTACTATCATCAGCCTAGACTGCACTGAAAGACAGATAACTTTCCTCTAGACAGTCTTACAATCTGAGTTGGAGACCTTAGGATCAATATAGAATATTTACCCTAAGCTTTAACATACATACACAAACAGACACACTGCCCCCAGAAGTTATGAGAGCACTCATCTTTTTTTTTTTTTGCAGTTTTACCATTAGCATTAATTAGCACTGCATATGAGACCTGCAATACATAAGAAAATAATCTCAAGATATTTTGAGTTTAAAGGACTTTGGAAGGGTTAGGTGGGGATTTAGTTCAGTCCTAAAACAGGCAGCAGAGATGACCTCTTTGGAATTGCTACCACAAGAAGAACACCAAGGAGTTTATTCTTTCAGTTGTTTGTTTAGGGAGCAACAACGGCAAGGATGCTCTTTCTTTTTCCAGGCTATTGTGACAGAGAAGAGATTCGAGCTGCTTTGAATTTATTAAATTAAATTGATTAGGTTATGCATTGGACCATTTAGTAATATTCATATGAGTCAGTTCTGAATATAACTTCTGAGGATATATTCCTACTTCTGTTTGTTCCATTACTTATAAGTTGAACCCATCAGAGGCTTATTTTATACTATCATTGGATCTGGCTGAAAACATAGTCTCTTATTGGTGACTACCTCTTCCATGAGTAAAAGGTTCCAAAATACTTTTGGAAATGCTCTTATCAGCCAAATAAGTTGACAGATAAACTGGAGGATATTTTAGTAGTGAGCTGTCCAAGGATATGAAGAGTGCATACAGTATTCCCTTTGCTGCTTGTTGAGTAGCTTCATAAAAAAATGTATGCAGTTTAAAATAGAGATATGAGAAGTTGAAAAGCTACTAGAGAGATAAGCTACCTTAAAAAACCGCTACACTTCTCAGTGTTGACTTAATTTTCCAAAACTTCTACAACAGTACTGCAACATCTGCTATTTTTAGATTTTACAGGGCATAATTAAGATAAACAACAGTTGTTTTGTTTTAACTTGGAATTCATCTGCCAGATAATGGAAGCGCAAGTCATTTTTTTCTTTTCTTGACTTAGATAAAAACAACTCAACATTTGTACTAATCTACACAAACCACACTGCAAAAAGTAGAAAATTAAAGAAATTTTTGAAACCCACATTTAATTTTTAAACTTCTCTCTTAAAATTTTAAGTCAATTAAATATAAAGCCAGTTTGAGATTTCCCCAATTAATATTAATACATTTTGATTACCCTTTGCTAATGTGCAGTAATACAATTTATTATTGATTTTATTTGGTTCTACTTAAATGGCCTGAATGCCCTAAGCGTAAGATATTTTGTTCCTTACTTAACATTGTGTCATTTCTAAACTGCTGTTATATGTATTAATTTTTTCTTCCATTCAATCATGTCCAATTTTCAGGGGCTGCCTGGACAAATCCTGCAGTTTTCTTGGCAAGTTTTTTCATTAATAGTTTACCATTGCTTCCTACAATATGTAGTAACACGTTATGACTACAAGGAGAAAATTCCTCCTCAGTTGGATTAAGCATATATTTGCCTAAACCAAAATACAACCCTCTTTTCAACAAGCCCAATCATGTATATAATATAAAAGCAAACTGATTTAGCTTCCAAGATTAAATAAAAAGCATAGCCAGCTTCAATTCAAACACTGAGACAAATGCATTTGAAATCCCTGCGGATGCTATCCAATGTACTATAGCGGGATTAAGGTGTTTGATTTGGACCAAGGAAACCAAGAGTCAAGTCTCTGAGATACTTCACAGGTTTCAACGTTTTCACTAGATAGATAGATAGATAGATAGATAGATAGATAGATAGATAGATAGATAGATAGATAGATAGATAGATAGATAGATAGATAGATAGATAGATAGAGATATATAATTAATCACAAACCATTTTGAATGCATAGCAGAAAAAAGACTCTTGAGAGTTAACAAGGTTGATCCTATTCAAGGATCACAGGAAAAGTCGGTAACAGAGTAAGATGCTGTTTTATTCAGCTCATGCCTAATTGGCCAGGGACGAAGGTAAGCTGAATAAGTAAAATGTTATTTTAAAGTAGTTCTTCTGTTTTGAAACAGTGGATTACTACCTCTCTTTCTCTTCAAACTAGGTTTTATTAATGTCTTCACCTCATTTTGAAAGAAACACTGATTAGGGCAGAGTGCAGTATGGAAGAATAGAACACACTACATACAATACACCACTCTGACAGGCAACTGATCCGGGTCACACATAGCCAGCAGATGAGACAGATCAATCAAAATAGAGACAGCACCATTCACAATGATCAATTAATTGATACTTTCCAGGAAGCATCTGTATTCCTCCAATCGCCAATCAATACTCTTGAATTCAAATTTTATACAGACTACAAAATACTGGAAGTTGGATTTAATCAACCATCCTCCCACCTTTTCCTTTACAATTAAGCACACAGAAAAATACAATCTTCATAAAAAGAAATTCCAATTATGAAACACGGGGAAAATATGCATCGTACAGTCTGGAAACTAAGCAACATTCTTCCTTGATCACTGTTTAAGCTAGATGTCACTCCCACCCTGCTCTGTTTTACTAATCAAATAAAATTAGCCCCTTTCAAACTAGAAGGCAATTGTTTGTAATGTTCTAGAACTATCTGAATGCCCATCCCAGCTGCACCCAAGATGTTACTCTTAAATTAATCCTCAAGATACATTTTTCAGTTGAAGAGAGCTAACTACAAGTGCTCCCTACTTCGAAGGACTAGGGAAAGTAAATTGCTTTTCTCTTTGCTTTTTCTCCTGAACTACTTTAGAATGATTATTTATTGAAATATTTCCAGAACAATCACCTAGCTTATATCGGTAACTCAATGACATTAATTAGTATTTCTAACTTGGATAATTCTAACTGCTGCCAACTTTAAAGAACTTCTGTTTCTAAATTAATAACAGTGATAAGGCTTAGTGACTTTGCCAACCATCTTCCTCCACTCTGGGAGCCAGCTAACTTACTGTGTCCACAGACAAATATCCTGTGGGCCTTGTTTAGGGTGACCTGATCCTCCTGGGAAAGGAGGACTTGGAGGTTTACTTTCAAGACCATGGAGAAGGATGTGCAGAGCATCTGATGGACAAAACTGCTCAGATTCATTCCAAGCTGGTCTCTAGCTTTAATACAAACCCTGTAGAATTTGCCTTATTATTTGGGAAAGGTTTGATCCTGTTGGATCTGAGGAAGTGGACAGGGTCTTAGGGTCTGTGAGCTCAGCTTTCCTGAAGTTTTTGAGAAAACCTTTTTTGTTTTTTTGCATTTCTTCTTAAGGAGAAAGTGACCAAATGGTTCATCAGCTTAGATTTCCAACTCCCAATGCAAGATCCACAATATGGCTTAGATACTCCCATAGGGAAGAATCATTAATTCATTTCCATAAATGCGTTTTTAAAGTCAGTGCAGAGTTAAATCTGAAAGAGGCTTCAATACACTACAAAAGCTTCTCCAACACAATTGCTTTTATCTTAATAACCTCTGTAGACATTAAGATGCTAAGAGCATTCAACGAACACCATCAGCCAATCAGTGCAACTGAACATACAAGGAACATTATCAGCTAGTCAGTGTAACCACTTTTTAACAAAAGTGTTTTTGTACTGTTGGCCAGTCGGTGTGAAAACACTAATCTAATCAGGATCATCATGTGTACCAGAACAACAAAATCCACTCAACCTCACTTTTACCAAAGTAAAATAAAGTTAACTGTGTTTCCCCCTTTTTACTCATATTGTTTTGTTAAAAAAGCATAACAAAAAAAGATAATAACAAAATGTGAATCATTACTATGAAAAAAGCCATTCCAGCTGCAGAGCTGTTTTGAAGATCCTATAGCCAATGGAAAAATAACATATACATCCGCAAGAAAACTACAGAGTTATAGGGTTGCAAAAGAAAAAAATGGTGAAAGAAAAAAGAAAGATGAGTCTGAAACATTGATGATTTGATGAAAACATTGAAATTTGGAGCTTGTTTTGAAAAGATACAAAAAGCCTCTGTGAAAGTACTATCAGAATATGCTTTTTTTTAAAATAATCTTTACATCTGTAGCATAAAAGTGAAATCAGTACTATACTCTGGTACAGTTGCTGCCTCAGCTGGTCTATTTGGTTATTCTGTTTCTGTCTATTGGGACTAAATGAGGAGCCTGTAATTGCAGGGTGTTTTCCTTTTCTTAGCAGATGATAGTTGATGCTACAGGAATCCACAGAACTGCCTTCACTCCTCCTCTTCTTCTCTTTCTCTGTTTCTTTCTGTTCCATCTGCAGCTTCAATTTTGTAGTCACATGGAGCCATAAGGAATTTCAATTCTTAATACCAGGAAGAAACAGAGCAGTGTGACAGTACCTTAGCAGACAATTGCTCTATTGCTATTTACCATCAATTAATTCAATTTCCGCATCAATCCTGTGCAAGTACGTTAAGCTGCAAATAGTGTATGGCCCAAAGTCACCCAATGAAGCTCACAGGGCTCTGAAACCAGCTTTCACCATCTGACCTTCTTACCACTATCAACCTTAGATTCTCTCATTCACTACCTTCTGAACCTCTTTTCCATCTAATTTTGGTGGTCACAATCTATATATTTGCAGACCTTTATGGTCCTCCAAGCATCTGATGTAGTGGGACTCTTCTCCAAAAACATTTATGCATGTTTCTTTTAAGATAAATATTTGCTAGAACTTTGTTAATTCAGAACTGAAAACAGGTTTTTAAAAATTAAGCCTCCATGCATGTACTGTAGTTCAAATATATGAGCCACAAGTGCAGAACGCATGGTAATTAAAATGCTATTTGTGAACCCATCTCTAAATTTCCTACCACTACAGAGATTTGGGCTGCTATAGCTTCTTCTCACTTGTCCTATGTCCTATCAACTATCAACTCCCACCCTTTGACTGCCATGCTGTACGTCACAGTATATTTTTCCCATTTCACATACAATTATTTCCTCTGAACTACAAATATAAGAACAGGACTCACTTATTAGAAACAAAGTATTATTAGAAATGTCTGAGTTAAAATACACACTGTGAAGTTCATATTAAGGTCTAAAAATTATTTGGGCTCATGGAAAAGGCTTGATCATGCAAACAAAGTTTGCAACTTTTCTTTCCCACTGAATGGCAAAATTGTAAGTTGCCAACTTTCAAACTCCTCCATTTCAAAACCAATTTGACCCTGCAGAGTCCAAAAGCAGCAATACTTCTTCAAGTTATTTTCAGTCACAATATTGCAAACCCCAGGAGACTGACCTGCTGGTTTTTTTTTGTTTTTTTTTGCCATAGGTTGCACAGTGGTGCAGGCTGTAAGATGCTTAAGGTGCAAAGGTCTTTAGTACAAGCAATGCAGTAAGTTTTAAAGGTTCCATGTGCTAGCAAAATTAAATAGTTCTTGGAATCCTAACTATTGACTGAATGCTTGTAACACAAAAATAAGCCACCTCTGAAGCAAACCATATCCAAACAGCATTCCAAAGCCTCAAAATAGGTTGCCAATTTAGCAGCAATGAATTTTTTCCAAGTCACTCAGCTAAGCAATGGCTTGACCATCTTTAACATAAACCATTAACTTTTCCTAAGTCATTGGAATAGCACAGGGGTAGGCAACCTTGGCTCTTTTATGACTTGTGGACTTCAACTCCCAGAATTCCTGAGCCAGGAATTCTGGGAGTTGAAGTCCACAAGTCATAAAAGAGCCAAGATTGCCTACCCCTGGAATAGCACAATGAATCTTATAATGTATCAAGAGTCAGTTTGGTGTAGCAGTTAAGGCATCAGACTAGAAACCAAGAAGTCATGTGTTCTAGTCCCACAGACACAAACTCAGCTGGGTGATCTTCTCAGCCCTAGGAAGGAAGCAATGTCAAACTACCCCAAAAATTGCAAGGACTAGTCCAGGCAGTCGCTGGAAATCAAAAACTGACTTAAAGGCAAAAAGCATCAGCTCAAGCTTTTAAAGCAGCGGTTCTCAACCTGTGGGTCGGGACCCCATTTGGGGTCGAACGACCATTTCACGAGGGTCGCCAAACAACACAGTCCGCCATTTTCCCTCCCTTTTCCTTAGCTGTGCTACTCCCTCTTTTTCTATTGGCTTTTGAAAGCCAATAGAATAGATTCTCTTGAATAGAGTCTAATTCTATTGGCTTTCAAAAGCCAATAGGAATTGTCCAGGCTGTCTCTGTCCTGCTGAGCCCGCCAAAAGTCCCAGCCTGCAAACGGCAAGTTGTCTGCAGCGAAGGCGAGCTGTCTGGAAGTTTCCACCCCTCCCTGCTGAGCAACTACTACAAATGTAAGTAAAAGAGAGCCAGGGGTGGGAGGTGGGAGGCCGGCGGGCGCAGGGAGGGTTGCTGGCGCACGTGGGGCCCGGCGGGTGCCTTACCTCCCTTGGGCTGGGCCAGCTGGTGGCCCACCGGTGGTTGCCCTGCGCCGTCGTGGCCCCTTGCCAGCTACGCTTCGGCCGACGCAGGGGGCGGCACCACACATGCGCGGCGCTCCCGGGCAGGGAAATAGTCCTCGACTTACAACTGGTTGGGAAGTCCTCAACTTACGACTGGGTAGTCCTCAACTTACGACTGGTTGGGTGGTCCTCAACTTACGACCGGTTGGGGGTCGCGGCAAAGCTGGCTGAGGAATTCTGGGAATTGAAGTCCACAAGTCTTAAAGTTGCCAAGGTTGAGAACCCCTGCGTAAAGCAACCACAAAATAGTAAAAAGAGAGATACTTGCACTTAAAAGCAGTATAAAGATATATATCAGAAACAAGCATTGAGAGAAAGATGCATGTTGTTGACTGCATGAATGGACTCTGTAATCGTTTCTTCATTTATTATGCTAATTTTGAACAGAGATTTAATCTGATCCATTATTTGCAATATTAGTTTAGAATCTAAATATGCTGCTCACAAACTAGGCATTCCCCGACCTGGGGACTCCCAACCAGGTTTGCCTTCCTTAAGTTTCTCATGTCAGCCAGCCGGTACCTTGCTGAGCTAACCAGCTCTCCCTCAAGCTATTTTATGGGGAACTGTGAAAATGAGCAGGCAGCTAGTGCCCCACTACATCTTAGTTCTTTATCTCCATACATCTATACTTAAGAAGGAAAAAACTTTTTAAAAAAAATCTAGGCAGATCATTATGCAAGAGAACACCCAGGAAATACCAAAAGCAGCATTAAAGAAGTTATGAGAAAGAACAGAGAAATCCCAGAAGGCAGAAGTTCTCTTCAAAGGGAAACTATCCACCCATCAGTTCTAGGGAAAATACTACATCATCATTGTCACTTGTTTCTTCTGAAGGCGGTGCACCAATTCACTTGTGAAATTATGCATTTTTTGCTTGCCTAGTTGTCAGAAACCTCATCGCATCACAGAGATACACAAGGATGACATAAATTTCAGATCAAAATGTCTCTGGTAGAATGGATATATGATTCTCCATCATCTGATTTATATCCTTCAGGAACATAGCAATTCCTCCTCCGTTTTTTAAAAAAGAATCTGGAAGGTGTAGCACTTCAACCAATGAGAAAACTGAAGGCCAATTTAAATGTAACTGATCAGAGATACTGATGTCTTTTTCAATCCCCCACTGATGGGAAAGGGGGATTGAAATCAGAGCTTCAGAGCCACCAACTTTGGTATTACATGTTAACTACACTACATGTTAGTATGTCAGAATGAGAAGAGGTCTGGCAAATAAGCACTTTTCTGTAGCTACTATTCAACCAAGAGATGAAGAAATTTAAAGGTTTTGGAAATAATACCTAAATAGAAAATAGTTGCATTTTCTTTTTGAGATATTGCTTTGCTTAGTTAAAATAATGTTTTCTGAAGCAACATAAAAATAAAATTCTGAACATAGTATCAAATCAATTCTAAGTGGAAAACTTCTTTTATTATTTTAAGTAATTGATACTAAATTATTTCCGTCTTGCTTACAAATTGTTGCCAAGAGTGTAGATTTTTAACTCAAGATGGGACATATGTGGAAAGTAATCATTTTAAACCAGATTTAATGGAAGTAGTTTTAAGATACTATAAAAAACCTCTCTTTCTCTTTTAGCTCATCATTCATATTAACCAACATAAAACTTCTTATAATAATGGTGAATGGAATAACCACTGGAGAAGAGAAGCCATCCTTGCAGCCAAGTGAATCATGCTACAGTAATGTGGATGGAAAAAATCCCAGGCTTAACATCTAAGGACATGCAGCCTTTTATGGTATTTTTAGAGTAAAAGCTGATCAAGTAAGTTTAGCCCTCAGCTGATTACTGTACCAGTGTAAACAAACAATTATAAAAATGGGTACACTGGAGGTTTTCTTTTGGTCTCTAAAAGTTAGAAACAATTTGGGAAGATTTCCAACCAGAGGGAGAGGCTTGCTTCTTTCTAGATAACATTTTTCTTCATTTACATCAGGGGTTCTCAACCTTGGCAACTTTAAGACTTGTGGACTTCAACTCCCAGAATTCCTCAGCCATCTGGGAGTTGAAGTCCACAAGTCTTAAAGTTGCCAAGGTTGAGAACCCCTGATTTACATAGACCTAGAATTTGGGCACAATTTTGATTAGTACTTTAGATTTACACCCAACTTTTTCTCCTTCCTCCAATTTTTTTCCTATGAAGCAAGTCACAGCCAAAGACTCACAATGAAGAATAATCTTGGCTAGAGCTGGAGAGACATAGCTTCAACATCTTACCTATCAAAGCCCTTAATATGATATCTCTGCTGTACATTGAAACATAAGCGGACGTAGAATATATGTAAATTATCAGCAGTCTCCAATGTTTTGTGCAGGAAAAAATGTTTGTCAACTTCTAGATATATATATCATGAAAAATCAGTTTTAGGGTACACCAGAATACCCAAATCCTGCTGAGAACATTTTCCTGCTGGTGGAGGTTTATCCTTAACTTCAGAATAGGATATTTGGGATCATTGCTGGTTCTGCTGTAAACCTTTCATGGAATCACAGCTCATAACCAAGTGCAAGAATGGCGAGACAGTGCAGTTGCCTTCAACACAGGAGAACATAGGTGCACATTCTATTAAAGGAAGAGTGCTTTGTTTTTCCGGAACTTCTAATTTTTCTTTTCTTTTTAAAATAACTTTTATAAAGATTTCCACAGAAGTAAAAGATAAAGCCAAAATGATACAAGATTAAAGAAAAGAAAAAGAAACAAAAGTGTGACTAGTACAACAGAAAAAGAAATATAAAAAAACTTATGATCTTTATAGCGGTTACAAACAAACTTATTTAAGTTACATCATAATTCCCACGTTCAACTCTTTTTTAACAGAAAATCCAGAATCACTAGTTCATTTTTTCCCATTTTCTGCAAAAAGTCCACAAGAGGTTTCCAGTCTTAAAAGTACCCATTGTCGTATTCCTGACCATACATGTCAATTTTGCCATTTCCGCAAATTCCATTATCTTCACAATCCTCTTTTGTGGGTACTTCAGTATTTTCCATCTTTGTGCTTATAATTTGTTGCAGTTGCCATGTACAAATCCACAAGTCTTTTCTAACTGATTCTCCATAAGTCCCAGTAAAAAAAGTTCTGGTTTCATCTGAATATTAACATTTAAAATTCTTTGAATCATTATGTGTATTTGTATCCAATATTATTTTGCTTTTTTGCAAGACTACCATGCATGATAAAATGACCCTTCATATTTTCCACATTTCCAACGATTAGAAGTACCTTTATACATATTCAGTGCCCTCTGGGCAGAAAAATAGGAAACAAATTACATAAATGAGTATAAAACTGTTTTAAACAAAAGAACTGAAATTATTTCAGGTCAGTGGGAGCATTGAGTCTGGATGATGGCAAGAGAAATATAGCCATGCATTTTTGCACGCATGGACCTCATTTGGAGGACCAACAGCATATTATCTAAATACAGTACAATTCTAAACTACAAAATAAATGTGCTGTATAAAAAACCTAAAACTCTGATAACAGAATAATAATGCATTATTATCTAGTAGCCTGATGTTCAAGGCTATCAAAAAATGTTGCTTTGGACAATAGTTGGACTGGAACCTTTCCATCTGGCGATGGACTACTTTGATATCCAGAGGCAATGTCTTTCTATAATTATGGGATGGTGGAAAGTTACTGACAATCAATACAGAGACAGTAATAGGCACTGAATAAAGATAACTGATGAGTTATGAATTCATTACTGGAATTTCAGAGGAGAAATTTGTTCTATTTTTTACCAAATAAAACTGATGTAGTTTACTTTGAATTTTTGCAACCAGTTCTTCACAGTCAAATCACTATCACCTTCATGTCAAATGCACTATGTAATCTACAAAAAAATCAAGATGCAGTCCCTCAAATCCATTCTGGCCAGCATCCGAAGAGGGGACCTGCTGTCATCCATAGACCTCACAGAGGCATACTTGCACATCCCGATCAGGCAGGAGCATCGACGGTTCCTCCGGTTCTGCCACAAGAACCGGCACTTTCAATACAGGGCCCTCCCGTTCGGCCTGTCCTCAGCCCCTCGGGTATTCACGAAGGTGCTGGCGGTGTTGGGAGCGCACCTGAGCACGCTGCCAGTGCGCGTCCAATGTTATCTGGACGACATCCTGATCCTTTCCAGTTCCCTCCAGGCCGCCCATGCAGACCTTCGGGTCACACTACGCACTCTTCAGGATCACGGCTTTTCCGTGAATTACCAGAAAAGTCACCTCGCCCCATCAACGCGTCTGCTACACTTAGGGGCGGTCATAGATTCAGAGGCATGCATGGTACATCTCTCCCAGGAGCGTCGGGCAAGCATGCAGAAGCTTGCACAACTCATCCAAAGGCAAAAATTGGTCACCCTAGTGCAATTGTCCCAACTCCTGGGAAAGATGGTCTCATGTATGGGGATCGTCCCCTGGGCCAGGCTTCACTCCAGAAGCCTCCAATGGTTCCTCCTCCCCTTTCAAAGGTTAAATCAAAGCGCGTCGTCCCGAAAGGTCAGGGTCCCACCCCAGGTTCTATCGTCTCTCTGGTGGTGGACCTCTTCCGCCATGTCCAAGGGGACACTGTTCAGGGAACCAGACAGACTCACGGTGACCACCGACGCCAGCCAGTTCGGTTGGGGGGCTCACTTCCAGGACCAGTTAGCCCAGGGCAGGTGGTTCCCCCAGGACCTGGCCCACAATATCAACTGGCTCAAGCTACGGGCCATCCACTTAGCTCTCCTCCACTCCTCCACCTGCCTGGCAGGGGGTCACGTGCTGGTCCTAACGGACAACGTAACCGCAAAAGGCACACGTGAACAAACAAGGAGGGACCAGATCGGCGGCTCTCATGCAGGAGGCCCGAGATCTGGGCCTGTGGGCGGAGTCGCATCTAGGCTTGATCAGGGCAGAACACATATCAGGGGAAGCGAACCGCCAAGCGGACTCCCTCAGCAGAGCCACGGTGGATCACGCAGAGTGGAGACTGGACCCGACTCTGTTCGAGGCTATCTCGGACAGGTTCGGCCGTCCGCTTATGGACCTCTTCACGTCTCCAACAAACACCCAGCTTCCCCGGTTCATCTCCAGGTTCCCGACTCAGAGAGCGGAAGGGACGGACGCCCTCAGATGCCGGTGGCCTCGGGGGCTGCTGTATGCCTTCCCGCCCCCTCCGTTGCTGCAAGCAACGATCCGCAAATTGATCCTGGAAAAGGCGGAGGTGATCTTAATTGCTCCATACTGGCCACGGCGCCCGTGGTTTGCAGACCTTGTGGACCTGTCGCTCTCGCCAGTCTGGAGACTCCCTCCGCATCGGATGTCTCTCAGTCAGGGGAACCTTCCAGACCCTCAGTGGCTACAACTAGCCGCTTGGCACTTGAGTGGGAGGGACTAATTAGACAGTCCTTTCCGAAGGGCATCATCTCAATTATCCAGGCCTCCCACCGCCCTTCCACTAACAGAATATATGATGCCACGTAGAAAAACTTTTCCACCTGGTGCGGTAGGCATGGGTTAGACCCTCTTTCCGTTACCATTCCCACCATCCTGGATTATCTATTAGAGGGCATTAATAGGGATCTGGCACTCAGTACCATTCACAGGCAGGTGGCAGCCTTACAGACTGTCCTTTCCTGCAATAACCTGGCCCCCTTATCTCAACACCCGGCGGTAGGCGCCTTCTTGAAAGGGGCAGTCGCGGTACGGCCTCCAGTAGCCCATCGCTTTCCATTCTGGGACTTCCCCAGGGTCCTGCAGGCTTTAACCTCTTCACCCTTCGAGCCCCTGGGGTCTTGCTCACTCCGTTATCTATCGTTGAAGGTAGCATTTCTGGTGGCTATTACCTCAGCAAGACGGATTTCGGAGCTGGCGGCCCTTTCGGTTCGAAAGGACCTGATTACCTTTTCAGACGACAAGGTTACCTTACGTTTAGATCCATCCTTCGTACCAAAGGTTAATTCCTGGTTTCATAGGTTTCAAGACCTAGTACTACCTAATTTGTGTCCGCATCCCTCACAACGTCTGGAGCGACGATAGCATAGTCTGGATGTTCGTAGGGCCCTGCTCCACTACGTCAAAAGGACTTTGGCCTTCCGTAAATCAGAGGCGTTGTTTGTCTCCTTTCAGCCATCGTCCATGGGTCAGAAGGTTTCTTCCTCGACCATTGGCAGGTGGATCAGGGCCTGCATAGTCAAGGCTTATGTTTCATTGTCATTACCGGTCCCAGCCAATATTACGGCTCACTCCACGAGGAGCGCGGCTACCTTGGCAGCCTGGCTCACCCAAGCCTCGGTGGAGATTTGTAGGGCGGCAACATGGTCTTCCCCGTCTTCCTTTGTAAAGCACTACAAAATCAACCGGTTTGCTGCGGCAGATGCCTCGTTTGGCAGGAGAGTACTGCAGCAGGTTATTTCCTCTAGTGAGACCCTAGCCTAGACTCCTACCCGTGGGGACAAGTAGGGCTTTGGTATGTCCCATCAGTGGATTCTACATCCACCCATGCTAGAGAAGGGGCGTTGTCTTACCTGAGCACCTTTTCTCAGCATGGGGATGTAGAATCCACGCCCTCCTCTAATCAGTCTAGGCAGGCGTATTTGTCAGAGTGTTTTTTGTTTGGAGCCACAAGGTCCGACTTTCGTCTGGGAAGCTTTGCCTGGTCAAAAACTGGAAGAGGAAGGAACTTCCAGCCGGAGGCGGAGCTAAAATTCGGACCTAGTCAGAGGGCTGATAGGCTGTGGTAAACCGGGGAAGTTGAGTGTTCGCCGGGGACACGAAGAGATCCAGGAGAGGACGGCCGAACCTGTCCGAGATCTCCTCGAATAGAGTCAGATCATGACGCCACTCCGAATGGTCCACCGTGACTCTGCTGAGGGAATCCACCTGGTGATTCACCTCCCCCGAGATGTGTTCCGCCACGATAGATCCTAGATGCGATTCCGCCCACAAACCCAGAACTCTGGCCTCCTGCATGAGGGCCACTGATCTGGTCCCTCCCTGCTTGTTCACGTGAGCCTTTGCTGTGACATTGTCCGTCAGGACCAGAACGTGGCACCCTGTCAGTAGTGAGGAGAAGTGGAGAAGAGCTAGGTGAATGGCCCTGAGTTCGAGCCAATTTATATTGTGGGACAAGTCCCGTGGAGACCACCTGCCCTGGGCTAGATGCGTCTGAAAGTGAGCCCCCCCAGCCGAATTGGCTGGCATCGGTAGTCACCGTAAGCCTGGCCGGTTCCCTGAAGAGAGTCCTCCTGGACATGGCGGACGAGACCCACCACCGGAGGGACGAAAGTACCTGCTGTGGCAACTTGACTTTTCTTAACGATGCACTTTGATTGAGCCTTTGGTAGGGAAGGAGAAACCATTGAAGGCTTCTGGAATGAAGCCTGGCCCAGGGACCGATCCCTATGAATGCTCGCCCGCCGTTCCTGGGAAAGATAAACCATGCACGTGTTTGAATCTATGACTGCCCCTAGGTGTAGTAGACGTGATGAGGGAACCAGGTGACTTTTCTTGTGATTGACGGAAAACCCGTGAGCCTGAAGGGTGTGTAATGTTACCCGTAGATCTGCTTGGGTGGATTGAAGAGTATTTGATAGTATCAATATGTTGTCCAGATAAAACTGGACGCGCACTGGCAACGTGCGAAGATGCGCCCCTAGCACCGCTAACACCTTTGTGAACACCCCGAGGACAGGCCGAACGGGAGTGCCCTGTACTGAAAGTGTCGGTTTGCGTGGCAAAACCGTAGAAACTGTCGGTGCTCTTGCCTGATTGGGATGTGTAGATAT
Organism: Bothrops alternatus; assembly: GCA_034064705.1. Lineage (NCBI taxonomy): Eukaryota > Metazoa > Chordata > Lepidosauria > Squamata > Viperidae > Bothrops > Bothrops alternatus. Next base: position 16,652,355 of record JARGCV010000248.1, read on the forward strand.
GCCTCTGTCAGATCTATGGACGAGAGCAGGTCCCCCTTTCGGATGCTGGCCAGAATGGATTTGAGGGACTGCATTTTGAACCTTTTGTATACCACAAAGTGATTTAGTCGTTTGAGATCGAGGATTGCTCTCCAGCCCCCCGATGCTTTGGGCACTACAAACAGGAAGGAGTAGAATCCTTGTTTCTCCTGTCCTGGGAGAACTGGTTCTATGGCTCTGATTTCTACGAGATGGTCTATAGCCAGATTTAGCAGACGCGCCTTTGACGGATTGCGCGAGACAGGGCACTTTATGAACTGACTTGGTGGAGGGGAATAGAATTCTATGGCCAGGCCGTGAGTTACGGTCTCTCTGACCCAAGAGTCAGTTGTGGTCTCCTGTCACACGTCGCTGAACAGGGCTAGGCGACCACCGATGGGACTGTCCTTGGCGTCACTTGACTTACAATTCATTTAGTGACTATTCAAAATTGCAATGGCACTGAAAAAAGTGACTTATGCCAGTTTTCACACTTGCAACCAAACATCCCCATGTCACATGATCAAAATTCAGGCACTGACCAACTGTCATAAATGTATTTATGACAGTTCCACTATGCCAGGGTCATGTGATCAACATCTGTAGCCTTCTCGGCTGGCCCCCAACAAGCAAAATCAATGGGGAAAGCCGGATTTGCTTAATGACCAAAGCGATTCACTTAACAATTGCAGTGATTCACTTAACAACTGTAGCAAAAACATTGTAAAATGGGGCAAAACTAACATAACAATCATCTTACTTGGCAACTGAAATTTTGGGCTCAATTTTGGTCATAAGTTGAGGGCTACTTATATATTTATATTGTTACTATATAGCATTTCCATTACCTTTTCTACTTGCAATTTAAATGCATTGAGGGGAAAAAAATATAAGAGGGTCAACTGAATTTGGGACTGACCATTCTTCCTCTAATATTATTTATTTATATATTTTAATTAACTCCTAACAGTACATAGATATGCTACCTTAGCAGATACGTAATGACCTTAGCTGATTTTTTTTCAGGAAGCAGTTCACAAAGTCCATGAGATCTCTCTGTAAGGTCAATGGTATCAGCAAACACAAAATAAAGATGACTCAGATACAGATGACAGTTGTACAATATTAATTGTTTCCAACAGTTTTGAATCTTCAACTTTGTCTTCAATACATGAATAAAGACTCAGAAGCTACTGAATACATAGCAGGCAAGGTAATTTAAGACCATTTTTTATATATATGTTGTATTATCTGGTTCATGGAGGAAGCGTAAGAAAAGAGGCATGGTATAATCGTTATCAAAGCTGGCAACCAGTTAATTAGGCTGTCTTAAATCAAAAACAAAGAGAAAAAGTAATCTCAAGAACCATATTTTGGATGGGCTAAAATGAAGAAGCGTAGGTCTGCATTGTGCACATGTCTCCACAATCTGCTTCTTTAAAATAGTATAAACAGCACTGCAAAATAATTTTAGGAAAACATCTTGTCGCTATAAGAGACTATTGACTGTCTGCATAAACTAAGCCACAGTGTTGCAATCAATTTACAGATGCCAAATTTATGCACTCAGACAAAGCTAATGGTCCATTGGCATTTCTTTCAGTTTTCAGTTACAATATTGATATATATAAACCTAAACTCATTTTAGAAATAAGATAAACTTAGCTAATGGTTAATCACCTGACTTGTTACAATAAACCATTGCGATCACAACTTAAGGCAAATGGGTGGTTAGTTAGAAATGGAAACAGAAAGTTCTAAACCTGGGGTGTCCCATCTTGGCAACTGCTGGCCGGGAAATTCTGGGAACTGAAGACCACAAATCTTAAAGTTGGCAAGGTTGGACATCCCTGTTCTAAACTATCCATCATGGTTTCTCCAATGCAAGAAAACGGAGAGGCATGAGCATAAAAGCCCAAGTACAGAGCATTATGATTTAGTGTTAAGTATGAATCAGAGAAACAACTGCAGAAACAACCTTATTTGTAAAAGGTAACATTTCCTTTGAGATGGATAATATTTTAGAGACCATCTCCCTGCTTTTATAGTCTTCCACAACTGAAAAAAACAGTAGCAGGATGGGAAGGAACCTACACAACCCCGAAGCTATAGAGAAACACAGACAGAAAAGCTCTGTTTCTGGCCTTACTATTTACAGCCACGCTTACTGTTAACCAAGGACCTCTCTAGTTTCCTGTGGGAACTTAGCCCTGTGTTATACTTGCTGGATTTTCCACGATGTCATCATTTTGCCTAATAGTCAATACCATAAAAAGCTAATCACAGCCTGTACAGATAACTTAGTGATTCAGAAGCCCAGACAACTACTATGGCAAGAGAGATTTTATGATGATTACCCAAATTGAACATATTAGAGTTCTATTTATCAAAAAATATATAATTCTGTCTATAAAATGACTGAATTATCTATTATCTTCTCAATCTTTCCATTTTCAAAGAGGATATAAGCAAAGTTCTGAAGTTAGATACTAATTTGGTAATTTACTTATCAGCATAGCTGATTAAATAGGGCAAGTGTTCTAACACAGAAACTATGCATATCCAAAACTCAGTAATGTAACAAAAATCACTCCACAATAACTCTCATAATTCACTACTACTGGTCACGCTGACTAAGATTAATACGAGGGGATGTCCAAAAGGCCTGAGAGAACCTACCTCGACTCAAAACCAAGAATGGCAAGTTAAGACCCCCTTAAGAAGCACACCTTATCAGACTGCAAATAACCTCAGTGCTGATGTTTTGCTCCTCCTTCTCTTGGCAGATTTCCAAAATATTTCACATATTCCAGTTTAAACATGTGTTTGTGATAAATCAGATACCCAAGCATGCTCACCAGTCTCCTCGACTATTAACATTGTGCGTACAAGAAAGTCAACCTCTATGTAATTACAGTAAGCCAAATTTCATATTAAATCCTTTGTTTGTTTGATGCTGCCTCATGTACAGTCTTAGGTTCCTCTGTTTAATGGAACACTTCACTCCTCACATTTCAATATATGTATAGGGTAAAAAGTAAAAAATCAGGGAGGAATGTTAAGAGTTAATTCATTTATCCCACAGTGACTCTCTCTCTTCTCTTTGGGTATGACAATGAATACTATTTTAAAAAAAATCTAAAGGTATTTCATAAGCAGTTCTTTCTGCACACAATATCCATTGTGGAAGAAGCCAGCACAAAATATAACAAGCATATTTGGCAATTATAGGTATCTATTTGCAAGAAAAAGCAGATATAAGATCAAACAGAGCTGTCACTTAAATGTGGAAGCTATCCTGAACACAAGTAAAATAGTCATAGCCTTTGCCAACTAAGCCATCAAGAGACACAAATAATGGGTTGACACTTTGCAGAAAGCTGCAGGAGCCAATGGTATTACAGCTTTGCCTAATATAGCCACTTTTGGTATGAGAAGTTTCACATTTAATTAAAAACTGAGATTTTCATTATATATTTATAAAAACCAGGAGACTCTGTGTTCCAGGCCTACCTTAGACATAAAAGATGACTGGATGACTCTCTCTCAGTTACTCTCTCTCAGCCCAACCCATTTCACAGGGTTTTTGTTGTAGGGAAAATAGGAGGAACTACGGTAGTATGCTTGCCATCTTGACTTACTTGTAAAAGTGATAAAGATGGAATAAAAATCTAATAAATATATTTAAACATGTATCAAGATTCGATGTGTGATGGAGTATTTCCTGGAACATTTTCCATTTGTAGAAAAATAATTTCATAAACATGATAAATATATCATAAAGAAACTGAAATCAAAAGAAAGTTCATCTTTCATTTTCACTATAATAATCAGAATCCTAATGACTTTTTTCAGATGATTATCTCTAAGAAGCACAGCTCTAGTATGTCAAAATTACATTTACTGTTTAGAGCCTTAATTACTTTTGTTTAATATCTAAATATATGCAATTCAGCTGCATATTTTGCAGTGTTTAAAGGTGTAACACTTCCCTCCAAATCCAAACAAATGGATATATCTACAAATATTAAATCAAACTTGAATTCACTTTACTGATTGTCCCTCCCTCTGGAATCAAAATATTAAGTTTGGTCAAACACACACAGTCAGCCAAATGTTTAGGCTGGACTTGGCATTCTTTTTTTTCTTTTTTCTTTTTATTAAAACAATCAACATTAAACATAGGATCATATTAAGAAGCAATCATCATATAACCTGAAATAAAACACTAAGTATTAGTCTTTGTAAACGTCTGGTTTAGTAAACATTCCTCACTCCTCACGTCAAGCCTCAACTATACGCCTGATACATTTTATTTGATTGGTGTTTCTCTTATATATGGTCTATCTACTGTTTCTAGTCTATCACATATTGTTCATTCGAGTCTCAGAATTAAATTCGTCTCAGTAGTAGTGCAATATTTTATGATCCCTAACAAAAGATCCTGAGGTAGGAATTCAATAACCTGAGGTAGAAATTCAGTGCGCTTTTTCAATATTAATGCAATCAACATTAAACATAAGATCATATTAAGAAGCAATCATCATAAAACATAAAAATACAACATTAGGTATTAGTCTTTGTAAACGTCTGTTTTGGTAAACATTCTTCACTCCTCACGTCAAGCCTCAACTATACGCCAGATACATTTTATTTTATTTGATTGGTGTTTCTCTTGTATATAGTCTATCCACTGTTTCCAGTCTATCATATATTGTTCATTTGAGCGATCCTTCAAATATGCCGAAATTTTCGCCATTTCTGCCAAATGTATTACTTTCAAAGTCCAATCTTCAATAGGTGGTATTTCTGGATTCTTCCAGTATTGTCCCACCAGCAGCCTAGCTGCTGTGATCAAATTCAGAATTAAGTTCGTCTCGGTGGACTTGGCATTCTTATCCAGCTATCAAGCCCTACACAAGGCCCCAGAATAAGCAAATGTTACTATTTGATTATGTTAAAGTATCATCCAAGCTGTTCCAAGTAAAATAGCTTTTTGCAAATGATGATGGTGATTTTATCAATGCCAATGGGGTTGAAGTGGTACTCCAGATGTTTTCAGATTCCATCTAAAGCAGCGGTTCTCAATCTTTTTTCAGGCCGTGACCCCGACCTGTCAAGTGCTGCGCATGCGTGGTGCTACCCCCTGCGCCGTGCATGCGTGGTGCTACCCGCTGCGCGGCGCATGCTTGGTGCTGCCCCCTGAGCCGGCCGAGCCGTAGGCCGCCGCCCATTTGGGGTGGCAGCAGGCAGGCTCAGGCGCTACTGGGCGGCCACGGCAGCGACGGCGCAGGGCGACCACCGGTGGGCCACCAGCTGGCCCAGCCCAAGGAAGGTAAAAAACCCGCCAGGCCCCTCGCGCGCCAAAAACCCTCCCTGCGCCCGCCGGCCTCCCACCTCCCACCCCTGGCCCTCTTTTACTTACAGTTTTAGCAGTTGCTCAGCAGGGAGGGGTGGAAACTTCCGGAGAGCTCGCCTTCGCTGCAGACCACTTGCAGCACTGTTTGCAGACTGGGACTTTTGGCGGGCTCAGCAGGGCGGAGACAGCCTGGACAATTCCTATTGGCTTTTGAAAGCCAATAGAATTAGATTCTATTCAAGAGTCTATTCTATTGGCTTTCAAAAGCCAATAGAATAAGAGGGAGTAGCACAGCTAAGGAAAAGGGGGGGGAAATGGCGGACTGCATTGTTTGGCGACACCTGTGAAATGGTCGTTCGACCCCAAATGGGGTCGCGACCCACAGGTTGAGAACCGCTGATCTAAAGAGCATATTAATATTGATACTATCTTGGCTTTCTTTTGCCACAGTTGCTCAACTTCTATTTGCATGTCTTTGTATTTTGTTATTTTTCTTCAATTCTTTTTCTTCAATTCTGCTCTCTCCAGGTACTGCCACATTCATTATCCTGACTTTTTTGTCTTTCTAATCAGCAACTGTTAAGTCTGGGATGTTATGTGTCAGATGTTTCTCTGTTTGAATTCTAAAGCACTTCAGCATCTTCATTTTCTATTACTTATGTCTATATATTATCATATCATATCATATTATATTATATTATGGTCTCACCAGCTCTGGCTTGCAGGCAAATGGTATTTCTTGTAGATACCCCAATACACCATTATTACTACTTTGTCATGTCACTGTTTCTAGTCAGCCTCTGCAATCTTCTTCCAGCAACTAACTAGATCAGGGGTAGGCAACCCAAAACACTCAAAGAGCCAGTTGGACCCGTTTCCCACCCAAAACAAAACATTGGGAGCCGCAAAACCCTTTTGATATCTAAAATGAAGCTAACACTGCTTATATCCTTTTTTACCTTTATTATAAGTGTGTGTGTGTGTGTGTGTGTGTGTGTGTGTGTGTGTATAATGAAGGTAAAAAAGGATATATGCAGTATTATCTTCATTTTAGATGTCAGAAGGGTCTCTGTCTCTCTCTGTGTGTCTCTCTCTTTCTCTCCCTCTCTCTCTCTCTTTTTCTCTCCCACTTTCTCTCCCCCCTCTCTCTCCCTCTCTCCGATCTTCTGCTCACCTGGCAAGCTGGCTTCAAGCTGTTCTCCAACAAGCCCGGGGGTAGGCAACCTCAGCTCTTTTATGACTCATGGACTTCAACTCCCAGAATTCCTGAGTCAGCATAGCTGGGCTAGCTAGCTCTCTCTTGCCCTTCCTGCTTCCTGCAGAGATGCAGCAAAGGGAGGAGCTCCGCCCAGTAAGCTTTTCAGCTCCTCGGACAACACTGTGAGTGTACTCTCTTTTTTACACACACACAGAGAGAGAGAGAGAGGGGGAGGGAGGGAGGGAGGGAGAGAGAGAGAGAAGCGCAATTGCCTCTCTCTGTCTCTTTCTGCAAATGGCAGAGGAGGCTGGGAGCCGCAGGGGAAGGCTCAAAGAGCCGCATGCGGCTCCGGAGCCGCAGGTTGCTGACCTGTGAACTAGATAGTCTACTTTCTATGTGGCATTTGCTTTATGTTGCTGTCTTCTCAATTCTGGCTTTGTATGTAATTGTTCTTAAGGTTTGGTCTTATAAAGCCAGAATTAGCTCCTCTGTCTCTTTCTTCAGTTACCTACCCTTCAACATTACAGTACTAGGTCTTGTTGTATCTGCTTTGCCTGGTAGTTTTCTTTGTATGTGTGTGTGTGTATTTGCCATGCAATACTTTGCCTTGCCATGTCTCTTTTTTATTCTTCATTTGGTCTTTCTTGTAGATCAGTTTGGTTTCTCCAGTGTTCAGTAAGCCTTCATAGTATACTGCAGTTCTCAACCTCTGGGGGGCTGTGATGTTGTCACAGGGGGTCTGAGAAGGCTTGAAGAAATGTTATGATTTAAATCTTGAGTTAACTCTTGGGGGTCCATGGCCAAATACAAAAGGTATTTAAAGGGGGTCCATGGTGAAGAAAAGGCTGAGAACCACTGGTATACTAGTTTCAGTGCATCTTCTTCAATGTCCTTCAGATATTCTTCCAATGTCCTTTTTTCTCACATGAAGTGTTAATACTACTTTATAATGTCTTGGTAAGGCCACACTTAGAATACTGCATCCAGTTTTGATCACCACAAAGTAAAAAAGATGTTGAGACTCTAGAAAGAGTGCAGAGAAGAGCAACAAAGATGATTAGGGGACTGGAGGCTAAAACATATAAGGAATGGCTGCTGGAATTGGGTCTATCTAGTAGTTTAATGAAAAGAAGGACTAGGGGTGACATGATAGCAGTGTTCCAATATCTCAGGGGTTGCCACAAAGAAGAGGGAGTCAAGCTATTTTCCAAAGCACCTGAGGGGAGGACAAGAAGCAATTGATGGAAACTAATTAGAAAAGCAACCTAGAACTAGAAGAAATTTCCTAATAGTTAGAACAATTAACCAGTGGAACAACAGTGAATGCTCCAACCCTGGATGTTTTTAAGACGAGATTGGACAATCATTTGTCTGAATGGTATAGGGCAGTGATGGCGAACCTATGGCATGCATGCCAGAGGCGGCACTCAGACCCCTCTCTGTTGTCACACGCGCCACCACCGCCAGCAGCAGGTCTATCAGGCCACCACCATCGCCCGGAGGAGCCTCACCAACCATTGTCGATTGGTGGACTGGAAGAAAAGGGAGGGGGAAGCATTTTACATGCGTGCATGCGCGCACAGGGCCGCGAGCACGCACACGCTGCAAATGGAGCGGGGCTAGTGCCTACATGATACTCACTAGCCCTGCCCCATTCTTGCATGGTACAGCGCCATGTATCTGCACCCTGTGGCACGGCGGTAGCCGTTTTTGCGTCTTGCAACACGGTGGCCCATTTTTGCACCCCCCAGTTTTTGTGTGGCAGAGGCGGCACTCAGAGGCGCCTCCCTTCCCCCCCTGAAGGCACCACAATGCTGATGCGGCCCTGGCATTTGGCGATAAATAAGTGGGTTTTGGGTTGCGGTTTGGGCACTCGGTCTCTAAAAGGTTCGCCATCACTGGTATAGGGTTTGCTGCCTGAGCAGGGAGTTGGACTAGAAGACCTCCAAGGTCCTTTCCAACTCTATTATTCTATTCGATTCTATCTGTTGAACTTGCAACACTCCACGCCCACCTATTTTACTTGGTAGGTAGAACCTGTCAACATCACTGTGAGGATGAAGGGTATGATTTATTGTCAACTGACCTTCAGACTGCTAACGACCAAATGACTGCAAAGAATATAAATGCTTCCATTCTCCACCATTCAGTCAGAACTGAAGAAGCTTCTTGGATAAGAAGCAATAAATGTTTTTAAGGAAAAAGCTAATAAAGTCCGATTACATTTTGAAAAGCATCTTTGGGACTTCAACACTTTGGTCAGGGAATTATATCTTTCCTTACCATACTGCCCTACAAACGCAGTTTAGTGTGACTGGCAGAACCAATATCTTTTGATATTGAGCTCTGTGGCTAAACCAACAAGTAAAAGAGGAATGGAAACCCATGGCCTTAACCTGCAAATGGTCCTAGACCCAGATAATATGGAAGAAAATTTAAAATATGCTAAGATTTAAACAGTTTAAAAAGTTAAAAGGTTAGACTAAATACATGAAATTACAGTAAATGAAACCAATGCAAACCACTTCACACAGCAGCATGAATTGTTTGGTCTTACTCAGAGGCTCAATATGCAAAGCATCTTGTGCTCCGGGGCAGACAGCTCTTCCATCTGAAACTTTTCAAACCAGGACATCCTGTTAGTGGGGTCTATTTATTCATAGTCTCTGAGCTGTGTGAAAAATGAGAGCTGACAGAAGAGCAATACAAGCAGTTTGTGTGCTGCAGGATAGAACTACATGTGCCGGCCTTATACCATAATTGGGAGATCAAACACATTTTCTTCATAAAGAATTATTACAGTTCTGGCACATATGTAAGGCACTAGAGTTGGAGTTCCCTCTTTTTCTCATTTGTTATATGCCAATAATATGGAAAAGACACACATAGAAGTATTTTTCCTATTACTGTTTTAATTATGTCTAAAATGTTGAGCTTGTAATCCAAAGGCAAGAGAATCCCACCCCCCACCCCCGCCTGCTTGACTACAAAAGATGATAGTATCCAGCTGTAATGCTGGCAAATCAGATTTGGCTGATTCAAGAACAGCCAGTTCAAACTATTTCAGCTATTACAGCAAGCACAAAGAGAGTCAGAACAACTAAAACAACAGTACCGATAGTTCTATGATAGGAAGGCACATTTCTGTTTGATATATCCAAGCTACAAGTTCCTACAAGTTGTTGTCTAAATGAATATAAGTCTGCATAATACTAAATAAATAAACTGAAGAGTATTTTCACACTAACTTTCTCTCTAGGTAATAATTATATTTGCCATATTTACCTTGATCCTTGGCCTTGATTTATCAAGGAACCCAAAGGATTTTTTCCCCTTATCCCAATATTTTCTTTCAAAAAAGACACTCTTTTGCTAAATAGGCATGAGCCTGTTATGTGAATAAGAATCAGAAATCATTCATTGGAGAAAGCATCCTTTAAAAATCCAATTAATAAAAAATATTTAATCTAATTATTGTTTTCATTTCTTTTTTTTAAATTTTAACTGTAATATATGTTTTGAACTGTGAGCTATTTGTTAATATGGGCAGCTCTAGAAATCAAATAGGTAGGTAGGTAGGTAGGTAGGTAGGTAGATAGATAGATAGATAGACAGACAGACAGACAGACAGACAGACAGACAGACAGATAGATAGATAGATAGAATATAGGAGTAAATTTGTCATTAATAGAGTGTCAAGGGAATGTTCATAATGCAAATAAGCAAAGAAAAATCTCATTTTAGGGTGTCTTATCAGCTCGATTCTTGTCCGTTAGCCTGATAGAGTTACGTGTGGAAAGAAAACAGTAGTCTGTGAAAACCCCAAATATTATTATAAGACTACTGAAAATTAGGAGGGATTTTTTTAAAGTAAATCTTAATGGATAATAAAGTAAATCCAATTATTTTTTTAAAACAACTAAAATGACAAAATATATAATTTTTATATCACTACTGTATGTTTGATATATTCTTCTCTTCTCCTTAATTTGTTAACATAAATTTATTTAATATGAAAGACTATTGCAAATCTAATAATCTGTAAGTGCATGCTTATAAAGTGCTCATATTCCATATTTGTTTAACTAAATATGTAAGCCTCTAGTTTGAGCATATTTGTGTAGCAAGCTTCATTTCCAGGTGTTATCACTTTAAATAAATCTTTCAGATTATACAATTATACAATCTGTTTTGAATCTTAGTATTTCCATTATTGGGAGATTTTGTAAAATGTACTCTAGAATATAACACTTTAAGTAAAATATGCTTTACTTATAGAGCTGACTTAGAATTACAAAAATTATAAAAAGATACTGGTTTTGAATAATTAACAAGGATCCATCAAACTCATAGAGATAAGAAAGCAGAGAACATTCCCCTACCAATGGCTGTTATTTCTTTGGGAAAGGTGATTGAGACCAAATGCATGTAGATACACAAACAAAATGTGATTTGATTGGGTGGGGAGAGAGAACAAGGTTTCTAGATAGTATTCACAGGCCAGATTTTTTTTTCTAACCCTAGATTACAAAAAAAAAAATAATGAATCAAGTAGAACATACAGTCATCTAAGTGGAGAAATTTACTAAAAGGTATCCTGGTTTAATGAAATTTTTTTAAATAACAATGTGATTTTACTGGTTTAAGGTATGGCTCTCATTTATTTATTCTTAATAAATAGCTGGACTGGATCTTCATTTGTAGTTACTATAACAGAGATCATCTGATATAGGTTTTTTTAAATTACTATCTTCTGCATAATTGTAAAATGCAAAAAGATGAAATGCTATTGGAGATGTCATGGAAGCAAATGTGTATGTATTGTTATAAAAACCCTCCCAATGAAGACTTACTTACAGAATAACAGACAAAGGTCTCTCTTCTGAAGAGAGCAAAGTCCACATTTTGGGTAGAGAGGATCATTGGTTTGAAAGAGGAGTAAAAGAGGCTATTTATGCTAACACTAAGCAGCCCTCTCTCAACAGAGGGAAAGGAATAAGACACCGAGTCATAAAAGAGCCAAGGTTGCCTACCCCTGACCTATCTCCTGCTTACAACAAAGCCCTTGCAGCAGTCCAAATTGCACTCTGATTCAGATGATCCTGAGGGCAAAGATAAACCCCCAAGTGACCTCAACAGCTTTCAGGGAGAGTGCTAACAATCAATGAATGCAAAAAAATACAAACCTTCTTCTCCCCCACACCCTTCCAATCATCCAGTCAGAAACTATCCTTCCATCTCCTCCACCACCACCACCACCACAACTGATGAAGTTTCTTTGGATGAGAAGGGGCGTTGTCTTACCTGAACGCCTTTTCTCAGCACCGAGATGGAGAATCCATCGATGGGTTTTCTCTGTCTACCTGCTCTTGAGACCAAGTTAGCCAAACTAGACACGCCCCCTGTTGCTAGGAGATCCCAGTCTTGACGAGGGCAAAAGTGTCAGAAGATGGTACTAGGTGTTGTCTCTCAAACCCCTAATTCCGGCCTAACTGACCTCAGGGGTGGGTGTGGATTCTCCATCTCCGTGCTGAGAAAAAGCGTTCAGGTAAGACAATGCCCCTTCTCCAGAACAGGAGATGGAGAATCCACCAATGGGACATACCAAAGCCTCATTGTCCCAATGGGTGGGAAACAGACGAGGCTGTCCCCGGAAACCACCTGCTGAAGGACTCTTCTACCAAAAGAGACGTCCGCGGAAGCAAAGCAGTCAATCTTATAATGGCGTACAAACGGAGAGGGAGAAGACCATATCGCAGCCCTGCAAATCTCCTCGATGGACGCCTGAGTGGCCCATGCTGCAGAGGTCACAGCGCTGCGAGTAGAGTGAGCTGTGATATGGCTTGGAGCTGGCAGTGAAGAAGACTGATACGCCTCCGCAATACAAGCCCTGATCCACCTACCTATGGTGGAAGCGGACACCTTCTATCCCACAGAAGAGGGGAGGAAGGAGATGAAGAGCTCTCTGACCTGCGAAAAAACACCGTGCGCTTGATGTATCGCCGTAGTGTCCTGCAGGCATCCAGTTTGTGCCACTGCTGCTCCAAGTCATGGGAAGGATTGGGGCAGAAATCTGGCAAAATAATTTCCTGGGCTCTATGGAACAGTGAATTGACCCTGGGCACAAATGTGGGATCCAGCCGAAGGACCACCCGGTCCCGGTGGAAAATACAAAGATCATCCCTGATCGATAGATCCGCCAGCTCAGAAATACGCCTGGCTGACGTGATAGCGACCAGGACGGCAAGCTTGTAGGATAATGACCTCAAAGTTACAGCTCAAAGGGCGGTCTAGTGAGTGCGAGTAGAACTCAGGGCTACTCCCAGGATGGGTACCTATGCACCACGGGTAGCCTGGTGTTGCTGGCGCGCTTGATAAAGGCACGTATTCTGGGATGGTGAGCCAGAGGAATCGAACTGGCACAGGTGAGTAGACTGGATAGGGCCGCCACCTGTCTACGGATGGTCGCAGGGGCCAGGCCTCTATCTAGGCCATCAAGAAGGTAGTCAATGATCTGAGGAATTGTTAATTTTGAAATGTCCAGTTGCTGCCCTGCGCACCAATTGCAAAAATTCTTCCATGTAGTGTCATAAATGTGATTGGTCGTCGGCCTGCGAGAGGCCTGAATCATGGAAATCGCCCTTGGTGAGAACGACTCCTGAGTCATGATTCTGCGCTCAAGTGCCAGGCGGCTAACTGTAACCACTGAAGGTCTGGATGTTGTAGGATCCCCTGGTGTAGGGACATGTGATCCGGGGGAATCTTCCATGGGAAGGGGCGGGAGAGATTCACCAGGTCAGCAAACCAGGGTCTCCGAGGCCAGTAGGGGGCCACGAGGATCATCTCCGCTTGCTCCTGTATCAGCTTGCGGATGGTCGCCAGAATCAGCAGGAGGGGAGGGAAGGCGTAGAGTAGGGCCTCCGGCCACGGAGTTCATAAAGCATTTGTCCCCTCCACCTCTGGGGAGTAATAGCAGGAGAAGTATCTCGGGAGCTGGGCATTGCTCAACGATGCAAGTAGGTCGAGGACCGGTCATCCGAACCTTCGGGACATCTCGGTGAAAAGATCCGGGTGTAGGCCCCACTCCGAGGGATTTACGGTGGAACAACTCAGAAAGTCCACCTGCCAGTTCTTCTCTCCCGAGATGTGTTCAGCCCTGAGGGATGACAGGATGGACACTGCCCAGGAACCCAGCAACTGGGCCTCAGACATGAGGGACTTGGACTGGGTACCCCCTTGCCAGTTCACATGGGCCTTTGCTGCCACATTGTCCGTAAGGACCAATATGTGTCACCCCCTGATCTGGTTGTGGAAGTGGCGCAGAGCTAGGTGAATGGCTCTGAGTTCCAGCCAGTTGATATTGTGTCTCTGATCTGCGTGGGACCCAACGGCCCTGAGCAAACTGAGACTATAGATGATCTCCCCAACTGAACAGACTGGCGTCCGTTCTGATTGTAGGACGGTCGGGCTCCTTGAATAGCGACCCCCTGGCAACCGCTTGTGAGAACGACCAACGAAGAGACATCAGGGTTTGGAGTGGGAGTCTCACCTGTCGGCTGGTTGAGCTGATGTTCAACCACTGGAACGGGAGAAGGAACCATTGAAGGCTCCGTAAATGCAGCCTGGCCCAGGAAACTATGGCTATGCAGGAGACCATTTTCCCTAGGAAAAAGTAAGATCAGGGGAACGGTGCAGTAGTCCCTGTACACCTGGCAAGCTAGGTCCCTGATGCTGTCCAGGCGCTCCTGGGAGAGATAGACCATGCAATCTGCAGTATCTATAATGGCTCCCAGGTGCAGAAGTCTGGATGAAGGAACCGTCTGGCTCTTTAGGAAGTTCACCAAAAACCCGTGCTGTTGAAGAACCTGGATGGTTAAGTTCAGGTCCAATTGAGCTGTCTGGAAGGAGGACGATTGAATAAGAAAGTCGTAGCACTGGACACATACCAATACCTTCCGTAAATGAGCAGCCAGCACAGCTAGGATTTTGGTGAACACCCTGGGAGCCGAGGACAGACCAAACGGGAGGGCCCTGTATTGGAAGTGGCGCTCCCTGTAGCAGAACCGGAGGTACGGCCGGTGATCTGGAAGGATGGGGATGTGAAGATATGCTTCCGTGAGGTCTATAGACGTCAGGAAGTCTCCTTTTCTGATGCCTCCTAAGATGGACTGGAGCGATTGCATCTTGAATTTTTTATATGCAATGTGGAAATTCAGACCTTTGAGGTCTAGAATTGCCCTCCATCCTCCTGAGGTTTTGGGAACCACGAAGAGGATGAAGTAGAATCCCCTTCCCTTCTGATCTGGCGGTACCGGTTCTATGGCCTGTATGTTCAGAAGATGGCGAATGGCCTCCTGCATGAGACCCCGTTTGGCCGAGTCTCGGGGCATGGGACAGGAGATGAAATGAACCGGGGGACTGGACACAAATTCGAGGGATAGGCCGAATTGAACAGTTTGTAGGGCCCAGGCGTCCGTGGTAAGCTCCCACTGGTGGAAGAAAAGGGACAGCCTGCCACCTATGGGAGGGTTGGTCTGGGAGTCACTAGGACCTCCTGAAGGGACGATCACTCCCTCGAAATGGCCTCTTGCCCTGATTTTGTTGTCTGGTTCTGAAGCCTGACCTGTCATATGGATGGTCCTGTCTGGGCGTGAAGGGGCGGGGAGGCTGGGCTGCTCCTGAGCCCGACGCTGGCCAAAAGGGCTGCCTATGGGCGTAAGGAGTGGTGCATCTGTCGGATCTCTTGGAGATGTGGGCCATGACCTTCCGCTTGTCTTTGTTCTCCACAAGGTACGGATTCAGGGCCTCCCCGAACAGATGGCCGCACTGGTAGGGGCAGTCGCTAGATGCCATTTGGCCTTGGCATCAGCTTGCCAGTGCTTGAGCCATAGCATCCTCCTGGCTGTGACATTGGAAGCCAAAGACCTGGAAGCAAAGTTGGCCAACTGTAGAGTTGCGTCTGACGCGTACTCCGTCGCTGCAACCAGTTTGCTCAGGTCCTGATGGGTCCGTATGTCTTCAGGAATGAGTCTGGAATGAGTCTGGAAGGTCAAGTCCTATTTCCTGTCCTCTGCCTTAAGTGCCTCAGCCATGTACCTGGAGACTGCAGTTTGGGACACCAGAGGGGTCCAGGCGTCGTCCACCTTTGGTACCTCCAGAGTGTCAAACAGGTCAGGAGAGGTACTAAATAACCTTTTGTCTGTTCCCCCCATGGAGGGGAAGACGGGGAAACCCATTGTTTCTTAACCCCTTTAAGAAAAATGGAAGGATAGGGGACATGGCGCTGGGCTGCCACCGTCTCGAAGAATACCGGATTTGGGCTCGCATCAGATGCAGCTTGTGGCTGAGGGAACTGATCAGACCCTATGTTAGCTGTCCTGGTGGCCTTGCATAGCAAGGGAAGAAATAAAGCTGGGTTGAACAGACCTCCTGATGGAGAGGGGTCTGGGGGGAGTTCCTCCTCCTCTGACAAAGTGAAATCCAGATGGTCATGTCCCGCTGGGGATGAGTAGCCACTAATTGAGGAATGGGCGGGAGACATGGGTTCCTGATATACGGGGACCCCTGCTGGTGGAAGGTAAGGTGGGAGCACGGATGTAGAAGGTTCCTGTCTGGGCAGGTGATGAGACCGTGCCACGAGTACACGGTCTACAACCCTGGAAAGCAGGGCCTCAAAGCGGCCATCGGAGAGAATGTCCCCGTTTTCTGGTCCCCTGAGTCCGGCAGCCGTTGGGGTGAAAGTGTCCTCAAGGGCCGAATATGCAGGGAATGTCGGAGGGTTGGTAACTGTGTCCTGAGCCACCACTGAAGGTGAACAATGTGTGGTGGGGGCTTCCGCCATAGACCACACACCCTGAGCGGAGGTCGAAGGACCTAGAGAGAGGTCGAAGTCCGGGGCCACCAACTGATCCGGCTCTACTCTGGCCTGTCTCTGTGCTCTAGAGAACTCCTTCTCTAGAGCCTGGTGCCTATGGCTGGCTTGCTTCTCCGCCAACTTGGAAGGCTTTTTGAGGGTGGCCCTTGCCTTGTTCTTGAGCTTGCCTGCTGCCTCCTGTTTGGAGGTTTTGTGCCGACCGTGACCTGAGGATGGGGAGGCGGTGCTCATGGGTTGAGGTACCATGGAATCCTCCATCCTGGTTTAAGCTATTTCAGGAAAACTGAGGGGGAGCTCTGGCAGGCAAGCAGTTGGCGGGAAGAGAGTTGGAGCAGGGAATATGGGCTGATCCCCTGACCACCTGATCAGGTAAATACGTCTCTCTGGGGTGTAGGTCACGGCTGTGAAGATGAGGCCGAAGGCACAGTTGGGACCCACTATGGGCTCCACCCGGAGGCCTTAGGTGGTCAGTCAAGGTGCACCAGAAAGCCCAGTGAGGGCGCAGAGGGCCTGGGCTATCTCACAAGATCAAATTGGCGGCCTGGATAGTTTCGTAAATCATTTGACCAGGTTATGAGAATAGAAGCCAAAGCTTTAATGAGGGCTGGTTGTGTGACTGGCGTGAATTGATTGGCTTGAAAAAGGCAAGCTCGCGGTCCAAAATGGCGGCGCATGGCGCCACTAGGGATCCCTGGAAAGGCCCGGAATTCCATGAAGAACCCGGGGGCCTTCCTTACGAACCTGCTAGTTTCGTCACAAGGGGTGAGGTTATAAAGAGCGGGGATCCCCCTCTAAGCCGAAGACAATCCCGTTTGGTCTTCGTTGCCTTTAGTGGCAACCAAAATGGCGCCCGCAACTTTTTGGCCATTGAAAATTTTGAGGCTTTTACAAGGGCCGAGAGCTCGGCAGCGCAGGACACTGCTCTGGGAATTTAATGACGGGTGGATTCCTCTGTGAAGAGAACGGCTCCGTTCGTCTTCGTTGCCTTTAGCGGCAACCAAAATGGCGCCCACAAGTCTCATATCATTGAAAAGGCCGTCTGAGCCTTCGTGGGACCTGATAGAGCTTGTATAAATGAAGGCTCTGCAGCACGGAGCGCTTCACAATGAGGTATGAGGAGGGGCGAAAGTTGAATGGAACCCTTTTCTCCAGAACCCTGGGCAAGGAATATAAAACGGGCACACACACCCAGTCCCAGGCCTCAGATCAGCTGATCTGAGGTAGCTCTGATCCCAAGGTAAGGGCAAGGGAATGGGAGAAATCTTTAAAATGAACCTACAGACCTGATGAGGAAGTTGAGGAGAGGAGAATTCAGCGATGGGAAAACTATCTGTTAAACCAAATCTAACCTATAGTGTCTTGAGTCCAGAGAGCCAAACCTGATATGTCTGCAAGACCTTGAGACCAAGTCAAGACTGGGATCCCCTAGCAACAGGGGGCATGTCAAGTTTGGTTAACTTGGTCTCAAGAGCAGGCAGACAGAGAAAACCCATCGGTGGATTCTCCATCTCCTGTGCTGAAGAAATGAAATGTTTTGTTCTTCCTCAAGGAAAAAACAGTCCAGTTGCCTTTTGAAAAAGTACCTTTGAGACAACTATGACCTGGATAACTGAGAATCTCCACAGACATTTCACATGAGTTTGATTCTATCCTCTGTTAATGCAACTTACGACTGTGTTGGCTTTTTTGGCAGCTGCAGCACACTGTTGGCTCATACTTAAGTTATTGTCCATTAGGACTTCAAGATCCCTCTGGCAGTTATTACTGTTGAGCTGGGTACCACCTATTCTACATTTGTGCATTTGGTTTTTCTTGCCTAAATGTAAAATGTTACTTTTCTCTACACTGAATTTAATTTTGTTACATAGGACCCAGTGTTCAAGTCAAGATCCTTCTATACCTTGAGCCTATCTTCTGGAATATTGGCTATTCCTGCCAGCTTGGTGTCATCAAATATGTGGAACAAAATGAAATTCTATGTAGAGCAGCGGTCTCCAAACTTTCCGACTTGGAGAACCGGCAGGGAGGGGGGAGAGGGGATGGTTCCTTGCATGTGGCAGGCAATTGTACAAATATCAGGTGCACACGTCCCCCGCTCATACAAATGGAGCTTCATGCACTCGTGCACGTGCACGTCACTTGCACAAGTGAAGCTGTGTGCATGTGCTTGCTCGTCGGCTGTTTGCACAGCCCAGTTCCAAATGGGTCGCGGCCAGTGGTGAGATTCAGCCAATTCGCACCACTTCGGCAGAACCAGTAGCTATTTTTTTGTTGCCCAGGCCCAGAATGGACTTCCGGAAGCAGCATCCACACAGAGAACCGGTTGTTCACATATTTGAATCCCACCACTGGCTATGGCCCAGTACCATGTTGTAACCCAGAAGTTGGGATGTAGAGGAAAGTAAGGTCTTACATTTAGGCAAGAAAAGTCAAATGCACAAGTGTAGAATAGGTAGTACCTGGCTCAACAGTAGTAACTTCTTATTAATGATCTTATATCAAAACATAGAATTTGTTTATTGGATTTGTGTCCTACCAGTTTTACTGAACTGATGGCAGTTTATAACAATTAAACCATTAAACCAACGTCCAGTGACGGTAAAAAACCTAAAATATTTCCACATCTCTCTCTCTCTTGAGTACACATCTAAGAAGTCAACCAAGATTGTGGCATATTAGTCAATAATCAAACTATTTACTTTATAGTTCTTAATAATAATGTTTCTTATATTTTTTTCTCCCACAAATAGTACCTGCATAACACATGTCTTCCATGAGTCAAGGACTGGATCCCTTTGTTCTTAATGGCTAGCAGACTTTTCTGTTAGCAGAAGGATGTTTTCCCACATCCTTGGAGATGCCAAAAAAGATAACCATTTCTGTTTAACTTAATACCAGCCCTTCACAAATAGATTGCATCTGTATTTTTTCCCCTAGAATTCACTGGATCAAAGGGCTATTCATTTTATACAAGTCATATTGCAATCACCATAGCAAATCTAGAAAGCTGTATCTTCAGTAAACACTTTGACCATTAATCACAAATATTTATTATACCACTTCATATATTTCCTATAAAAAAAACCAGGGAAATTGGACCTTTAGCCTGGGAACCATATACAATTCCGTAATTCCTATCAATTAGGTTCTAAAGCATTTTTGTTCAGCCACCCATGAGCAACTATCTATGAGACATGGACAGAGCATGATATATAGTAAGGCATTTTACCATATAAAACTTATAGCACCAAAAAACACACTGACTTCATGGTTGGCATTCATTGCCCTTAATTGATTTCTATCTGACTTAATTAGAGAAAATGTTAAAAATGAAAGTAATGGTGTTTTTCTGCTTTCAGGGCCATTTATTATGTAAACAAAACTCTAGCAACAGTGAATCAATTACAAATTATACAAAATTAATCAGTTCTGCTTTAAAAAAAGAAGACGCAATGCAGCCTACCAAGGCTAATAAACCCCAAAATTAACTATGGTTAGGTGAGACAATGGGGGAAAGTTCCATTTTACTTAATTCAGTAAGTTTTTTTTAAATCTCTTTACCATAGTACTGAGGATTACAATCATGCTCATAGGACATTATCCAGATATCATAAGAAGTTATCCAGGTAAGAGATAAAAGTTCTGAAAATTTATTTTCTCTGATGTTATTAGAACGCAGTTAGTGTTCTTGTACAGTTAGAACTAGCAGTGAACTACAATCCAATTTATGAGCCAAAAATACATGTTGGATTGTTTTTGTATTGAATGCAGTATAGTTAAAGATAATCTTTTTAGAAACATGTATTATCAAAAGAGACAAGAGAAAGTAATGAAGTAGAGATACTACTTTTTGCAATAACCTGTTTTTAAAATAAAATAAAATATAATTGTATTTATCATAATTCATAAATATAAGCATACGTATATAACAAGTTTAAGGAAAGAAATACAAAACCGAGTTTATATAAAAATTGAAATTAAAGTTTAAAATTTTTACCAATGACTTCCTTATATTAGGATATAAGTTCGAGTTTTCCAACCTCCAAACAATTTTAGATAATTAATCTTTAGAAAATAAAATGTATATTTGGATAAGCTATTACTTATTCCAAATTTTACTACCTAGCATGGTTCCATACATTTGTTCTCTTTCTTGCTCTCTCAGTTTTTCCAATCACATGTGCTCAGAAAGTAATCTCCAGTTCTCTGCAGAAACATACAGTTGTGCATCCTAAATTGTATGGTCATAAGTATTTACTATTATTTTATTAAATTTATTACAACTGCTCACTCCAAAGACTGAATAGCTTACATCATTGGCTATACAATTAAAACAGTTAAAATCGTGAAACAAAACATGGCAGCCCAGACCACAAAATTAGCCATATCATCAAACAAACATGACAGAGGACCCACAAACATATTAGTGCAATGTAGCTAGGTCTTAAGGGCCTTCTGGAACTCCAGGGAATGGGTGCCATACCTGTCTCTGAAGGATACTGTTTTGGAAGGCAGGTCAGTGACAAAAGGCATGCTTTTATCAGTGACAAGATAACATTTAATTGAATGGACCTGGAGCGGATCCATTCTGCTTAAATGTACCAAGTAGGCAAAAGCAAGCGGAGACAAATGATTCCTCAGATAACCCTGCCCTATGCCATGAAAGGCTTTACAGATAACATCCAACACCTTGAATTGCACCCAGAAGCCAACTAGTGGCCAATGTAACTTACATAGCAGCAATGACACATGAGCATAATGAGTGCCCATTACTGCTCATGCTGCTGCATTCTGAACCGGCCGTAGCTTCTGGTTGGTCTTCAAGGGTAGCCCCATGTTGAGCACATTGCAGTAGTCCAGTTGTGGGGGTGACCAGGGTGTGAGTGACTGTGTGAAAGACCTCTCAGCTAAGGAAGGAGCACAAGTGGTACACAAGATGAATCCCTGCAAAGGTCCTGGCCATTGCTACTACTTGCTCATCAAAAAGCAGTTGGGAATCCAGGAGGATCTCCAAGTTGGGCACTAGTCTCAAAGGCGGAAATGAAATCCCATCCAAGAAAATGGTAAAAATGTTGAAGCAAAAAGTCACAGCTACTCAATCTTTTCAGAATTGAACTGCACTCTGTTCCCTCAAAGCTGTACTTAGAAATGGAAATGAATGAACAATGTAGTCTTTCTTCACCTGTTTTAATCAAATTTACCCAGCAATCAAGATCAAATGAACTATTTTCAACAAATGGGCTGGACTTAGTCAATTCATTATATCCATCTAAATCCTTCAAGTTGTTGCTTTCAATTATTTTTATAGCTTCACAGTGAGTGATGACAACTGGAACGCTATATGCAGTATGAGTGAACAATGAGGATCAATTTCAGACATTAATCCCAGGGATCTATCATAAGGTCCACCACACAGCCACTTCAATTTTGAGTAAACAACTGTAGGGGCTGATATATTTTTTATGGTGCTTAGAAAGTCTTTCATTCTCATGTGTATGCATTTATTTGTATGTGCATACCCAGCTGTCTTTTCCACTGGTTTTATAAAACTAGACAGATGACATTTTATGCAGATAATACATATACTCACAACTTGAAAATCAGGCACTCATTCTAATGCTCCACAGGTGAAAAGCTGTAAAAAAAAAAGAGTTTGTATCAGAGTCCATGAAAAAACATTACCTAAATCTAACCATTTATATTTACAAAGTTATATCACTTACTGGTACTTACCATTACTCTGTGATGGTTTCAGTATTGAAAAATCAATAGAAAAATAACAGACACTCACAAATCCTGCCCCAATTATGATCTGTGCGTTATACAATCAGGGTCTTGAACCAGAAATAGACAAATTAATCCTTTTTCTTATTCTATCTGGTTGCCTTCTCCAAGCTATTGTCTGCCAGAAGTAGTAGACCACAATTCTTATGACAGCTAGTTAGAAAAGCTGCCACAATCATTATGAGCTGGGTGACAGGAGTTAGGACAATACAACATTTACAATATATACTGAAAAGCATTGGAAGAACATACTAACATGTATATAAAAATTGGGCTTCTACCAGTTGTGTGCAAATTATTTATTAAATAATCTTGAGCTCAGAATGTGCCATTTCAGGCTTGGAATACTTCTAGCTATTCAGAGTTCAAAGCATTTTGAATTTAATTTACACACACCTCTTTTCTTTCTATTTATAATGAACTGTAGTTCCTGAGAATATGGAACAACTCTATTTGAAGCTTTCACAATTTAATTCCAACAGCAAACTGTATAAGAGTCTATAGCAATTTCCTGCTACCTCGTCTCATAAATATGAACTAAAGCTTTTGCAAAACTATTTGTAAAAACAATTTATTGGCATCCTAAAAATATATTTTTCTTCTGCTATTCTCAAGATCTTTTGCAAGAATGATATGCAAGCTATCACTGATAGGAACCTAGTGCTATCTCATATCATTTAGCTATGAATATATATGGTTAAAAGGGCTTATTTTGATAGAGGGTCTTGTATTTTTCTGTCCATTTTCTCTATTCAGTATTTAATAGGTGGTAATATACTTATTGGTTCCTTTCCACAACCTTAAAGATCAACACAACAGGTACTGCTTCTTATAAACTCTATTAGCAGATATATTTACAAATGAAAATAGCTGGTGTATTTCACCTACAATCCATCTTAAGGATTGTAAAGCTGGATGTTTTACCAAGAGGTCAGGAAAATGAATTTTCAAATTTTAAAAAAATCCTCACATCTCATTCAATTGGGTAAGATTCGGATCTGATTCATTCTCTCATGATTATAAGTTAGAGAGCTACTTTGGTGTAGTGCAGGGGTAGGCAACCTTGGCTCTTTTGTGACTCGTGGACTTCAACTCCCAGAATTACTGAGCCAGCATAGATGGCTCAGGAATTCTGGGAGTTGAAGTCCACAAGTCGTAAAAGAGCCAAGGTTGCCTATCCCTTGTGTAGTGGCTGAAAACTGGAGAGTCTGAGTTCTAGTACTACAGAAAGCCAACTGGGTAACCTTGGGCCTGTCACTCTGACTCCTAAGATGGAGGCAATGGTAAACCACTTCTGAAACACTGTCAAGAAAAGTGCAGGGATTTGTCCAGGTAATTGGCAGGAGTCAATACTGACTCAAAGGCAAATGCACACAACAAGGTTAGAAAGGGTAGCAGGATAATAATTTAATTTTTCCTTAATGAAATACATTAGTATTTATAGTTGTACTTCCTCATACAAATGAATAGAAGGGCAATAGAGTTGATCAGAAATCACCAGCATTTCAGTGGAACCACTGGAAAAAGGAGCACCATAAACTGTATGGCTATATATTATTTGCCTCGACTATATTAAGAGTGTATTTAGAGGGAGAATGAACTATATTATTAACCTCTTTATTCTTGTAACAACTCTCTTAATATTCAACTCTTTTCTAATTTCCCTTTCAAACTCTTTGTTTCTTAATTGCCCTTATTTCCAGTTTTCTTTCTGAAGACTGCGGGAAACATCTAGAAACATCCATCATCGAACTATGGTATTAAACCCTCACGGGGATCCAGAAAAATTAATATGCTTGCTTTCATGCTTGCTTCTACAACAAATTATTCCACAGAGCAACCAAAGAATTCAGCACCAATGCTGAAATCCTGGCTGGAATGGTTTTGAAACAGAATCTGTGCTAAAATACATATTTTTCAAAAGGACATTACTGTATAACAAATTCCCTTTTCCCAAACCCAAATATATTAATAGTTTATTATTCCTTTTGGTTACATACGCAGTAGAAATACTTTCACTTCTTCTATTTAAAGCTTCTCTGTAGTGAGTTTTGGCATGCTCAGCACAAAAAATGAAGTCAAATGCTTAAACGTTCCAGTTGTCATGCCAATAACTATGGAGAGCATGCCTCAGTTTAAAGACCTCATTTTCCTGGCTGCAATGAAGGAAAAATTTGGCTTGGAACTGGATTAGCAGACCTTGTTTCAGACCATGCATATAACTCTTAGAATTCTTTCAGAAGTTGAACAATTTGCATATGGCATACTTCATATGGGAGAGTACCTGTTACACTGAGCCAGTAGGTTGGTTAATGACAAACACTCCTGCAAATAGTCTGACAAATAACTGATAACTATTATTAAACAAATAGGGGGATCTGGCTTCATTTCATTGGAAGAAACCTGGCAGATGAAAAGATCACTTACTTAAGGCTTCATTCTGTGCCTTGTTATGGTATTACTAATTATATAATAATAATAATAGTAATAGTAATAATAATAATAATAATAATAATAATAATAATAATAATAATAATAATAATAATAATGATGATGATGATGATGTTGGAAGGGACCTTGGTGGTCAG
The DNA here is from genome assembly GCA_034064705.1 of Bothrops alternatus. NCBI lineage: Eukaryota > Metazoa > Chordata > Lepidosauria > Squamata > Viperidae > Bothrops > Bothrops alternatus. Next base: position 16,677,176 of record JARGCV010000248.1, read on the forward strand.
CCTATCTCCTTGTCTGTAACCCACTCAGTCCAACAGGTGTACAGGGACATCATTGCTAAGTCAGATGAATAGCTTAGTAGAGAATTTGGGCTGAATCGGAGTATGTGAGGCACGCAGCGATAAATTCTATTCTATTTCCCTAAAGTTGTATATTTCAAAAACTAACCTAAATATTTATGGGTTATCATATAGAATGCAACGACAATCACAAATGGATGCAATATAGAGCAAAACGAATTATCTATTCTTTTCCCCAAAGATCTACTTACAGTGTTTCAAGAAATCTATTCACACGAACTGCATCACTGCAGTTGCCTATAAAGATTCCACACTTCTTCTAGACATCTTAAGGAGTTTCTAGGAAATAGAAATGTTTTCCCCAAATCTAGGAGAGAAGACCAACTGAGGTCTTCCTTGGAAAGTTTCCCCCTTGGCAGAATTCCGTATGCTGTGGAAACATTCAGATTCCCTATCCTGATCCAACCACTCCCTTAACTGACTGTTCAAAAACTGCAGTTCGTCCAAGAGTATGATCTAAATGAGCCAGCAACTAGTTCCAATGATAATTTGTCATGTTAGTCCTTGCAACTTGAAAGGGGGAAAAGGAATTGGGCTATAATCAGCAGAATAAAAAAGGGACACCCTTATTTATAAAGGCAGATTTACAATCTTTAGTTGCTGCAACAGTGTTTAAATTCCAAGAGAAAATATGAGAAAACTCCTACCACGAGCTTTTTCAGATTGGAAAATGTGGGCAGCCAGACTTGTATTGCTGAAAACACCAGCAGCAGCAAAAGCAGAACTTCCACTTTATTTTTGAAAAATAAAGCCCAAAAATATCATCTAGGAAAAAAACTGAAATTCTTGTGCAAACTGGAAATAAGTTAGCAGAACAGGGAGATTATACGCTAATACTCTTTTTGCCATGTTTATTCATTCTGTAATGCTAATGGTTTTACTGCTGCTCTTCCTTCATTTTCCAAACAAAATAGCTTGGCTGGCACCACACTTCAATGCCATCTCTGCTTAGTACCAAATGTGACTGAAAACAGGGAAATAATTTAATGTCTGCTTGCCAGGAGTGGAGGCGGATCCTCCTTTTTTGGCTGAGATGATGGTCTCAACAATATTCTCTCTTAGCAATATGGCAACCAAACTTAAATCTCTTAGCAAATAGCAAACTCCAAATTATGCAAGAAAATAATACTGCAAATTCATTCCTAGAATATAAGTGTGAGCAAAGTTCTCACGCCAACTACACCAAGAGAGAGATAATGGCTAATCCAAAATCACCCTGTGGACATTGACCATGAAACACCATGATTTGTGGATTTAATTCACAAAATTAAAGAGAATATGCTAATCAGATTTGATCTGAAGCACACGGTCAAAAAATAAGATCAATGTAAGGAACAGGTTTAATATATAATATATGAAGCTTTAAAAAAGAGAGAACATTGAAGATTTATTGAAATGAAAAAAGGGGGGGTTTGATGACAGTCTTGAAAACTGGATATATGTATCCCAACAATTTATTTCTAATAAGTTAAAACAGAGATTGTTTGATTCTCTTGTAGGCTGGGGAGGTTGGTGTTCATTTCCTTGATATAGTAGAAATATAAAATTTGATTTATAATATTTTGCAAACCATAATCCTCTTTCCCAGGTTCTCAAAAGTCTATTGCATTTCTCATACAAAGATGATTTTAGTGCTACATGGAAAGCCCTGATGACAGTAGAGATAAATATCTATGGCTCATCTGGAGGTATTCATATTATATGGAAGATTTGGAATGTAAAAAGAATAAAGAAATGATTTTAACAAATAAATGAATAAAAAAAGAATACTGTGTAACTTTGACACTAACAAGAAGAGACAATAACAGATTTGAAAGAAAGTGGGCTGATCTTTTGGAGTAAGCTAATGAAGTCATGCAATAAATACAATAAAGCATGGACCAAGGAAAAATTAAAAAGGCATTTTATTCTCAAAGCAAAGGGGGGGAAATCCTCATTAAGAAGAACTATTTCTACTTCTTTAAAATCATCTATTTCCCTTATTTCAAATAAAAGTAGCTACTCTTACCTTTGCATAATGAAATTGTTCAACTTTTTTAAAAAAACAGAGCAATATAAATACAATAAAGACTTCCTCAGATGGTGCTTAAATCCTGGCAAATACAGGAACACATCTATGTACAGGGTTTTGGCAACAACAACAGAAATGGCTTTACATTCTGGCTTTGGGATTTTTTTTCTACTTCTCAGTCTAGTCTGGCCCAAAGACTTCCAAAGTCTCCCAACCAAGAACTAATCAGAGCCAACACTGTTTAACTTTCTTAAGATCTAGCCAGACCAGTTAATTACCTGCTGCTACCAGTGTTGTAAGTGTAATCAGTGTGCACATTTTCCAAAAGGCAACTATCAACTGCTAAAAGGCTTGAGCAGTAATAGAACTTCAGAGGCATTTGAACTGCCTGTTTTCATCCAGTCACTATAATGGAGGAGAGAGGAAACAGGTGCCCTCAATCAACTCAGCAAAAAGACCAGCAGTATTTAGTGCCTTTAAAAATAAATAGTTCTGCTCTAGCTCAGTGGTATAACAGCTTGAAATTGGTAAATGTTCTATACAAAGATATTTTTCACAGAAATATTTCTCCTACTCTTTGAATTTCCTGCAGATGCAGGATGAAGAATTCAAGACAAGGTCTCTGAAGTTTAGTTTTCTGACCCTATTCCCATAAATAATAAATTCAAGTAATAGTTTGTTTTACATCTGGTTGTGAGAAAGGAATTTAAATGTGGAGGAAAAGGGCTCAGTAGCATAGTTGGCATCTTGTAACCAATTGTAAACCCTACATAAGGTAACAGAGTTATCAAGGCCCAAACTACATGCTAAATTCTATCATTTATCTTCTATCATGTATTTAGAAATCTACTGGTAGCCGGTAGACCACAGGTATGACCAGCTGCTATTGATTAATACTTAGCAGCAAACAGGCCACAGTTTCTGAAACAACTGAAGCTTCTGAGTGTCTTCAAAGATAGCACCATGTAGAACACATTGCAACAGTCCAGAAATGTGGTAGTAAGAGTTTGAGTTACTATAGTGAGGTCCTTTCATTCCAGAAAAAAGTACAATTGGGGGCAATGGCCAGGATTGAGCAATAATACACCTCTACTCTCCCGCTATAGCTTCTATTTCTCTTTTCAGCAGGAAGGGGCGTTGTCTTACCTGAACGCCTTTTCTCAGCATGGAGATGGAGAATCCACTAATGGGTTAACTCTGCCTTCTTGCCCATTAGACCAGCGGTTCTCAACCTTTTCTGGGGCTCGGCCCCGGCCCGCATCGCGCAAAAAAAAATTTAAAAAATGGCGGGCCCGCACCGCGCATGCGCGGCGCGACGGGGCGCATCGCGATAGGGAAAAAATGGCCGACCAAAAAAAATGGCGGACTGCGGTGCTTGGCGACCCCTGTGAAATGGTCGTTCGACCCCAAATGGGGTCGCGACCCACAGGTTGAGAACCGCTGCATTAGACCAAGTCAGCCAAACTTGCCACACCTGTCCCTGGGTGACCACTCCCCATTCTTGACAAAGGCGAAGCGGCTGACTGCAGTTTGACATGTTGGCTCCCGGTTTCCTGATATGAACTAGATATTCTTAAGGGTGGGAGTGGATTCTCCATTTCCGTGCTGAAAAAAGGCATTCAGGTAAGACAACGCCCCTTCTCCAGCATCAGAGATGGAGAATCCACTAATGGGACATACCAAAGCCTCACTGTCCCAATGGGGGGGAAACCGGAGAGGCCGCTGCCACATCTCCTGTGATTACCTGCTGGAGAACCCTCCTTCCAAAGGAGGTGTCTGCGGATGCGAAGTGGTCTATCTTGTGGTGTCGGATGAATGGAGAGGGTAAAGACCATGTCGCCGTCCTGCAAACCTCCTCGATAGAGGCCTGAGTGGCCCATGCCGCAGAGGTCGCAGCACTGCGATTGGAATGTGCTGTGATCTGCCCTGGTGCTGGTAGGGACAGAGATTGATACGCTTCCGCAATGCATACCCTGATCCACCTGCCTATAGTTGAGGCAGACACCTTCTGCCCACTAGAGGCATGGTGGAATGAGACAAAGAGGGCTTCTGACTTGCAGAAGGGCGCCGTTTGCTTGATACAGTATCGCAGCGCCCTACGAACGTCCAGTGTGTGCCACTGTCGTTCCAGGGCATGGGACGGATTGGGGCAAAAGTCCGGTAGGATGATCTCTTGGGCCCTATGGAACGTGGTGTTGACCTTTGGAACGAAAGTTGGGTCCAATCGAAGGACCACACGGCTTTGCTGAAAGGAGCAGAAGTCCTCCCTGACCGACAGTGCCGCGAGTTCAGATATGCGCCTGGCCGAGGTGACCGCGACCAGGAAGGTACCTTGAGGGACAAGTCCCTCAGAGTACAAGACTTGATGGGCTCGAATGGTGCCTTGGTGAGGGTCCAGAGGACCCGTGGTAATTCCCAGGTGGGGTACCTGTGGACTACGGGTGGTTTTGTGTTGGTGGCTCCCTTGAGAAAGGCGCGGATCCTGGGGTGTTGTGCCAAGGGGACTGACTTGGTGCATGTAAGTAAAGTGGATAGCGCCGCGACCTGTCTGCGGATGGTATTGGGAGCGAGGCCCTTGTCCAGGCCATCAAGCAAATATTTTCCCTTTGTTCTGGCTACTGCTTAACAGCTTAACAGCTGATCAGGGTTTTCCCCAGAGCTTTCCCTTTCTTGCAGAGCAACAAGGATAAAAAGGGGGTGGGGGATTCTTAGGGACTCCATCCGATGGAACGGCTGCTGTGCTGTTCCCAGCACAGGCAGCTGATTTGGTTCTTTCTTCCACTTCTTTAAAGCTGAAGTCTCAGGAGAAGCTTCAGCTCTGTGGATGGAAAGGAGGGAAAAAAGCCCCTTCCCTGTCTTCTACAGCCTATTTCATCCAGCGTTGATCCCAGTGCTGCTGGAAAGGCTGTGAATGAGGAGAGAGAAAGAATCCACCAATAATTTAATATCTACTACCTGCCGTAGACCGGGAGCCAAATTTGTCACGTCCGTCTGGGCGAAGACCAAGTCAAGAATGGGGAGTGGTCACCCAAGGACGGGCGTGGCAAATTTTCCTGACTTGGTCTAATGGGCAAGAAGGCAGAGTTAACCCATTAGTGGATTCTCCATCTCTGGTGCTGGAGAACTTTAAGTTCAGGAACTTTGAGTCCAGTCTTCTATAATGAACCTGCTCTGTGAGGGCTACTGCCTTCCCCTCAGGAGATAATACTGGAGCTGAGTTCCTTGATAACAAACAATGACTTCCTTCTTTTTCTGGTAAGTGTTGTATCTGGCCCTTCTCAGCTGAGTGAAATCCACATAAATATTTCTTTAAGAGTTTTATTTAACACATTTCAAAAGATTCACTTCAAAGCAAGCTGCTGGCAGTTTGTTGGCCGGAACGGCCAATTCTGATTTATTTACATTTAGATTAAACATTCTCCCACCTTCCAATTAACTCACTCTTTATCTCTTACATTGTCCAAGACTTCATTAATCTTCCGTAGATTTCAAAAACACCAGAAAACTGATTGCTAACGAACTCGGTGATGCATCAGACTGCCTCTTGATATTAACGTTGCTCGTGACAAAGAATTAGTTCCTTCTTCCTCTTCTAATATAGTTTTCAATACGTCACTTCCTTTTTCCACTTAACTGACTCCTCCGCCTATCAAACCTTCGGAATCTCGGATCAAGCCATCTATCTTCCTGATCCGAATCTGACTCATCACTTTGAGAGTCTGACTCATCCTGCATACAAATCTCCTCATTGTCTAGCTCGGCTGCCGGGAGGGGAAAATACCCAGAGGGGCCTGGTTGTGCTTCGTCATCCTCTGATATGTACCCAGCCTGTCTAGAGACACTCACAACACTATCCCCCCCCGCAGGCCCCTCCCCCTGGGTCCGTCGTATGGGATGTGGTTTGGAGGGAAACGCAGTATGAAAATCCCACATTAACTCGGGAGCCTCAATATCATGAGCATCTACCCAACAGCCAGCGGCTGGCCCACCTCCGGTCCAATCAACCAAATATTGGAAGCGGTCGTTGAGCCATCGGGAATCTCGGATGCCGGACACCTCCAACCGGGAAACAGGAACGTGAGCACGGCGAGCTGTCGGGCCCGGATTAGGAGGTCGAAGCGGAGAATCAGGGTTGACAGGAACAAGCAAGGAGCGATGAAACACGGGATGTACACGAAGAGACCTAGGCAAAGTCAAACGATAGGTCACCGGATTGATGACCGTCTCCACAGGAAAAGGACCTAGGAAACGTTGATCAAGCTTGCGGTGAATTCTCCCTGGAAACAAGTACTTGGTGGAGAGCCAAACCCGATCTCCAACAGCTAACGGCGGCGTGTCGCGGCGAGAGCGGTCTGCAACCCTCTTGTAGTCTTCCTTGGCCTTAGTCAAATGGTGCTTAACCATCTCTTGGACTGACTGGAGTTCGGTTAAATAGTCCTCTGCAACTGGAACTGGAGAATCGAGGAGCGTGAGCGGGAAAAATCTGGGATGATAGCCGTAGTTGGCAAAAAACGGAGTGGTCTGAGTGGAAGTGTGCTGAGAGTTGTTGAAAGCGAATTCGGCCACGGAGAGATATTTGGACCAATCGTTCTGTTGGTCATTGATGAAACAACGCAAATACTGCTCCAGGATGCCAATCACTTTCTCTGTACCCCCATCAGTCTCTGGGTGATGTGTGGAGGCTAGATTAACTTGGACTTGAAGCGCAGACATGAGTTCTCTCCAGAACTCCGAGGTGAACTGGGTTCCTCGGTCGGACACTATTTTGTCAGGCAAACCGTGTAGCCGGAAGATATGTTGAATGAACAGCTGAGCAGTGACCTTGGCTGTCGGTATTCTTCGGCAAGGAATGAAATGTGCCATCTTGGTCAACATGTCCACCACTACAAAGACAACGGTGTAGCCGGCAGAAACAGGTAGACAAGTCAAGAAGTCCATGGAAATAGCCCCCCAGGGTCTCTCCGGCGTGGGCAACGGCTGTAACAATCCCGGAGGGGCTCCTGTGGCATGTTTTGCCTGACGGCACCGTACACAGGAATTCACATAAGACTGAACATCATGGCGAAGTCTGGGCCACCAAAAAGTCCGAGACACTAAGTGGAGAGTCTTAAAGAAACCAAAATGACCTGCCGCAGGGTTATCATGGCATTGATTCAGGATAAGACCACGGAGTGGGCCTGCTGGAACATATAACAGGTTGCGGAAGGTCCAAGGTGAGTCGGGACCCACCTCTTTCCTCTTCTGTGCCGCAAAGTCATCTAGTTGTTGCGCTTCCCGAATCTGTCGTCGTAGATCTACCGGATCGTGCACGGCTGCGATCGATTCGATAGGCAGAACGGTTCGAAGCGGCAAGGGGTCCTTGATCTGTAGATACTCAGGTTTACGGGACAAGGCATCTGCTCTTTTGTTGTACCCTTTCGGAATGTAGGTGACTTTGAAGTTGAATCGAGCGAAGAACAAAGACCAACGGATCTGACGTTGATTCAATTTCCTGGCAGATTGCAAAAATTCCAAGTTTTTATGGTCAGTCCGAACTTCAACTTGATAGCGGGCTCCTTCCAGGTGGTGTCTCCAGGTCTCAAAAGCAGTCTTGATGGCCAATAGTTCCTTTTCCCAAATGGTATAATGGCGTTCGGAGGGACTCAGTTTCCTGGAGTAATAAGCACACGGGAACAGGGGGCCGCCATCTTGGCATGTTTGAAGAAGCACGGCCCCTACCGCAACATCTGAGGCGTCGGCCTCCACTACAAAGGGACGACAAGGATCTGGATACTTGAGAATGGGTTCCTGAACAAAAGCCTTTTTGAGGGTCTGAAACGCCTGTTGCTCAGCATCACCCCACTGGAACTTAATGCCTTTCCGTAACAGTCGAGTAAGGGGCGCAGTCAAGGCAGAAAATCTCGGAATGAATATCCTGTAATAGTTCGCAAATCCCAAAAGTCTTTGGACATCTTTTGCTTTACATGGTGGTTGCCAGGTTTGCAAGGCCTCAACCTTGCCAGGATCCATGGCGATGCCTTGTGGAGAAATCACATGTCCCAGAAACTCAATGGTGGTTTGATAGAATTGACATTTCTCTAACTTGGCGTAAAGGTGATGCTCTTTCAAGTGTTGCAGAACTTGACGGAGATGCTGGAGATGAGTTGCTCGTGACGGGGAGTAAATCAGGATGTCATCGAGGTAAACCACCACAAATTGATCTAATAAATCCCGGAAGATGTCATTCATGAAATGTTGAAAGACGGCCGGAGCATTGGTGAGTCCAAAGGGCATGACGGTATATTCAAAATGACCATACCTGGTCCCAAACGCGGTTTTCCACTCGTCCCCCTCTCGGATGCGAACCAGGTTGTAAGCACCCCGTAGATCTATCTTGGTGAAGATGGTCGCTGATCGGAGACGGTCCATGAGATCAGGAATCAAAGGCAGAGGGTACCGGTTGCGCACCGTGATGGCATTGAGCTTGCGATAGTCACAGCATAGGCGTAAATCTCCGGTTTTCTTCTTCACGAATAACACAGGAGCTGACAGAGGCGAGGAAGAGGGACGAATGAAACCCCTGGCCAAGTTTTTGTCCACAAAGTCTTTTAATGCGGCCAACTCGGGTTCTGACATGGAGTAAAGGCGTCCCCTTGGAAGCTTGGCATTTGGCAGCAAATCAATGGCACAGTCATATGGTCTATGCGGAGGCAATTGGTCTGCCTCTTTCTCACTGAATATATCTGCAAAGTCCGCTAGGTCGGCCAGCAAGGTGATGTCAGGGTGGGATGGTAGCTGGGCTGCGCAAACTTGGCGTACGTGGTCTACGCATTGCAAACTGGGAAATGAAACAAAGTTCTGGGACCACACCACACAAGGATCATGGGTTCTCAACCAGGCTAGGCCGAGAACTACGGGGAAATGAAGTCCCTTGGTAACATATAATTGGATGGCTTCTTCATGTTGTCCTATGACCAGGCGTATGGGCTGGGTCATGAACTTGATCGGTCCAGACAACAACTCACGACCATCTATTGTCTCAACCAACATAGGCGGCTTCACGGAGCACAAAGGTATGGCATGCTGACGAGCGAAAGCTTCATCCATGAAATTAGTGGTGGCTCCAGAATCCAACAAGGCGTGTGCCGGAATGCCCTGGGCATGATTTCCCAGAAGTATATTGGTTGTTAGGATCAGATGTCTCGGAGGACCGGGGTCTTCGTCTGCGGAACTGGGACTGGGTTTGGCGCCTGCCCGACCCAATGTTTCCATTAGGCCGGGCTCTGGCCGTTTCCCGGCAAGGTGGCTTGAAACTGCTGAATGGGAGGCCGAGCTGGAACAGGAGTAGGACCTGCCGTACCACGTCGTTTCTGGGGGCAGGCCATGACGAAGTGACCCATCTCTCCACAGTACAGGCACAATCCCTCAGCTCTCCGTCTTGCCTTCTCAGCCTCGGTCAAACGAGATCTGGCTGCACCAAGATCCATGGGCTCATCTCTGGCCATGGGTACAGGACGTCTCTCAGTGTAAGCCGGCAATGGTTGGAAAATACGTCTGGGTGCTGGGATGGGTGGAGTGATAGGTAGGGTTTGGAATCCTCTGCGTGGTGCAGGAACTGGCTTGGCACTTCCGGTGACTAGAACCATCTGTTTGACCAGGCGGGCATCCGTGGCTTGCGTTTGCGCCTCAACAGCCAAACAATGTTGGTATAATGCATCCAGGGTCGCGGGTATTACAGTATGTCTCAATCCATTCAAGATCTGGGAAGACAGGCCATCTTGAAAGATTTCCATGAGAGCCTCTTCATTCCAATTAATTTCTTGAGCTAGGCGGCGAAAATCTGATATATATTCCGCTACGCAGCGTGATCCTTGACGTAGCTCTCGTATCCGCCTGGTGGCATTTTGTCTACGAAGGGGGTCAGCAAATTCTCTTTCCATCAGCTGGCAGAATCCTGCATAATTGCGCAGAACAGGATCTGGTCCGTCTATCAGAGGAGACGACCAATCAGCAGCTGGACCAGAGAGTAAACTTAAAATGAAAGCCACTTTAGTTTCATCAAGCTGGAAATCTGCTGGAGTTGAAGCAATGAATGTTTTGCATTGGTTTAAAAAAGCTGGAAATTTACTACGCTCTCCAGTAAACTTATCAGGCAATGCTAAATAACATCTGCTTTGTCTGGGTGGGGGGGCTGGAGCTGGGGCTGGGGCTCCGGCAGCCTGCTGAATCTGCTGTTGCAAATGTCCAATTTGTTGCTGGAGAGTTTGAATTAGTTGATACAGAGCTGGATTATCAGCGAGAAGCTGCTCCATGATGTCACTGAACTGGCGCAGTACTGAAAGCTCGGACTAATTTTCGTCTTTTCTGGGTCACGAGCAATCTGTTGTATCTGGCCCTTCTCAGCTGAGTGAAATCCACATAAATATTTCTTTAAGAGTTTTATTTAACACATTTCAAAAGATTCACTTCAAAGCAAGCTGCTGGCAGTTTGTTGGCCGGAACGGCCAATTCTGATTTATTTACATTTAGATTAAACATTCTCCCACCTTCCAATTAACTCACTCTTTATCTCTTACATTGTCCAAGACTTCATTAATCTTCCGTAGATTTCAAAAACACCAGAAAACTGATTGCTAACGAACTCGGTGATGCATCAGACTGCCTCTTGATATTAACGTTGCTCGTGACAAAGAATTAGTTCCTTCTTCCTCTTCTAATATAGTTTTCAATACGTCACTTCCTTTTTCCACTTAACTGACTCCTCCGCCTATCAAACCTTCGGAATCTCGGATCAAGCCATCTATCTTCCTGATCCGAATCTGACTCATCACTTTGAGAGTCTGACTCATCCTGCATACAAATCTCCTCATTGTCTAGCTCGGCTGCCGGGAGGGGAAAATACCCAGAGGGGCCTGGTTGTGCTTCGTCATCCTCTGATATGTACCCAGCCTGTCTAGAGACACTCACAACAGTAAGTTTCTGCTTGTTTTGGCCCATCCAGACCCCAATGGCCTTCAGATGCTGCAACAATATGTTGGTGATACCTAACTTTACCAGAATGGCAATGTCAAGCTAGATATGGTCAGTATATTGATAGTGCTTTATCTTGAACCGATACATGATCTCAACCATTTCATATAGATGTTAAATAACTTGAGAGAGGACTGAAATCTATGCGTCCACACATAAGTGATCACTGGGCCACCCTCTGTACCCCCCAATCACTGAATGAAATCATCCACTAATAAAGAAAAAGAACCACTATAACACAATGCCTCCATCTCCAGTCATTGCAATTAATCAAAAAAGATCAATCTTACTGAACGCAACCGAAAGGTCCAGAAGAACTAGGAAAGGGCTGCTACAGCCATCGAAGCCCTGAACAGAAGTAATCCACTAGTGCAAGCTTGATCAAGTTTGAATCCTAATATTGATCCAGAAAACCCACTTTTTATAAAGCTGCCTTCATATTAACCTCTTAGCGGCTTTCCACAAGAATGACAAGTTAGACATTATGTGATAGTTGTCACAACTGAACAGATCTAAGGACAAACTTGTAAGGGGAGGCATACTGCAACATTTTTCAAGCTGAAGCCATTCCTAAGAAACACCCTTGCTCAGGAGATTGGCCCAGCACTCTTCCAATTGGTGTTTCAAAGGTGCTAAAGACTATATTATTTAATTGGGTACTTGGTGACTGATTTTAGAGTATTTAAAATTTTTTTATAGAATTTTACAGCTCTTGCTTTGATGGCATATAATTATTGTGCTGGAGTTCACTGCTTTTGATGTGGTGGTGGTGGTACCTGTTTTTAATTTTGTAAAATCCCTGGAGACATATGAGCTGGGTGGTATATGCATTTTTGTAAGTAAAGGATTTCTCAAGCTGGTACAGTCCACAGATATAGGCAGTCCTCAATGTACGACTATAATTAGATCCAGAATTATGATAGTAAGTTGTTGCAGTTGTTAAGTGGATCACTATGTGATCACATCTGATTTTATGATTTTTGCGATGGTCATTAAATGAACACCATGTTCATTAAATGAATCCATTTTATCCAATGGGAGTTTTCCGCTGAAAACCAAAAATAAATGCAGGAAACCAGCAAAAACCACAATCACGGGATTGCGGGACACTGCAAATGGCCATAAAGGTGAGTCAGTTGCCAAATACCCCAAATGTGACCATGTGACTGTAAGTTCTGTGTTTGCAGCCATTGTAAGTTTGAAATTGAGTCATAAGTAGCTTTTGGGGAATCCATCAAAACTTTGAAGAGTTGCTACCTGTATAAAGACTTGTTATTTTGCTCCACTAAAGGTTGTTTTACTATGCAAAAGTGTTTCCAATTACCCTACTTCTTACTGTCAACCTTAATACTAACTCTGTTCTTATATATCATTTTCTTACTGCCTATCTTAAGCTAGACTTTTTCTATTTACTATATTTTTTACAAAACTACTTCTGTCTTATTTAATTTATGAATCTGAATCTCTACATTTTATTATCCCTATAGCCCTGAGGGATTGGGGCTGCTTTCTAATTCTTTTGGATGTTACCTATTTCCATGTTTCAGACATTACTCAATGTTGTGAACTTTTGCCAATATGAGCAACCTTATCTGCAACTCCAACCTAGAAATTAAGAGAAGGAAGGAAGAAGGCAGGAAAGGGTTAGTTTATGACAAAGGCATACATTCACTTGGCAGCACCATCACACACACCTATTTAGACGGATGGCTGCACCCCACACTCAAGCGTGAGGGGCTGTTAGGACACTCAAAAGAGGGCCTAAGCATTCCAGGAGGGCAGAGGGTCACCAAGGTGGGGAGGAGTCCACTCCACCTGATTGCCAACTCAGAAGGGCTAGCCAGCAGAGTCTGTAACCGATTAGGTTAAAAAAAAAAAAGTCAAGTCACACATCATACCAACATCTCTCCTCTGGAGAGCTTGCAGCGGGGAAATGGGGTGGCATAAGAATGGCCATCAGGCCTGGATCAAGTATTTTCTTTCAATCTAATTTTACCTCTCCATTCTTGACACAGAATCCTAAATATTTACAAGTCGTATGGTGTTCCAAAGGCTGTTCTCTCCTTTGATTCCTTGTCTAAGACAATACGCCAATGCCTTTTTGGGAGATCTAATGTCAATGTATATTTGGCTCCACTTTTCTGATCTAATAACTCATCTCTCTCACCTATGAGGCATAGGGTAGCTGTCAAAATTTTGCTACTTTATTTATCTATTTCATAACAGTAAAGCATCTTATCTCACCATTAGGTTTAGAAAACAATACAATGGAAGAACACAGTTCCCTGTATTATAGCTCTATAATTCCCACATTTAACATTTTATCTCTCTCCCCTTTCATACCTGCTCTCATATTTTTGGCACTCTACATTGTGCTTATTGTTACTGAGATTTTCTTAAAACAGGGGTAGGCAACCTTGGCTCTTTTATGACTTGTGGACTTCAACTCCTGGCTCAGGAATAATGGGAGTTGAAGTCCACGAGTCATAAAAGAGCCAAGGTTGCCTACCCGTCTTAGAATTTCTGGTGTTCAATAAAATTAGTAGTACTGGCCTTTTGGTAAATACTTCTTGAAAGATCTGAGTTTATTCTTCCATATATACAAGCTGTATATGTTATAGAAAAATAAATACAATTTTATAGCAAGCATACTACATTTAATTAAAAGTTACTGGGAAGCAGAAGTTGTGTCAATCTTTACATTGTTCCCAGATTCCCGGAAGTATATTTATATATATCCAATAAGACCTCTACCAGGGATCATCTATGTTAGGATTTTTTAAACTTTGTTCTTTGGGTTCCTAAGATTCTACAAAGACTCGAGTGGGGTCTTCAAGAGACTAACAACATTTATGCCAGTATGAGCACCACTCCAAAGTCATGGCTTTCCTGATAATTTTGCATTCAGCTTCAGAGAACCTAGGATAATTTTTGGATTTTCAGTAATCAACATGGAAGGAAATTTTAGTCACTTGCTAAATAATTTCCTACTACCAGCCAATACAGCAACTTTGATACCCGTTTAGTCCCCTGACATTAAGTGGAACTCAATTGGCATCAGTGGTGGGATTCAAATATGTGAACAACTGGTTCTGTGTGGATGCTGCTTCCAGAAGTTCATTCTGGGCCTGGCCAACAAAAAATTAGCTACTGGTTCTGCCGAAGTGGTGCGAACCGGCTGAATCCCACCACTGATTGGCATGCTTTGTCTATAAAAGCTTGTTCCGTTTGTGGGCAGTTTCAAGCTTCACCTGATGCTGCATCAGTTCAGTTGCAACATCCTGTTCAGAAACACACAAAACCACAGATGTTCGTAGATAGAAAGCAAAAAATCAAGCAAAATGCATATTAGGGAACATTTTTTGACAGACTTCAGTGTTTCAAATGATGGGACACAATTATTGGAGGATTGGAAAAACTGCTTACTAAATAAAAAAGGGCAACTTCAAACATATGAACACCTGCAAAAATGTATGCATAGAAAATTCACCAGCAAATTTCTATCTATACCCTACCTATTATATATTCAAAATATAGAAGGGGTATTTGTGTGTGTGTGTGTGTGTGTGTGTGTGAGACCCCTACTGGAGAGAAATACATTCAAAAATAGGAGTACCGGTACATCGATACTTTGATACTATGTGAGTTTCGCACTAATAAAGTACAGATCTCACATTCTGTATGTAATAGATCTATCAGATATGATCAGATTTCAGAATAACCCAATTAGAGTAGATATCCTGTTTTGTAGTGCTCTGGATTTGTACATTGTTATACTTAATATTAACAGTGCAATCTTCTATATGTTGACTCAGAACTGAATTCAATAACATTTAATTATGATAGCAGCATAAACTTTTCAGCAGAGGATCTAATAAGCTATCTGGCTGAAGGTATCCAAATAGATACTGGACATCTATTCATCATGGATTCTATAAGCAGCAAACTCTATTAAAGCAGGGATCTGAACTAGAAAAATAAGTTATTTTTTAATACTAATGACTAATGTTTCTTGGTAGTTTACAAAAAAAAAAAAGCACAAAAACAAGTTCCAAACCAAGAATGGTAAAAGCTTCAAAAATGAAAACCCTACTGCAATAGATATTTGTTAAACCTTTTAAAAAGCTAACCAAAATATTTGATTCCTTAATTCATTAAGAAATGTAACTTGGGCATCTACACAGAAGGCTCAGCCTCAATTTGGCATGGTGCAATCTCATGGTAATAGGTAGCACATCACCTTGGATAAACTTAATAAGTGGAGGGGAGAGAGAATCACAAAGTATTTCACAAAGGTGATCTGGACTTTGAAGGTAATGCACAACACTTTTTATCGAGTCCAGAAATAAAGTGGCATTAATATGTGTTCAGCATAGATGACATCATGCATTTCCTCCAAGGTCCTGATCAACTTGACAGAATAAAAATAGTTTGATTCTGAATGAGAAACTCATTAAAAGGGGCGTTGTCTTACCTGAACGCCTTTTCTCAGCACGGAGACGTAGAATCCACCAATGGGTCTCTACCTTCCTGCCCATTAGACTGGGTCAGCCAACTTGTCACGCCCGTCCTGGGGTAGCCACTCCCCATTCTTGACGAAGGCGAAGCAGCTGACTACAATTTGACGTGATGGCTCCCGGTTCCCTCATATGATTTAATGATTTTAAGGGTGGGAGTGGATTCTACGTCTCCGTGCTGAGAAAAGGCGTTCAGGTAAGACAACGCCCCTTCTCCAGCACTGGAGACGTAGAATCCACCAATAGGACATACCAAAGCCTCACTGTCCCAATGGCTGGGAAACAGAAGAGGTCGCAGTTGTGTTTGTAGAGATTACCTGTTGCAGGACCCTCCTTCCGAAGGAGGCGTCCACGGAGGCAAAACAGTCTATCTTATAATGTCGGATGAAGGGGAAGGCGAAGACCTGCAAACCTCCTCAATAGGGGCCTGTGTGGCCCACGCTGCAGAGGTCGCAGCGCTGCGAGTGGAATGTGCTGTGATTTGTCCTGGTATTGGTATAAAAAGCGATGGATACACTTCCACAATGCAAAGTCTGATCCACCTGCCTATGGTTGAGGCGGACACCCTCTGTCTGCTAGAGGTGTGCTGAAACGAAATGAAGAGAGCTTCTGATTTGCGCACGGGTGCCGTTTGCCTGATATAATGTCATAGTGCCCTCCGGACATCCAGTGTGTGCCACTGTCGTTCCAGGACATGAGACGGGTTGGCACAGAAATCCGGTAGGACGATTTCTTGGGCCCTATGGAACAAAGTGTTAACCTTGGGGATAAAGGTTGGGTCCAATCGGAGGACCACCCGGTACCAATGGAATGTGCAGAAGTCCTCCCTGACCGACAGTGCCGCGAGTTCGGAAATACGTCTGGCCGAGGTTATGGCGACCAGACAGGTAACTTTGAGGGATAGGGCCCTCAGAGTGCAAGACTTGATTGGTTTGAATGGTGCCTTGGTGAGAGCCCGAAGGACCTGTGGTAGTTCCCATGAGAGGTACCTGTGGACCATGGGCGGTTTTGCATGGGAGGTGCCCTTTAGGAAGGCACGAATCCTGGGGTGCTGTGCCAGGGGAACTGTATTGGCGCAGGTGAGTAGAGTGGATAACGCCACGACCTGCCTGCAAATGGTATTCGGTGCTAGGCCGTCAAGCAAGTATTCTAGTATAATTGGAACTGTTAGGCCCGAGACATTGAGTGTTCGCTTCTCGCACCAGTTGCAGAAATTTCTCCATGTGGAGTCATAAATGTGATTGGTTGCCAATCGACGGGATGCTTGGATCATGGAGATTACTCTTGGCGGATATGACTCCCCGCTCAAGATTTGGCGTTCAAGTGCCAGGCGGCTAATTGAAGCCATTGGGGTTCTGGGTGTTGTAGATCCCCCTGAGGGACACCTGGTCCGGGGGTATCCTCCATGGAGGGGACCTGGAGAGATTCACCAGGTCCGCAAACCACGGTCTTCTGTGGGGCTACGAGTATGATCTCCGCCCGCTCCTGCAATGTCTTCCAGATGGTTGCCGGGATCAGCGGAAGGGGAGGAAATGCGTAAAGTAGTCCCCTTGGCCATGGGCAAGGTAGGGCGTCTGTTTCCTCCGCCCCCGATGGGAACCTTGAGAAGAACCTTGGGAGCTGGGCATTTGTCGGGGATGCAAACAAGTGTACAACTGGTCGCCCAAACCTCTGTGTTATCTCTGCGAATAGGTCCGGGTGCAGACCCCATTTGGCATGATCCACAGTTGACCTGCTTAGGAAGTCCGCT
Source organism: Bothrops alternatus (assembly GCA_034064705.1). Taxonomy (NCBI): domain Eukaryota; kingdom Metazoa; phylum Chordata; class Lepidosauria; order Squamata; family Viperidae; genus Bothrops; species Bothrops alternatus. The sequence goes on from JARGCV010000248.1 coordinate 16,694,541, forward strand.
TGTCTGTTTGCCTCCCCTGAGATATGCTCGGCCCTGATGGAGGTGAGGCTTTCCTCCGCCCAGTCTCCCAGTGCTTGGACCTCTGTCATGAGAGACCTGGATTGGGTCCCCCCGCCTGTTCACGTGTGCCTTTGCGGACACGTTGTCTGTGAGGACTAGTATGTGTTGTCCCGCTACCCTGTTGTGTAAGTGTTGGAGAGCTAGGTGTATGGCCCTTAACTCCAACCAGTTGATGTTGTGTTCTCGGTCCTTCCGGGACCATTGGCCCTGCACCCACCTGGACTGCAGGTGCGCTCCCCAGCCAAACAGACTGGCACCCTTCGTAAGTGTGAGACGGTCGGGTTCCTTGAAGTGTGACCCTCTGGTTAGTGCTGGCGATGACCACCACTTGAGGGACCGTAATGTTTCTGGAGGGACCCTTACGCTTCTGTTGGAGGAGCTGAGTTTCAGCCTCTGGAATGCAAGGAGGAACCATTGAAGGTTTCTGGAATGTAGTCTCGCCCAGAGGACTATTGCTATGCATGATACCATCTTTCCCAGCAGCTGAGAGAGTACGACCAGGGGAGCTGTTCGTTCCCTGCGTAACCTGAGGACTAGGGAACGTATGCTGTCGCGACGTTCCTGTGACAGGTAGACCTGCCCCTGAGTGTGTCTATGATTGCACCTAGGTGTAATAGGTGGGTGGCTGGGCTGGTCTCACTCTTTTGAAAGTTGACCGAGAACCCGTGCTCCTGGACTCTGATTGTCAACGTTAGGTCTGATTGTGCAACCTGTGGGGACGGTGATTGGATGAGAATGTTGTCCAAGTAGCACTGGACGTGCACCGGTATCATTCGTAGGTGCGCGGCCAGTACTGCCAGGATCTTAGTGAAGACTCATAGGGCTGACGAGAGGCCGAACAGCAGTGCCCTATACTGGAAGTGTGTCCCACATAGCAGAACCTGAGAAACCGTCGGTGACTATGGGCAATGGGGATGTGAAGGTACGCTTCCGTGAGATCTATTGACGACAGGAAGTCGCCGTGTCGTATGCTGCCCAAGATGGAGAGGAGGGTTTGCATCTTGAACTATCGATGGGCGATATGATGGTTCAGACCCTTGAGGTCTACGATTTCCCTCCATCCTCCCGAGGACTTGGGAATCACGAATAGGATGGAGTAGAATCCCTGTCCCCGGTTCCCCACTGGTACCTGTTCTATGGCTTTTATTTCTAGGAGATATCGAATGGCCTCTCGCATGAGGTTGCTTTTGGTGGGGTTCCTTGGCTGAGGGCAAGGGACAAAACGTTCTGGGGGGGTTGGATACGAACTCCAGGAACAAACTGAGGCGAATGGTTTGCCGTACCCAGGCGTCCGTAGTGGTGGCTTCCCAGTGGTGGGTGAAATTTGCCAGTCTGCCACCTATGGGAAGGATTGTTTGGGAGTCATTTGAACCTTCTGTAGGGGCGGCCTCCTCCCCAAAAGGGCCGCTTGCTCTGGGTTTGGTATCTGGGTTTGGGTCCGGATCTGTCCAGTTGGCGGTCCTGCCTGGGAGTGAAAGGAGTGTACGGCCGGGATGGCTGGGAGGGCTGAGAGAAGCTCAAGCCCATTCCTGTCCGAAAGGACTGCCTGCAGGCATGTGGTGTTGAACGCCTGTCAGCCCACCTGCTGGAGTGGGCCAGGACCTTCTGCTTGTCCTTATTTTCGGTCAGGTAAGGGCTCAGTGCTTCTCCGAATAGTTGCCCGCCCTGATAGGGGGCGGTGGCTAGGCGCCACTTAGCCTTTGGGTCAGTTTGCTAATGTCTGAGCCGTAACATCCTGCGCACTGCGACGTTAGATGCTATCACTCTAGATGAGAACCTGGCCGCATGCAATGGGGCATCAGAGACGTACTCTGATGCTGCAGCAAGCTTGCTTAGATCCTGTTGTGTCCTGGGGAAGTCTGGCTTGGAGATACCAAATCAAGAGTAGAGAGGTTCTTGCAGAAAAAAGATGCGCAGGTGGCGGCTCTTACCGCCCATGCCACCGCCTGGTGGGTCCTGTGGAATGTGAGCTCCCAAGGCTCGTCTACCTTTGGTACCTCGAGGTCCTCTGACTGTTCTGGAGTTGTATTGAACAACTTCTTGTCAGATCCCCCCGGTGTGGGGAAGGTGCCTGGTGATGTCCATTGTTTCTTAATGCTACTCCGGAATAGTGTTGGATAGGGGACGTGGTGTTGAGCTACCATGGGTTCTAAGAACAACGGATCTGAACCGGGTAGTGGTTTTGGTTGCGGGATATGGTCTGGTCCAATGTTGGCTGTTGAACTGGCTCAGCGGAGCAGAGGCAGGAAAAAGGCAGGGTTGAATACCCCTCCGAATGGAGGAGGATTTGGAGGAGGGTCCTCCTCCTCTCACGATGACATGTCGAGTTGGTCGTCCTCCGTGGGGGAGGATTCCCTGCTGTGGAAGGCCTGTGATGGAGGGGAGGAGACCTGATATGCAACTTCCCCTGATTGGGACTTGGATGGAGGCATGCCCATCACGGATTCGGTTCTCAGTACGTGGTTAGTCCTAGCAGCCATCATTCTGTGTAACGTCTGCTCAATTAGAGCTTGTAGACGATCCTTGGAGGGGTTGGACTTGGGTTCTGCCTCCCTGAGACCTGCCGCTGTAGGTGTGAAAGTGGCCTCAGGGATGGAGTGTACAACCCGTGGAGCCTGTGGTCCCACCTCAGAGCCCTGGGGGGGGACACCTCTGGGAACCATACTCTTTGGGTGGAGGGTCCCAAGGGAAGGTTGAAGGATGTATCCTCTATTTGTTCCGCTTTTGCCTTGGCCTGTTTTTGTGCCTTGGAGAATTCCCTCTCCAGGGCCTGGTGCCTTCTGCCAGCCTGTTTCTCCACCAACTTGGAAGGTTTTCTTCCAGAAATGGACTTGGCCTTTGCTTTGATCCTGCCCGCCGCCTCCTATCTGGAGGATTTTTGTCTTTTGTGGCTAGTGGGAGGGGAGGCGATGCTAAGGGGTGAGGCACCGTGGACTCCTCCATCCTGGGTGAGCTATCTCAGTGGCCCGAGAGGGAGCTCTGGCAGGGGATCAGTTGGCGAGACTGGCAAGCAGGTGTAGCAGGGAATGGTTGTCCCGCTCTCCTGACCGCCTGGCCGGTCCCATTTGGGGTCCGCCCTTCTGACATGCACTCAGCTGCAGAGGACGGATCTGAGATAATAGGGAAGTGCGGTCAGGGTATGTGCACCAGGGTTGGACAATTGCTATTTGATAATTTTCTTTTTTTGTAATTTATTTATTTAATTTATTTAATTTATTTACTTTTATTTTATTCTGTCAGGTCTATGTGACAACCGAAGAGGCTGAGTGAAGAAGGGGGGAGAGGGGGAAGGTGGGGGGATTTAGGCTGCAGATTAAAAAGATCGCTCTTTGAAAAGTGACCATCCACATGTTTCTCCCTGCCCTTATTCATAGTGAGAGGGAAGGGAACGGCAAACATGGAGAGAGATGAAGAGGAAGGGAACGGAGGGTTGTTGTTTGTTCCCCGCAGAAACCAAGCCACCACCTGATTCTAGGGTCTTGCTGGGTTTCCGCGTTTTCGGCAGCCAGATAAAATGGCTGCTGGGATGATTCTGAGCCTCTGACGGGGAAGCGGAAGCACTCCTGCGACCCTGTGATTGGACGCAAAGGGGCTTCCTGTCCACTGACGGGAAATTCGAGGGAGAGAAAGAAGGCGGAAGCTCCTTCTATTGTTCACTTGTCCCGGTGCTCAAAATGGCGATCAGGATGCCCTAGGGATCTAATGCGGTGGCGGGACTATCGGGGAGATCTCAACGGCTAGGTAGTTTTGTCCTCAGTTGGAGTGCTCCCTGAAGCCGCGGCCGCCAATCAGCTGGCTCTCCTGATTGTCCTATGAAGGAGAGCTGACGGGGAATCCCCACCCCCCTCCGGAACGTGGAGGAATCCAGCTGCAGTGTTGAATTCAGCTCCCGGAAAAAACCACGACCGCCGCTCAGCTGAATCTCCTTGTTCGCCTAATGAGGGAGAGGCAATGGGGAAATCCCCACCCCCCTCCAGAACGTGGGGGAATCCAGCTGCAGCGTTGAGCATGACGCTGAGCAGCTGCCTGGATTTCCCCTCAGGAGGGAGTTTAAGCCTTGGAGTGACTCTCAGGGCTCTGCCGACAGCGTTGGTCCCAACGCTGAACGTCCAAAGGATTTCCCTAGGAAAAGGTTACCTGAACCCCCAGGACTAGGGAGGGAAGGAATCCCCTTCCCCAGGCCTGTCCACAGACTGACCCTCACAGCGCTGGACTCAGCGCTGCTGGAGTAGTTGCGGATTGAGACAAGAATCCTCCAATACTTAATTCTATTACCTGCCTTAGACTGGGAGCCAATCTATCACGTCCACCTAGGCTGAAGACCGAGTCAAGAATGGGGAGTGACTACCCCAGGACGGGCATGACAAGTTGGCTGACTCGGTCTAATGGGCAGGAAGGCAGAGTTAACCGATTGGTGGATTCTACGTCTCCAGTGCTGGAGAATACATTTGTTTCAGGGTAGCTTCATCTTACAACATTTAATGAAAAGCAGGCTTACATTTCTGTCAGCTTGTGGCTTCAAAAAAGGGTTGGACTCATTCATGGGAATTATGGGAATCAATGACTATCAGCATTAATGGCCATAACTGCCTCAGAAGGCCATTACTGGTAGGCTACTAAGGGGCTTCCTTGTGCAGTTGGTTGGCCACTGTGAGAACACATCGCTCAGCTAGATGGGACAGGGGTTTGATCCAGCAAAGCACTTCCTGTGTTCCTATGTATATTCACACATGTCATAGCAATACAGTATACGTAACTGTACTCTTAACATTGGAACCCATAAAACACGCCAGCTCTAGTCCCGTCTTAGCCATGAAAACCAGCTGGATAATTTTGGGCCAGTCTCCCTCAGCCCAACCACCTTACAGATTTGTTGATGTAGGGAAAATCGGAGAAGGAAAGAGTATTAGCTATGTTCACCACCTTAAGTTAAACCGATAGTAAAGGTAAGATTTTAAAAAATAAAATAAAATGAGTGTTCAAAAGTCAAGTTTTAACTACATAAATGGAATATCTATTTCATACAATCCATTTATCAGATAAAGGTATTTATATCCTGAATAGCACTTACCAGGCTAACTTAGTTCTTATCTAAGAAATGAATATTTATGATCTATGCAAAGGAAATTTAAATTTCTTAAGAAAAAGCACTTGTGAAACCCCAGTATCTCTTTGTTCTACATTAAAGCACACTTTTTTTCAGGGTTCCACATGAGCTAGAAAAAAGCTGCTACTACATTAAGATTCTACTCCTGAAAGTTAATGTGATTCTTATGGCAACATTTTTCTGACTGTAGTAGAAGTCTGAACAAGATACTACAGATAGTCCTTGACTTACAACCACAATTGAGCCCAAAATTTCTGTTAAGTGAGTTTTGTCCCGTTCTACAACCTTTCTTGCTACAGTTGTTAAGTGAATCGCTGCAGTTGTTAAGTTAGTTACACAGGTGTTAAGTGAATCTGGTTTCCCCATTGAGTTTGCTTGTCAGGAGGACACAAAAGATGATCACATGTCCCCAGAATACTAAAACTGTCATAAATATGAATTAAGCATCGGAATTTTGATCACATGAACATGGAGATGCAGCAATGGTCGTACGTATGAAAACGGTCATAAGTGACTCTTTTCAGTGACATCTTCAAACAGTCACTAAATGAACTATTGTAAGTCAAGGACAACTTGTAGTTGCTTTAAGAATATCAGTGTAATACTGTGTACTCGTGAGATCTAAAATATTTTTTAAAATAATTTTAGAAGCTGGTACAAGTCAGTGAAACCTTCCAAAATCACTACTGAACTTAAGTAATTTTTAATTTTATAAATGATCTGAATTATGGGTAAATAAGAAAATGGTGAAGCTTGTTGGCAATACACATTTATTTAAAGTTGTTTTTAAAAGAGATTGTGAAAAACTCCCAAAATGAGTCTTCCAAACCATGTAACTCAGCGGAAGCAAATGTAAAGCAATGCAGACTGAGACAAACATATTTGCTAATATGGTTTGTCAAAATACTTTCCAACTAGGATAATAATCTTGGAGCATAGAAAAAAACCAAAGGACAACTCTGAAATTATAGAGACCTTCTGTACAGAAAGCAAATTTCATGTGTGGGAAGCTTAGGAAATGATGTAAAAATAAAACTGTAGTTTCAGAATGACTTTATACAACATGTTATACATTTTCATCAGAATACTGTGCACAAGTTATCAGCTTAAAAATAGAAATGTTAAAACTGAAAAGAAACCGAACAAGTAACCAAACAAAGCAATACAGCATAAAAGCTCCTCTATGAGGGGAGATTATAAGGCCTGCAGTTTCTGAGCTGTGGAAAAAAAGATGCGCAAAGAGGGAAGTATGATTTAAGTTTATAAACTGGCATGCCAATGTTTACATGTTGTAGACATAAAAGTCTATCAACAGATAATTTTGACAAAGAATGCTTACATTGAAATTGCCCGTCCCCCAAATAAAATCATTTAGTCCTATTTGGACATTCTGTAGTTTGTTCAAATTATACAACAAAAAGGATAGCTTCCCTATCTACAAGTTTGGATATCACCACACTGTAAAGTTAATTTAGCCTGACCCTAAAGATAAAAATCTGATCTTACAATGTGTGCTTCAGCATGCCAGTCTTTTCAAGTGGCTAATACAGTAGGGCAGAAAGCCCATATTTACAGAAATAATTGGACTTTAACAAGGAAGTAATTATGCTGACATCAGACGGCTCATGAGAGCAAATTTCCAGCTAGCAAAAGTTGCCATTCATTGACCCCCCCAAAAAGGGAAAAAAACCCAAGAGAAATTAGAATCTACATTTCTAACCAGCAGTTGAAAAATGAGAGCCAGAGTTACTCTAAATAAATCACTGAAATAGTGCATTACTTTTCTGAAAATATGTTTTAGCAAATACAAAAGAATATCATTTATTTTATCAAGGGCCCAGCAAAGTTTCTAAAATATTAATTTTCCTCTAAATATTCAGTTCAGTATGTCTTTTTTGATCTAAAGACTACCTTTACAGATATCAATTTTTAGATTACTTGCAGCTCTAATGTATTAAAATCTTAAGTTATCTCCTTTCAAATAAACATACATTATGTTAGAGAGTATGATCATAAATTAAACATATATTGAGAATTTGAGACATTTGCTCTTTTTATATTCAGTGTTGTTAGCTGTCAGAACAGGTTTCACTTGTCACTGTAAAGCAGGGGTGTCAAACTGCAACGTCATGTGACATATTGGGACATATCGCAACTTTTTTTCCATTGCTGGCAATAGGGTGGGCGCGGTTTCGGCATGATGCATCCGGCCTGCGGGTCGACAGTTTGACACCCCTGGTGTAAAGAGAATAGAAATTAATTATTTACACTTGGAAAAATTGGCTTAGATGGGATGGGCACCTATACAACTCAAATTAATCAATACATAAATATGATATCAACAGCACTTAGACTTATATACCGCTTCACAGTGCTTTATAGCACTCTCTAAGTCAGAGGTCCCCAACCTCTTGGGCACTAGGGACTGGTTCCGTGGAGAGAGGTTTTTCCGTGGACCGGAGGATGCGTGGTTTTGTGTGCTGCCTGCATCTCATGGATGGGGCTTTGCTTGTTTGTGTGGACCAGTTGCTGGCATGCCGCAGTCCAGTACTGGTCCAGGGACTGGGGGTTGGGGACCCCTGCTCTAAGTGTTTCAAAGAGTCAGTATATTGCCCCCAACAATCTGGATCTTCATTTTACTGACCTCAGAAGGATGGAAGGCTAAATCAACCTTGAGCCAATCAGGATGGAATTCCTGGCAATGGGCAGAGTTAGCCTGCAATACTGCATTCTAAATAATGCATCACCGCAGCTTAATATATTTTATCAATGTTCCCTGTAAAAATGATCAAAGTATTACTTTAACACAGTATTAATCACCTCAGATATTTGCCTTTTTAGATTATGTGGGCCCAAATGTTTGCAATCTATAACAACAGAAACAATTTTGACTCTTGTGGACATTAAGAAGATAATTCCACAAATTCTTCCAGTTTTAGCAGATGAATCACTTAGAAAATTCATAAATTTATCAATTTATGTTAACAATTTCTGCTGCCAAATACACAGCACTTCTATAATTTTAGTGGAATACGTCATAAAAATAATCTAACATCAATCTATCATCATTCCCATTCAAAAGCACGTAGAGCATACCGTATATACCTCCTCTATGTGTTTTTGAATGGGGGCGAGAGGGAAACAAAGCAATTGCAAATGATTAAAAGTAAGCCAGTAACACTCTCTACCCAACCTCATGCAGAGTTCTCCAAAATTAATCTCTAAAGCTTAATCTGGAAGACTTGGCTTCCATCCACAATTCTAGGAAAATTAAGAGTGCCTAAGTGCCCTTGTTAATATTGTAGGATTTATTGGTTTAATTGTTTTACACTGTCATTTTCATTTTAAAGATTCAACAGAAAGAGTTCTTTGGGGGAAAAATATCTCAGATAGGATGCAATGTATTTTTAAACAAGAAAATAGGGAATTAACTACATTTAATATGTTTAACAAGAGAAGTTAAAAACATCCACAATACTTTCAATCATCTAGTGCTTCTATAATATGAAAAACAAAACATGAAATTTAGTGTATCTAATCTTTGCATGAATCAACAATTTTAAGAGGTCATACTTTAAACACTAATCTAAAGGGATCATATCAGTATCTCAAATGAATTGACACTACTCTAAGCCAGGCATGTAGGACTGAATGAAGAGTATGCTGTATGTTCCTCACTTTTTCCATTCTATACATACCATCATAGTTTGGCAATCCATAATTCATGACCTCTGAAATTTGATCTAAGGATTTATACAGTCAAAATGACAGTTATTAGTCTCCAATCACTTCATAGTCTGCAATAAATAAGACCTTGGGGATAGCATCCAATCCTGTTTTATAATAATATCATGAAAATGTCTAGTAGTACTGTTTTTATTTCTACAAATTTCCAAGAAAGCAAAAAAAGTGAATTTAATTACAGGTCTGAAAACAATAGGAAATTAAAAATACTGCTGTATCTATTGTGCCCAACCAACATAAAATCACATAAAACTGAACATCAAACCCACTCATGGCTACCACAAGCATATTAAATATTCAAGCTTTCTGAAGAAAAACAGGCTATTACTTTAAGGTCCACTGTAAGAAGAAAATCATATTAGTCTCTCTTAGTGACTAAGTATATTAAGAGGATATTCTTAACTGATCAGAGACAATAGTTATCCTCTAAAGCAGCGGTTCTCAACCTATGGGTCGCGACCCCATTTGGGGTCGAACGACCGTTTCGCGGGGGTAGCCGGACACCGCGGTCCGCCATTTTGTTTTTTCGTTTGTTTGTTTTGTTGTTTTTTCATCACGCGCGCACACCGCGCATGCGCGGATCGGCCCGTTGCGCGCATGCGCCCAGGTCGGGGTCACGGCGCGCATGGGCGGCGCAAGTGGGGTCTCAACCTGAAAAAGGTTGAGAACCACTGCTCTAAAGAAAGAAAATATTAAGTCATCTACATATTGTCCTGCTAACTAGTTCTAGAGTTTCATTCAAACGTGTATCAAATTAGATTCTGATAATAATATAAGAAAATAAGTTTGTTTTGAATGTGTATAACTGTAGATCAGTGAGACAAATGCAAATAGTCACAGACCCATGAGACAGTCAATGTAGATAAACTTTAATCTCCTGGCAATCTCAATTAAATTCACTAGAATTCCTATATTTAAGCGTAAATCACTTGTAATGGAATTATTAATAACTGCATTTCTTCACTTTACCAGCAAATCTCTGAATAGACTGCATACAATATTTACCTGGTACAACTGAAGAATTGGGTTTTACACGTTTATATTAAATCTGAAGTCCTATAAATCCAAATTTATGGAATAAAATATTTATGTTATCATCTTAACCCTTGTTATGTTTTACCTAGAACTAGCAATATTTAGCAACTTCAACTCATCAGCTAATTATTCAACTCTGTCATCTATTAGACCATCTGGAAGTGTTTCAGTGGCCAAAACACAGAGCAAGTGAATCATTAGTTCAATGACTGACATAAATCTATCTCAACAATCCTAATTGTTCTGTTTCTCTGCAATGTTCTAAAGAATAGCTTCACAATATTAACTACAAAAAGAAAAGGGTAGATGTGGTGGTTTGGGAGTCAGCAATTTTCCATGGGAAAAAATATTTAAAAAAGCACAAAAGGGAGCAAAAAAAATATAGAAAGTTATATAAGAGCAGATTCAGTAATAAATAAATTATCATAGAAATATCAGAAAAGGGCCCAATAAAATTGACCTGAATTTACAGTACAGAACTCTTAAACAAGATTATATGCTTTGATATTCCATATACAAATATCATGTAGAGAAAAATTCATCTTTCGTATATATATTCGCTGGGCCTCTTGAATGGATCCTACATGCCTCATAGACATTTTTCCTGGTTTGAAGCCAAGAATCGTCTAAGACAAGCGAAGCCTGTATGTGCTAAAGGGGATAACTGTTCAACAGAGGATAGTACTGTGATTTCATACAGACACAAACACACATATTCAGGTATTTGCTTTGAATCAAGGTGTAATATTAATGGTTCTAAAGGCCTATAGAAGGAAGATTTTCAGTGTATATCATTCAAGAGTAAAAGCCTTCCTTTCTGCTCTTATTTCTTAGTCTTCCTTTCTTCCTAAAAAATCATCGATTGTGACAAATAATTACTAATTACTACTGAAACAGTAATATTGTTGCAAGGAAGAGTTTATAACTGTATGTCACTCTGTTTCTTGTTTCTTATGGATGAATTTCAAAGAAAAAAATATTATTAATTCAACCAAAACTTAAGCACATCATTGCTACCCTCCCATTGTAATGAAATGTATTGCATGGGATCACAACTTACATATTTCAGACAGTAAAATGATGTAAAGCATCTGATCTCCTTAGCAGCACAATAAATCAAAGACATGTGGTTTAAAGAAAATATCAATTCAATGAGATCTTCTACTGTATTACATCATATTTTAATTCAGAGTGATGTATGAATCCAACCATTGTGAAAAGTAAGCATAGTTTAGCATTATTAATGCAATAGTGTTTTTTGCATTGTGTTTTTTCAAAACATAGTTAAAACATATCATAGCTTAATGGAATATGATAACCTATACTTTATTTAAGCTATCTTCCTTAACACATAATAAACATTAGCCAATAGTTATATGCTTCCTATACCTTGGAATTTAAAAATACTCAATTTTCCCACTGCTAAATTGACAACTATAAATTCTTAAATTGCTTTTAGTAATAGATGTAATGCCAGCTTCTTTTTACAGTTACTACTTATACTAAAAGTTGAACTTATACAGATTCTACTTGCTGAAAAGAGTTTTAAGCAATTTGTTTATCATCAGAACATAAAAAGGCAAATAATCTCCATTTGAATCTGAGCCGAATTTCACTCTGGAAGTATTTTCATGTTGCTTAAACAGAACTAGCAGGCACTTTGGGGTGTTTAATTTAGGACTTCGTATTGAACATTGCCAATCTTCCCATTATATTCATTCAGTTGTTTCTTATTCTTCTAACGTAAGTTGTTAAATAAATTAGGAATAAAGAAAACAAAACAAATATGCCCATGAGTAGCCTTTTAGTTCACAGTTCCCATGAAAAGTTATCTCCCCATCCAATTTAGTAACTACACAATAGAATGGACAGAAGGATGATAAACAATGGCAAATCAGAAAGCTATACCAACAGTAGAAAATAAAATTTTATCTTTACTAAAAATAGCTTGCTGAGGAAGAGCACTCAAGGGAATACCAGACTGGATTTTTATGAGAAAGGACTTTTGAGCTTGATGTAGTTACTGATCACAAATTCCTAGACTAACTTCTCTGTTGCTGTTCTTCTCCTGATATTATACTGAACTATTTTTTGGCATTTGTTCCATTGCAGACCTTAGTAAAAAATGAAGTAGAATTCTCTAGCCAGAGTTTGCCTACAACTGCAATGCTTTGCAGATAGAATTATACATAATTACGTTTAAATCTAATTAGATTTAATCATTTTAGATTTGAAGTGATTTTATAATTGCCCTGGCCACTAGTCATTGGAAAACATATTTATCAGGAGTTTTCCTAAAATTAGTAGATATATGCAACAGTAAAGCTACAATAATAATATATGTTTTTGCTTTCTGAAAATGTGAGAAAATGTTTAATCATCATTTATATTTACAGTATAAAGAGAGTGTATTCTAGTAATGGAATAGAAACAAGATTCATGTGGTCTAATTACAGAGAAAGAAACTTCTGTAATATCTTTGGAAGATCTTAAGAGTTGGTTTAAGTCCTGAAATATAAAGAAACAAATCTGATGCATTTGGGAAGGGCAACAAAATCATGTTTCATGCATGTAAAACTGCAAAGAAGTTATAATTTCAACATCACTATTAATTTCATTCGACACACTACTGTATTAAAGTTAGTGTGAAATAATTCTTAAGTGGTGTCTCCTATTTTCCAAAAACAATAAAAAAAAGTTTACCCAAAATCCACAGAAACAATACCACTTTTAGACCAACCAGCATTTTATAATACGATAGTAGCAAACTTCTGGGTTTCTAAAAATTCTTCCTCAGGCAAAACAGTTAAAGCCAGAAATAAAAAACAAAGGTGAGGAGGGGTTATAATAAAAAAAAACTTTCACCAATAATATAAATTCAGTAAGACAATACCTGCTAATAAAATAACTTCTGATACTGAGAGAGGGCTACTTTTCACTAGCAAGTCTGATTCAGAAAGGAATTTCATTGCTTTTATGTCATATGCTTTGCTTCCTAGTATTGCAATCCTTTATTCTCAATAAGCTAATGATTTTTATTTGTATGCCCTCATTTACTCAAAAAAGTAACTTAGTATAAGAATGATGTCCCATTACAACTACTTGATATTGAAGCTTCAAAGCAAAAAATCAAGACTATACTCTTCTTTGCATATACAGTATGTAAAATTTAGTAGCTTGACTAAAAAGAGAAAAATCCAGTGGTCTAATTGAATGAATGGAATGGGAAAAGAATAGAATAGAATAGAATAGAATAGAATAGAATAGAATAGAATAGAATAGAATAGAATAGAATAGAATAGAATAGAATAGAATAGAATAGAATAGAATAGAATAGAATCGAATCTGGAAGGGAACTTGGAGGTCTTCTAGTCCAGCCCCCTGCTCAAGCAGGAGAACCTATACCATCTCAGACAAGTGACTGTCCAGTCTCTTCTTAAAAACTTCCAGTGATGGAATGCACACAATTTTTGAAGGCCAGCTGTTCCACTGGTTAATTGTCCTCACTCTTAGGAAGTTTCTCCTTAATTCCAGGTTGCTTCTCTCTTTGATCAGTTTCCAACCATTGTTTCTTGTCCTGCCCTCTGCTGCTTTGGAGAATAATTTGACCCCCTCTTCTTTGTGGCAGCCCCTCAAATACTGGAATACTGCTATCATGTCACCCCTATTTCTTCTTTTCTTTACACTAGCCAAACCCAAATCCTGCAGCCATTCTTCATATGTTTTAGTCTCCAGGCCTTTGATCATCTTAGTTGCTCTTCTCTTATATCATGTCTGTTTTCTTGCTATAAAAATTCAAACTTAGTAATGTTAAGAATCACTGCAATCTCAACTGCCACACATTACATCTTTCTACAAAATATGAATAGCTGGTTTAACAATTCCAGCATCAGCTTATATGTGAAGTTATCATTTTCCGCATATCCTATTGTATAAATAATAATTTCAGTATGAAATAGACTGAACACAAAAAGTATTCAAGCCGTTTCTACAAAGTTGGGGTTATATTATAATAATTAGCCTATAATAACTGGCCCAAAGTCATTCAATGAGTTGCTATGACTAAGGGAGCCAGAGCTCCTGAGTCCTAGTCAATACATTGATCATTATATTACACTATACACACCTATAGTGTATAAAATTATGCATAAGGCTCTTGATCTAAAGATCATTTCAAAAATATATCAATTTGGTAAAATGTAGCTAATAATATTTATCCTACACCTTCAACAGAATTTAACCTTCATCAATATTTCTTAATTGTAGAGGAGATAACTTGAAGGAATGCAAGGATGGTTACACTGACTTAGCCCTGAAAGAGAGAAGGACATGAAAAAAGATCTTGACTTGACTTCACCTTCTTTGATTAAGGAGGAGAAGGAAAGAAACACGGTCAGACTTTCATTACAATACATTACTTTATCCTATAACAAGAAAGTACAATTCCAATGGTCCTTATCTGGTTTCTAACCCAACGTACCTCAAACGTCTGATACTAATGGATGAGAAAACCAAGAAAAGATGCCCAACATTCCCTAAATACTATTTAATGTATTTTAGTATTTCATTCATACAACTCTTAGATCAAAATTCATAATTCCCATCACAACTACATTGCTTATTAAATTTCCATGATTTGGTAACACATGAATCAGACCAAAGATGCAATAAAAAGAATGTGACTTAGTCTCAATATACAGAAGTTTGCCTACATTTGAAAGTTTTTAGTTTTGAGTATATTAATTTAGCCCATCCTCTCTATACAATTGAAATTGTTTTAGAACACAGCGTAAATTGCTCTCTGTATTAAAAAATGTAGCCCAATTGTTTTTGCTTATCTTTTCTATACTGCTGCTCCTACTACAAAAGAAAAGTAATTGCATCATGCAAGTTCAGTTACATAGCAAGTTCAAGTAATCACTTGTAATTCAACCAAACTCAAAGCCTACTATTAGTCAGAGGAAGAACTAAAAAACCCACTAAGAATGAGAACAGACAATGAGCTGTTTTAAAGTTTCCACTGTGTGAATGTATGTGTTCATACCGACAAGGGTTTTTCTGGCACAGAGACAAACACCTGGACCAACCCCATCTCGTAACAGGAGGTTTAGATTACTTAGTGCTATTCCTGGTCTCTGTAAAAAGATGACAAACAGCAATCTTCACATGTCTGTCAAGTGGCTTTGTCCAAATCGTGGATGTTGCTGCTAATTTCCAGGGGTGCTAGAAAGAACAAAAATCATTCCCTTTCTTCTCTTCCTCTTATATTCAAAAAATCCTGTTACTCTCAGAATCATGTTTTCTTTCAAGGATAACATCAGCACATTATGATGCTCATTGTTCTAGTGGTTCCCACACCTCCAGGAAGAGTTCTGTTTTCTAAAGATATCCACAGCACAAACTTAACTATTGTGCACATAAAAGTTCCTCAAGCTGAGCTTCATGAAGATATCAGAAATGCAACACTCCACAGCTCTCGTTCTCTCCCCCCCTCCACCCCCCAGTCTCCGTTTCTCTCTGTGTGTATCTCTGTCTCCTACATCCGGTGTCCCCAGGCTAGGCTTGAATATGAATATTCATCTCCACCGGGTTACCTACCATTCCTACTTATTTCCTCTCTCCACTTCCCCGTCTTCCCAGCCCAAAACCAAACGGGACCTGCCCAGAATCCCACAAAGGCTTCCAAAGCCCGCTGCTCCCCCTGCACACACAATGGCACAGCACACCCCCTTCCCCGACCAAGCTGCTACCCAGAGCAAACGAATTCCATCCTCCTACCGCTGAACACACACTCACACGTTCAGAGAGAGAGAGAGAGAGAGAGAGAGAGAGAGAGAGAGAGAGAGAGAGAGAGAGAGAGAGAGAGAGAGAGAGAGAGACCCTCCAGCCCCCTCCTAGACACGGTCCCCAATTCCGCCTACATAAGGCTCGCAGCCACACGCCCTTCCACCGTTAACACGGAGCCTTCCAACTCTTCCGGGCGGCCCAGAGCAGCCCGCCCGCCGGTCCCCATTCCCTGCTCCCTTTCCACACGCGCCACCCAAGAAACGGGTCACCCCGTCCGGGGCTCTCTTGCTCTCTCTCGCTCTCTCTCTCTCTCTCCCTCGCGCTCTCTCCGCGTGCGTGTGCGCGCGCCCGCGCGGCCAAGCACCTCCATCCCGGCGGGGACCGCAGCTGCGGAGCTGCCCTCTCCCTCTCCGCCGGCGGCGGCTTCCTCCCGAGCCCCTTCGGAGCGGCACAAACGCTTCTCCCCGAGCCTCTCCGACGGGGACGGCGGCCACCTCTGTCTCTTCCCGTCGCCGCACCGACCCACCACCGGCGCCGGCTCTCCCCTCCTCTCAAGCTCACCTCAAACCGAGCTAGGGGTCCGCACTGCTCCGGCTGCCATGCCTTCCTCCTCCTCTTCCCCGCTCTTCATCCTCTGCCGCCAGGAGCGAGTAGGAGAGTAGCAACGGCGCCAACCGTCGCCGCCTCGCCCAATGCAAAGCGAGTCCGGATCAGGAGCAAACCCGCCGCCGTCCGCAGCGCTTCGAGTTTTTCCTCCCGGAGGCGCGCTCGGCAAGACCGCGCGACGCATGCGCAATGAAGGATAATGGGAAGTGTAGTTTCCCCCCCCCTCTCATCCCGCTTTCTTGCGAGGCTGCGTTCCCAAGTCCTCCTTCCCTCCTTTGCGTGCTTGTTTTATAGTGAGGAAACGAAATTTGGGACAATTCACAGAGCTCGGGAACAGATCGAGGAAACATTATCAATAGTTTGGATCAGTTCTTCAGTATTGCTATATAGGGCTTAAGAAAAAAAGCAGAAGTAAGGAAGGGGAATTAGCTCAAATGGTAGAGCGCTCGCTTAGCATGCGAGAGGTAGCGGGATCGATGCCCGCATTCTCCAAGTTTTTTTCCCCTTTTTCTGGATTTTTTTCCCTTTTTCTCGATATTAGTTGTGTTCGATCCAATATTTTAAACGATTCTAAATCTCATAAGTCACATTCATTTGTTGGAAAGAAATATTCATGAAAAATCTGTGACACTCTTCATAATACTTGTGGCTTTAGAGAACTAGCATTTTGATTTGTCTTAATCCTTCACAATAAAACACAAGTTCTTAATAAAAAACAAACAAACACAAGTTCTTGTAACTTTTTCTTATTACTGAACTCCTTTCATGTGCATTAATTATTGCTTCACCAGGTGGGATCCTCGACACTTAAATACAAAAATGTTGTGTTTAACAAACCACTAAGCAAGTATTATATTCAGATTGACACAGAACATGTAACATGAAAATAAAAAATATTGCATAAGAAGACAAAAATAATGTTTTCCTCTTTAATATTTTAGCTAATCAGTTCTGAAATGATAACGAACCCTAAATTGACTGTTTTTAACAGCAAGGATGTAATCATCCTACAAACTATTATTATTGTGTCTAGATAATAAGATAATTAAATATGAAAGAGAAATATGTGTTGCATTCAAGAATAAAAAAGTAGTATTGTCCAACTCCCAATAGTCCGAAGTCCAACATTACTTTTTATTTCCTAAAATAATTATTCCTCGTTAAACAGAGGTTGGCTATGTTATGATATCTCATGCCCCTTGTTGCTCAGATGTGCATAGGCTGCCCCCTAGTGGGTAGCATAAAATTGTTTTAGGAAAGAAGGGTGGGTGCACAAGTACACAGCAAAACTCCTTCACCACCTTGGTTTGTAGGACGTGTAGCCAGTCAGACCTTGTGGAAATCAAGGAGGCCGCGCAACGCAAATAGGCAGACAAATCTCTCTTGTAACGAAACACAAAGATTTCGCTCTGCTGCATTGTTCAAGCAAATGCTGGATCTCCAACGACACTGTGGGGGGGGGGGATGCCAGCGAATTCGTTTTGGAGGAGCGAAGCAAAGAAATTTATCCATACAAAGAGGCCATAATCACAATCTTTCCTGGCACATTCAATCTGAAATTATACTTCATGGATATGTAGCCCCTAAGCATGCAATAGGGGAGAGGCGGAAGGTAGGGAGGATTTATAATATTATCAGAGGAAGGATTGTAAGGATTTCTGCTTTTCAATGTACCTGTAGAAGTGGCAACATAACTCTTCTCTCCCCCCCCCCATTCTAATGTTAACATTAAGATGTGGGGGGGAATATCCGAAAGATATTCCCAAGGGCAGAATTGTTTTTAGTCCTAAGTCTTTTGCATCACCAGAAAGTCTTCCTACCTCTCATGTAAATAATAGGCCTTGTAAGGAACCCCTTCAAGTGATTTGTAAAAACCAAGCTCTCTCTCTCTCTCTCTCTCTCTCTCTCTCTCTCTCTCTCTCTCTCTCTCTCTCTCTCTCTCTCTTTGCATATTTTGCTTGACTTCTGTCTCTTGGCTCTAACACTTCATTCTACTTTTGATTGGGTTAATATTTATAGTTTTCAGTTGTGTATATTACTTTTTTAAAACGTAGAAAATCCTTTATCCTACCTTACATAGAAGAATAAAAACACAGTCTCAGAATTGCCATCTAAAGGTAAGCAAAGAGCTCAAAATGCCTGGACAAAAATGGTATCAAATTAAAACGAGAACAAATAGTTACAGAACTGCATTTTTTTTTATATGGATAATACCCTAACGCACTATAAAAAAGTGCAAAACCAAACAAAAAAAAATCATTTTACATTTCTTCCTGCTTTGGCTATACATATTTCCCATTCCAGTAAACTCTTTTAGTTGAGTTGGATTGTTCAGCAAACAGTATGGAAATCAAGGCAAAAGGAGTAGATTTTCTTGCCTGTTTTATTATACACTATCAATTTATGTTATTTTATATTCTGAGAATTCCGGAACATGTTCACACTCATGCTTTGGTTATTATTATTGCTGTGGAGTGAGAATGGGGAGTGAACAGAGAAAAAAATCAGACAGAAAGAAGACTTGTCAAAATGAGGATGAATCTTTCTCTGACACTGTTAGAATGATGAGTTTCCTGGTGACACAAACTAGTCCTGTCACAGTAATAAACTTCTAACCAGTTCAATAATCCTGAACTTCCTTCTACACATTGTTTTCCTACTATGCCAGCAAGTTTAACAAACCTCAGTATAATAACATTCTGAGCCCTACACCTAATGAAATATCTGCCTACTTCTCAATTTGTTTTTCATTTCAGCTAGCTCGCCAAAAAGTGTGATTTGAAAGTGTTTAGCTCAGCAGTTTCTTTGACCCAGCTTAGCCTTATGGAATTGTGAGAAAGGAAGAAGTTTAAAAATAAAACGGTCACAATTGATTAACAATAGAAAGATTAGCCAAGCCCTGCAGGTAGGCACTAGATTCCAGGAGGCTTGGGTAGAAGACACACTCAACAAGACAAAAGGATGGCAGAGGGAAGTTCTAAACAATGTAACTGAGGGGGAGGGATGATGTATTCTGGCTAGGCGGATCGGACAGATTGTGCCCCCAGAAGTCCTCTCAAATGGGACCTAAGGGGAGGGGATGGGGGCGTCGCAATAGGAGTGTATATAATGTTATGTGTTTGAATATTTTGGTGTGGTCTCTGGGTTTAGAACTTCCTGTTGAAGTCTCTCACCAGGATCCACCGCGCTTTCCAAACCGCTTTTCTATTTTCTGCAGAATAAACTCTTTTTCTTACCAATCCAATTTTGTTGGAATTTTAATCACATTTTCCACAAACGTGGGGCCTTGGGATCTGTTCCTGCATCTTCTGGAGGCGAGGTCAACTGAGGAAGGCATGCCCCATTGATTTCAATGGTCCAAAGTTGCAGTCGCCGGTCGAGGAAGCAGAATAGAGCCAGGCCCACGGACCAAATAGTGATTGGTAAGAACTGAGGAGAGGGGACCAGAGAATTACCAGGACAAGGACCAGGCAACTTCGTGCACGAACCTAGGTAAGTAAAACTTGGGGTAAACCAAGGAATAAAACCTAGGTGGTCAGGGGTGTTGGGTAGCACAGTTTGAGTCTGAGATCTATTAGAGGTGTGTGTAAGACGCCCCGAGGGTCCACAGGACTGGCAAGACATACACAAGCTGTGGATGTCCCGAGGGTCCACAGGACAGGCAAGACATACACAAGCTGTGGATGTCCTGAGGGTCCACAGGACTGGCAAGACATACAGAAGCTGTGGATGTCCTGAGGGTCCACAGGACTGGCAAGACATACAGAAGCTGTGGATGTCCCGAGGGTTTGGACTGGCAAGGCAGAGTGAGAGAACTCTTGACTAAAAGGAGAAAGAGGCTTGGTGAAGCGAACCATGGTCTCATTAGATTGGTAAGGACAACAAAATTGTGTGGTAAACCAACCATGGGTAATTCAGGAGGGTCCCAGGAGAAGGAATGTGTGAAAAAGGTTAAGAAAAATCCAAAACTAAAAATAGATCCCCACAGCCCATTAGGAAAATTATTAGAAAACTGGGGGAAACCACCATAAAACAAGCTGATTACTAAGTTAAATTTAACAAAAGAAGATATGGTAAATTTGTGCTGCTTCATATGGTGGGGGGGATGAGAAAATTGAGTAGCCCCAAACAGGAAAAGGAAACATAAACCCATCTTGCTGGTACAAACCCTTTGTGTCTGTAGCCAGGGTAGAAAAGGGAGTTTGGGGTTTAAATTCAAGGACTGCTTTGGAAAGAAGGGGAATGGGAGAAATGTGTGTATGTCTCTGTGTGAGTGAGAAGACCTTTTTTTTCCCAATCACAATTGGATTTTGCTCCTTCAGGTCTTTCCTAGCCGCAGAAAGGATCTGTTGGAGTGTCAGAACCTGGAAAGCATGGGGGTTCGGCCAGAGCGCAGGACCTTTTGTTAGGGAAAAGGTAAAGACTATGTGCAAATGGAATGGAATGGGTGAATGAAAGAATTGGATTTGAGTAACCAGCTGGTTAGGTCCTATAAGCAAAGTAAAGCAAAGTTAGGAAAATGGAATTGGCTAAATAAAGGTACCTAAAAGAAAAATAAGAAGTAGTGATTCTCTTTTTCTCTCTATCTTTCTGTGCAATCACATGGTATGTTTAAGATTCTTGCCTTCTCTCATTGGAGTTAGCTGAAATTTGTGGTGGGGATGACCAGGATGTGTGGAACTAAAAGTTCTGTTTTCTTTTCTGTTCTTTTTTCCTTGTCTTGGTATGTATATGTGTGTCAAAGTTTTTGTGTGTGAGGTAAATGTGACAAGCTACCAAAAGGAAATATTTTCACTTTGTTTGTCTGGCTAACAAAAAGAGTGAAGAAAGATGTGTTTGTTTGTTTGTTTTTCTCCCCCCCCCTATATATATTCTTAAGAACAGCCCAAAGTTAG
Organism: Bothrops alternatus; assembly: GCA_034064705.1. Classification (NCBI taxonomy): domain Eukaryota; kingdom Metazoa; phylum Chordata; class Lepidosauria; order Squamata; family Viperidae; genus Bothrops; species Bothrops alternatus. The sequence continues at coordinate 16,715,775 of JARGCV010000248.1, forward strand.
CAGGAATAATAAAGTTGGAAGGAACCTTGGAGGTCATCTAATACAACCCCCTGTTCAGGCAGGATGCCTTTTCAACTTCTGTCTGCAGGCACAAAAACCCCTGCTTTTTCTGGCTGTGTTGCTTTAAGAGCAAGAGAAAGAGAGACAGAAAGAAAAGGGGGGGTTTGATCTTTTAAACTATTTTTTTGTTTAGAATTCTGGTTTGAGGAAGGAGGGGTGGATGGGAATGTTTTAACCTACTTAATGGAAATTTGTTTCCATCTGAATGGAATCTGATTAAATTAGAATTTGACTAAATTTATATTAAAAGCAAAAAGTTGATACTAGAGTTTGATACAAAACTATTTCAGTAACTCAGATTTTTGTGTGTGTGTGGAGTTGGTTTTTGTTGTTTTATTTTTTTTATGTTTTTATGTCTGTGTGCAGGACACACTGATTTAAAAAAAAAATACCTAAGAAGGAATTGGAATTCAACACTTGTTTAAAACAAAGGAGTTGAGAAATTTTTTGGGATTATATTGTTTTGAATAAAGATTAGTGTGCAAACAAACTCAAGCAGAGTTTTTGGTAAAGCGCTCCTTTGTTTGTTCTTTATTAACCAATTTGTTTGTAAATACAGGCAAAGCAATTGCTAGGAGAAGGGGGGTTTACCCAGAAGTGGGGGAAAAGAGAGTTGAATGAATGAAATGGGAAGTAGAAGGCAGGGAGGCGTTATTTATAGATGGCTCCTCCCGGGTAGAGAATGGGTTAAAGAAAAACGGGTATGCAATCATAAATGGACACACCAAAGAGTTGGTAGAATCCGGTTGCCTGCCAAAGAACTGGTCAGCCCAAACTTGCGAACTATGCATTAAATCAGGCCCTAAAATTGTTAGAAAACAAGGCTGGAACTGATTATATGGATTCAAAGTATGCCTTTGGAGTGGATGGGCCATACCTTTGGAAAATTTGGGTGGAAAGGGGAATGATTAACAGCAAAGGAAAGGAATTAACCAAAAGAATTGCCATAACCTATGTGAATGCACATCAGAGGGGCAATTCTTTTGAAAGTGTGGGAAATAGGATTGTGGATGAAGAAGCCAAGAGAGCAGCAAATGAAGAAAGCATAAATGTCTTAATACCCATTGTAGAAACACTAGAAGAGATCCCTGTGTTCAGAAACAGAAGAAAAGAAATAATGCAGATAGGTGGGCAACAAGGAGAGAAGGGTAAATGGTTTCTCTCAGATGGGAGTCAGGTAATCAATAAACCCATAGCGTGAGGATTATTGGAGAAGTTACATGAAGGAAGCCACTGGGGGAGTTCAGGCATTGGTGGATGAGCTCCTGAAGCATTATGGATGTATCGGAATTTATACACCAGCCATACAAATGGTGGATAAATGCTTGATATGTAAAAAGGTAAATAGGCAAGCAATCAGGAAACAAGAAGGGGGAGGGAAGCCTCCAGCCCTTAGGCCATTTCAGTGCATTCAGGTAGATTTTACTATCCATGTAGTACCCGTGTAGTAATGCAACAACTAATATGGTTTCTAAAATACTATTGGAAGTAAAATGTGCATAAACTGTCCAGATATTTTGATTTTCTCAGGAAACAAGGATTTCTGGCACAAACACCTCCCTTGGAATTTCCAGTCCACAGATTCCAGATCGGAGATTGGGTGCTGATCCAGAGTTGGAAGGAGGAGAAACTGGTTCCGAAGTGGGAAGGCCCTTTCCAGGTGGTGCTGAAATCCGAAACAGCAGTATGAACAGCAGGGAAAGGCTGGACCCACTACACCTGTGTGAAAGGACCAGTGGACGCTCCAACCAAGTGGGAAAGTGTGCCTCAACATGACCCTTTGAAGTTGATAATAAGAAAAAGCAAAATATAGAGACATTAGACAAAGGGGGGGTTAAATGTGTTTATTTATTTATTTATTTATTTATTTATTATTAAATTTCTATACCGCCCCTCTCCCGAAGGACTCGGGGCGGTGTACAGCCTTAAAATTTAAAAAACATATAAATGTACAAAATTAAAATATTTAAAAATAAATTAAACAAATTAGGCCATAAAATCCCATATAAAACCCAATATATGCAATCCTAAAATCCTAAAAATTACAAAAATCCTAAAAATTACACAATCCCCCTAAAACATTTTCACCCGGTTGGAGCCGGAGCTTCTATGCCAGGCCGGCCTGTTGAAAAAGGAAAGTTTTCAGTTCCCGACGGAAGGTGCGTAAGTCCGTCATCGTACGGAGTTCGGGGGGGAGCTCGTTCCAAAGCGTTGGAGCTCCCACAGAGAAGGCTCTCCCCCTGGGGGTCGCCAGTCGACATTGTCTGGCCGACGGCACCCTGAGGAAGCCCTCTCTGTGGGAGCGTACCGGACGGCGGGAGGTATTTGCTAGCAGTAAGCGGTCCTGTAAGTATCCGGGTCCGATGCCATGGAGCGCTTTAAAGGTGGTCACTAACACCTTGAACCACACCCGGAAGACCACCGGCAACCAGTGCAGCTCGCGCAGGAGGGGTGTTACATGGGAGCGCCACGACGCTCCTGTCACTACCCGCGCGGCTGCATTCTGGGCCAGTTGGAGCCTCCGGGTGCACCTCAAGGGGAGCCCCATGTAGAGAGCATTACAGTAGTCCAGCCTGGAGGTAACGAAGGCATGAGTGACTGTGTGTAGCAAGTCCCGGTCTAGGAAGGGACGCAACTGGCGCACCAGGCGAACCTGATAGAACATCCTCCCGGCCACGGCCACCAGATGGTCCTCTAAGGACAGCCGTGAATCCAGGAGGACTCCCAAATTGCGAGCCCTTCCCGTGGGGGCCACTGTTTCGCCCCCAATAGATAGTGATGGAATCAATTGACTATACCAGGACGACGGTAACCACAGCCATTCGGTCTTGGAGGGGTTGAGCTTGAGTCCGTTCTTCCCCATCCAGACCTGCACGGCCTCCAGGCACTGGGTCAGCATGGCAAGGGCATCGTTGGGGTGGTTCGGCGTGGAAATGTACAGCTGAGTATCGTCAGCGTACTGATGATATTCCACGCCAAAACCATGGATGATCTCACCCAGCGGCTTTACATAAATGTTGAACAGTAGAGGCGAGAGGACCAACCCCTGAGGTACCCCACATACAAGGGGTCTCGGTGTCGACCTCTGGCCCCCTGTCAACACAGACTGCATCCGGCCGGAGAGGAAGGAGGAGAACCACCGCAAAACAGTGCCTCCTATGCCCAGCCCCTCCAACCGTTGCAGCATGATACCATGACCGATGGTATCAAAAGCCGCCGAGAGGTCCAATAGCACCAGAACAGAGGAACAACCCTTGTCTCGGGCCCACCAGAGATCATCCACTAATGCAACCAATGCTGTTTCCGTGCTGTAGCCAGGCCTGAAACCCGACTGGTGTGGATCCAAATATGACGATTCCTCCAGGTGCTGCGGGAACTGTCGGGCAACCACACTCTCAACAACCTTCGCAAGGAAGCGAAGGTTGGAGACGGGACGGTAATTTGATAAAACAGCCGGATCCAGGACAGGTTTCTTGAGGAGGGGCCTCACCACCGCCTCTTTCAAGGTGGTGGGGAAAACACCCTCACTCAAGGAAGAATTAATAATTGCCTGAAACCAGCCTCGTACCACCTCCCGGGATGCCAGCACCAACCAGGAGGGGCACGGGTCCAATAAACATGTGGTCGCCCTAAGTCCCCCCCAGCAACCTGTCCACGTCCTCGGGAGTCACGGGGTCAAACTCATCCCAGATAACAGTCTCAGGACCTGACTCCGCCTCTCCCATTGGACATACCCAGTTGAAGTCAAAGCCTTCCCGAATCTGAGCGATTTTATCATGTTGGTTTTGTGACTGTAAATGATGGTGTAATTGTTGTTGTTGTACCCATTGCCCAGACTGCGCACCGATACACAGAGATTGCGGAAAAAAGTGTGATATAGTGATCATCGAAGACTGGTGTCCCGAGTACCAATCTCAGCCTGTTACAGACGGTGGTGTCAAAAGTGAAAGGAAAGAAGTACTTTTCCAGGGGTGGACAAAATTGGGACAATGTTAGACCTCAATATGACCTTGGTTACAGGAGTAATTAAGATATGGATTATAGTGGGAGTAGTAGGGTCCGGGAACATATGCAAAGGTCAAAGTATAAATACCTCTGATAACTGAAATGATTGCATTAGAACCACCAAAATGGGTAATAAGATAACCAGAACTGTGACATATCATACTCAGATGGACTGCAAGAAGGTGGTGGGAACATGTGTTCATAATACCACTCAATTTCCCGTGTAATGAAACAGGAAGGGTTACATGCGTTGACCCCTCTAGTATGAAATAGCAACAAAATCATTCAGATATTTACTTCATTATTATTAGGACAGAACACCAGTACCTCTGCTAATCACAAGAGTAGAATCTGCTTTGATGCCTGCTGTGCCATGAAGTTTAGTCCCTGGACCACTTGTGGGGGCCTGAGTTGGAAGCGGAGTAAACTTACATATTGGTACTCCAATGGTAGGGGCCCACCTAGGGTGTGGACTGAGAAGGATAATGAATGACCACCTGAACATATAATATAGGTATATAGACTTGCCACTTGGGCTGAAGATGGATCATGGGGATATAGGACTCCAATTTATATGCTGAATCACATTATTAGGTTACAAGCGGTTCTGGAGATTATCACTAGTGAGACAGCGCTGGCGTTAAATAAGTTGGCTAAACAAAATACCCAAATGAGGACTGCAATTTATCAAAATAGGTTAGCCTTGGATTATTTATTGGCAGAAGAAGGAGGGGTCTGTGGAAAATTTAATTTAACCAACTGTTGTCTGCAAATAGGCGATGAAGGGAAAGCCATTGAGAAAGAAAAAAAAAACAAGATGAGGAAAATAGCCCGTGTACTGGTCCAAACCTGGACTGGAATACTTGATGATGAGGGGTTCTTGGGAGGAATTTTTAGAAACTGGAAACAAGCTTTATTCATGTTAGCAGTTGTATTTTTCGTGTTAATGTGCTTATCCTATTTGATCCCTGTAATAAGAAGTATTGTACAAAACACAATGGAGGGAATGGTAAATGCAACCAATAAGAGTGATGAACAAATGCTGATGTTAAACAGGGTGACTGGACATGCTGCACTACTTCACTTCCAGAATGCAGAAGAGATCCGGGAAAGTTTAAAACCATTTGAGGAAAAAAATTATTTTTAAATTAGTATAAAAAATGGAAAGGGTGGATTTGTGAGAAAGGAAGAAGTTTAAAAATAAAACGGTCACAATTGATTAACAATAGAAAGATTAGCCAAGCCCTGCAGGTAGGCACTAGATTCCAGGAGGCTTGGGTAGAAGACACACTCAACAAGACAAAAGGATGACAGAGGGAAGTTCTAAACAATGTAACTGAGGGGGAGGGATGATGTATTCTGGCTAGGCTGATGGGACAGATTGTGCCCCCAGAAGTCCTCTCAAATGGGACCTAAGGGGAGGGGATGGGGTGTCGCGATAGGAGTGTATATAATGTTATGTGTTTGAATATTTTGGTGTGGTCTCTGAGTTTAGAACTTCCTGTTGAAGTCTCTCACCAGGATCCACCGCGCTTTGCAAACCGCTTTTCTATTTTCTGCAGAATAAACTCTTTTTCTTACCAATCCAATTTTGTTGGTATTTTAATCACGTTTCCAACAGAATCTAATCTCAAATTATCTTTCTACAAACTGTTGACCAGAGCCAAACCTCACAGAGTCATAGACATAATTCACCTTTTTTTTGCTTTTCAGCATTGCCATTATCCATCAGGCTTGTAACAATGCAGGTAAATGTAGAACGTGTACATTTGGTATAATTCCAGAAATTCCTTGACCAAATGCTTACATTCTCAAATAATATGCATGTGTATGATATTGTATATATATACTCACTTAAGCATATTCACTTATAGGGGGAATTTATCAGTAGTTTTAATTAGCATTGTCATCAATATAACAATAAATATCTATGTGATGGAGACATCATCCTACACAATACGCTTATGCCATTACCTAATCCCAGCAAGAAAGGTTGCCTGGGAGCCCTAAAATTAATTATTAATGCAACCCTCCAATTTATTGAATTAACCTCTGGTTATCCAAGATCTTTACTGAATATCTCTTTTTTAAAATAAATCATATTTTTAGCACTTTTGCAAGAACTAGCCATACTAAGTTTTATTTTGAGTGAGTTTTAAAAATCTGCAAAATAAATGCCAGAAACCTCTGACTTGCTTACATTTTAGTACAATGCAACTTTTTGAAAAGATTGAAGAGCCCTAGAACAAAGAATTCCAATTTGTTATGACATTACCGTTGGTTTTCAGTGTTTATCTTATGTAAATATTTTGTAGAAGATAAGAAACATTCTGACAAGATCTCCTCAGCAGTTTTTGAGTCCAAAGTACAGCCACAACTCAAGAGACCACCCTCAAAAGTGTTTAATGCATCCACAACTATTCAAAACATGATCCCTGCAGTAGCATTTTGCAATGTACTAACTATAATACAGGGTAATCTCTGGATATGCTAGAACGAAGTGCCACTCATTGAATTGAGATTATCGTTGCTGTTCTAGGAATCAGACATGGATTATTTATTGACACAAATATGTGTTTCTCTTTCACTGTGAATAAAGCATGGCCTTAGCTGAATTTTAAAGTCAAACATGCCACTGGCAAGTTTCAAACTATACTCAGCAAGTTGCAACTACAGAATTATGCTCTAATACTTTGCAGTGATTATGTGGGGCAATTAATAGACAGGCATGAAATAAACTGTGTGTTTAAGTTCCATTTTTCTTCCAATTAGAAAACATTTCCATGTAGTCTTTCGTATCTATTGCAGTGTTTCTCAATGTTAGTAACTTTAAGACATGTGGCTTCCAACTCACCAAATTCCCTAGCCAGCATGCACAGATAGATACAGATATGTTAGTATGAACATGTAATAATCCTGGAATGAGAAAGAGAATGGTGATTTAAAGAGATGGTAGGAAGAAGTTTATTTCAGAATTAACAGCAAGTAGCAGTATATCAGATTTAATAAATAAAGCTACCTTAACACTGTTGCCTTTGTAGCCCCTTAGTCTCCCCTTGTTAAATGTTATAACTCTTCTTTCTACAAAGCAATTGTTTTATACAAAACCTATATAGTGATTTTTGCTTCCCTTTTTTGATAATTTATACTTCTTCCTTTTGTCTATATTTTAGTGGTTTCTTGCAGTATGTTATAAAATCAAGGCAAGAAAAATCCATTCAGAACTCTTTCCTCTGTATATGAAGTTTAATGTAAATCTCAAAAGAGTACATATGTCACTTAAACAATTTATTAGTGATAAACATACAGTATATAGAAATTTAAAGGCAAAATGTTTTGGTTACTCTTTACTGTCTTTAGTGGTCTGAAACAGGATAGAACAATATGATAATTGCAATTTTTAATTGGTGAATGCACCGGTTATATTCACTGTTCAATCAGGCAGTTTGGTCTGTATGAACACAGACAAATCAGGTCCGCTGTTACCGAAATACTTCATACTTCAATTGATTTAACTGATGTTACTTCTGTTTGACAATATTTGTTATATTATAAACCACTCTGTGACATGCAAAGGTACCTTTGACAAGCCAGCGCCACAAGATTTCCTGGCTTCCTGCAATTGTGAACGTGATCTTTTGACAGAAACAAAGAAATAACATGAATAGACCAGCAGTCTAATTTGGGCCTGGCAAGCCAAACTCCAAATGCAAACAAGTCAAGGTCTCTGAATAATTTTCAGCATAGTCGTAAAAGCCGATCACTTCTTGTATCGTTGCTTTAAAGCTAATCAGACTTGTTACGAAACGGGCAGCGGGTGGAATGGGATCGCTTAGCTCAGGGGTAAGCAACCTTGGCTCTTTTATGACTCGTGGACTTCAACTCCCAGAATTCCTGAGCCAGCATGGCTGGCTCAGGAATTCTGGGAGTTGAAGTCCACGAGTCATAAAAGAGCCAAGGTTGCCTACCCCTGGCTTAGCTGCCTCCGTGGCAGACTCCCCACCCCCACCTTTTTAAACATCTGTTCCGCCCTGCTTTGGAGCGTTTGAGCGGCATTCGCGGAGGTGGTGGGAGAAAAACTGCCTCAAGAATTAAAGGTCTGTCGCGTTCCGTATCAGATTCAATGAATTATGCAGCTTTAGCGCCGTCACCTTTCTAACTCCCTTACTCTCTCCCCTCCTAAAATGCCGTATGTCCCCTTTTCCAATGCAATTGCCGGCCGCATTGGTGTCTCGACTAAATTCTGTATTTAATAATAATAAAAAAAAGAATTCATCTTTCCCCCCCCTTTTCAATAAATAGGGCTTAAATTAGCGGGCCCCGGAGCGTTCCGAGTTTAGTGAGGCTTTTCCTTTCCATTTGGCAGCCCCGAAGAGTATTTAGACGTCTAACACCGCCGGTTGCACGGAAACCAGACAGTAGGAAGTTGTCGCCTGACGTTTATTGCCAGCTTCCTTTTGCAAGGAAGCCGTGCGCAGTATGGCCTGGCGAATCGGGCTCCCGGGTTGGGAAAATACGGCCCGCTAATCGGCTGCGGAAAAAGTGCCGATTAGCGCCGCAGTAAACCGAGCCGGCCTTTTGCAAAGAAAAGGCGGTATTGAAAGAAAAAAAAAAGGGAAGTCGAGGCTGCTGGAGGGATAATGATCGCTCTTTGGGGGGAGTTGCGGAGGTGCTTAGTTCTGCCGCGTGGAGCCCGGGCGTTTCCTCTCGCTACCGGGCGCGGCCTTCGTGCCTGGGGTTTTCCCGATGGATGTAAGTGGGAGACTTTCTCTCTGCCAGGAGAACAAGAGAGGGCGTAGTTAGTCTGGAGCCAGAAGAGAAGGGCGAGCGTCCACGTTGCAGGGGCCGTCGCAGGGCCGGGGCTTGGTTGATCTCGCAGGCGACCGATGAGTGACTGAGCGAGCAGATGCTCTGCTTTGCGGCTTACTACATACCTGCTTTAGAACAAAATCCAACAAAACAGAACTCTTCCCTTCTTCGGATTTGTATACTTGTCCTTCAGCAAAATATCCAGGGTGGTTTGCGAAATCAATTGTCCCAAAGCTGAGAAAAAAAAATAATTGAATACCATTCATTCCCAATCTTCTTTGTTTCTTGGAAATAATTTACTAAATCAGGTCAAAGGTCTGCCCAGGTCTGCCTCAAATTTCCACAGCATGGTGCTTTCCAATTATAGTAGACTGAACTTCTAGCGGGACCGACAGAGGTTGAGTTTTATTCACAATAACTTCCAAAATGTCCTAGATATGGATTGTCCTTTTTGTTCAATGATATGACTACCTACTCCATAACAAGACTATACATGACATTACATTTTAGTTTAGAGAAACACATTTAAGTTGCAGTATTTTATTATTCACCTAGGAGAAAATCCATTGAACTCTGAGGGTTGTTTTTTTTTTAGTACTGCAATATTATAACTATCCTGAATACAATAGTTAAGAAGAATCTCTTCTTGGTATCATTACTATATATTTAAAGTACGTTTATTAGCATTCTAATCACACCCTCCTATTTCTGTGGAACATTTCAAATATGAATAGAAGAGCAGGCTTTGTGCTGATGCAAATAGGCTATACATTCCCTGTACAGCAGGGGTGTCCAACTTCCGGCCCATGGCCGGATGTGTCACGCCAAAACCACATCCTCCCCATTGCTGGCAATGGGGGGAAAGTAACGATACATCACGGCACGTCACATGATGTTGCGAGTTTGACACCCCTGCATTACAGCATCCTTCTCCATGTTAATCTTTCTTCGCACAGTAGTTCTTACCACTACAGGAATGCAAAATTTGAATTCCTTCTTGTCTACCTTCAAGTAGCTTCTACTTGTTACCTTCTGGGCCAGCTTGTTTAGGTTTCCCAAGACTTTGTAGGAGCACCATTTCCCCAGTAGTGAATTGGATAGGATAGGACAGGACAGGACAGGACAGGACCTTGGAAGGCTTCTAGTCCAGCCCCCTACTTAAGCAGGAGAACCTATACCATCTCAAACAGGTGACTGTCTAGTCTCTTCTTAAAAATCTCCAGTGATGGAGTGCCCACAATTTCTGGGGGTAAGCTGTTCCACTGGTTGATTGTCCTCACTGTCAGGAAATTTCTCTCTTTGATCAGTTTCCAACCATTGTTTCTCATCCTTCCATCTGGTGCTTTGGTGAATAACCTGGGCCCCTCTGCCTTGTGGCAGCCCCTCAGATACTGGAACACTGCTATCATGTCTCCCCAATTTCTTTTCTTTAGACTAGCCAAACCCAAGTCCTGTAGCCATTCTTTGTATGTTTTAGTCTCCAAGCCCCTGATCATCTTAGTTGCTCTTCTCTGAATTTTTTCCAAACTCTCAACATCATTTTCGTGGTATGGTGATCAAAACTGGCTGCAGTATTCCAGGTGTGGTCTTACTAGGGATTTATAAAGCAGTAAGAGTACTTCACGTAATCTAGATTCTATGCCTCTGTTTATACAACCCAGGATTGTATTAGCTTTTTTGGTTGCTGCTGCACACTGCTGGCTCATAGTCAAGTGATCGTCCACTAGGACTCCAACGTCCCTCTCACAGTTGCTGTTTTTAAGCCAGGTCTCCTCCAATCTGTATTTGTGCCTTTGGTTTTTTCCTGCCTAAATGTAAGATTTGCTTTTCTCACATTTTGTTCGATAGGGCCCATTGTTCAATTTGGTCAGGATCTTTTTGGATCCTGAGTTTGTCTTCTGGGGTGTTGGCTACTCCTGCCAGTTTGATGTCATCTGCAAATTTGATGAGTTTTGGTTTTGTTTATTTGAATTCATAACTTGTGCCACGTGCAGTTCCAACCACTGTGAAGGTAAAACACAAAAATGGTGGTTACCAGAAGAGGAAGGTGTAGAATTTCATAGTCATTTTCAATGCATACACCACGGCCTAATGATGGTTCTTAAATGTGCTCATGTTACTGGAAGTAGAGGAACACAACATGCAGGCTGTAGGGAAAAAATGAAGAGCAGAAGATAGGATCAGTGGTTGGAAACAAACCTGTTCAATGACTAGGTATTTCTAAAAAAAAATGTATGCATTTCAGAAACAGAGTACAGGTAGTCCTTGACTTACAGACTTACTTACAACCAATTGCCAGAGCATCCCCCTGGCCACACGTTTAAAATTTGGGCACTTGGCAACCAGCATATATTTATGACAATTGTAGCATCCCAGGATCCTGTGATCTCCATTTGTGACTTTCTCAAGCAGCTTTTGACAAGCAGCCAACGGGGGAATTAAGACTCACTTAACCACTGCAGTGATTCGCTTAACAACCATAGCCAAAAAGGAAGAAAAGTCAGGCATGACTTACTTAACAACTACCTTGCTTAGCACCAGAAATTCTGGCGCACCAGTTCTGGTTGTTTAAGCTGAGGACTACTTGCACTGCCCTCCGTTGCCATGTGCTGTCTAGCCCAGGGGTAGGCAACCATGCTGGCTCAGGAATTCTGGGAGTTGAAGTCCACAAGTCGTAAAAGAGCCAAGGTTGCCTACCCCTGGGATTGTACCCCCTATGGGATTGTAATTTGGATAATCCATTTTGTGTCCTGCACATCGGGAAAACACTACCCCGAGAAGCAAGTATTTGCAGTGCTTGAAAAAAACTGGTACAAAAGGTTAAATCTGGCAGTTTCCAAGTAGATGGAATTTGATAAGGAAGACAGGGATGAATAACCACTGAGGTTACCAGAAGATGGTATTTAGTCTTATATTACTGTGATGGCTCAATTAAAATAATAAAATTGTTCTTGGAGTTTATTTGGAGCAGCACGTGGAACTAGTAAAGTTATTTATCCATGTTGTACTGATGAAGAAGCCATGTTCAGATTTATTAGATTGGGGAGCAATGTCGGAAGATATTTGGCTCTTGACATTAGGATTTCTGATAAGCCCTTTATTGATTTTTATTTTCTTTTAAATGTTTTTGCACAATGCCTATTTTACAATTGAATTTTAGTTACGTCTTGATCGTTATGTCTTTACTATTCCCGCAGGCTTTCCACAAAATAGGGAGGGGCTCGCTGGGAAAGGGGAGTTTTGAAACTTTGCAGAAGGGCTGCTACTCCCGTTTGAGGTGAGAAAATAAAACGCTTGCGTGAATCTCGAACAAAATAACACCCTCCTCCGCCTCTGCTGCGAAAAGAGTGTCGTGAACCTTCCATAGAAACTCGTTGTGTCGACCTCGCAATAAATGGAACATTCCCTATGGTTTCATCGGGATTGTGAGCAAGACTGAACGCCACGGGATACGCCTTGGTGGGGGGGGGCGGAGCAATGATGAAAGTCAGTTTCACTCTCTTCCAATTGGCCGCGAGAGAAGAGGGCGTGGCCGAAGCGGAGAAGATATTGACTGTAAGAAGGTGGGGCATCTGATATTTGCAGGCGGGGGGGAGGAACCTGTTAGTTGTTTTTCGTCCGACGACTGTCCGGTAAGATGCCTCCCTTGCATGTATGTTCCTATTGCTTTAACGAGGTGCGGTTGGGGCGGGATGGCGTAATGGCGATGGTGTTCGTGTTAGTCGGGTTATGTACCCTCGCAAAGTAGGTAATTTGGATTGGGAGGGGGGGGCAAGCAAAAGGGTTGAAAGCCAACCGCGGACCCAAATTTTGTGTCGTTGGCCAGCGTAGTTAATAAAATCCCTTCATTTTCTGGTTTTCATTCCTGGTCGTACATTACTACTATGGTCATTTTAAGCCACCATTTGAAAGCTGTTCGTGATGGTATTCGTCATCTGTGAATTGGGCTCACGCCCTTTTGGTTCCGTCGGAAAAAACCAGTTCATTTTCAGTGAAGTAACTCTACTCCCTTCAAAGAAGATGACTTGACGAAACGAAGCCCTAAGGAAGAAAGCCGAATGGCTTAACGGTGACTCAGAGCTTCGTCTTGAATAATAGCTTTAAATACTTTCGGTTGAACAAGATCTCTAGGGGTGACTTGTTATTTTACCTGCTATATTTAAAGTTTCTCTGTCGTTTTAAGAGCCCGGCGCCATTCCAGATTAGACATACTTCTTTCATTCTTCTCTTTCTATTAAGGCAAATACTTTACTGCCAAATGAGTTTAATTCACTTTTACCTTCCCAAGCACATGTGGTTGCCAAAATCCAGTGACTGGAAGCCATGATATCTTTAGCGTCCTCTGCTAAAAAGTTCCCTTCTTAAGGCTACAAATAAAGACGCCTCATTTAATCTCCCTCCTGATCTTTCTCTAATTTATAATTTGGAGTTAGTTGTATTTATAAGATGTTGCTATGTACAACTTGTGTTTGGTTATTTTTATAAGCCATTAAGTAGTTTCTGATGGGGGCAAAGATAAAATGTATTAATAATTGTACAGAAAATCTTAACTCTTTGCCCTCTAATGGTCATCTGACTTTTTTTGAGCCAATCTGGTAGCACACACTCTAAAGTTTTGGCACTAAATTTTGTGTAATTCTTTGGTCATGTGGCCAGCAGGACTAATGAATGAGAAATAAAGTTATGGTCCATTTCAACTGCAGGGCACTAGGTTTGGTGTGGTGCTTATTTGAATAATAATTAAAGTTGCAAATAATTTATTAGCAGTGTAGCAGGCTGTTTTAGTCTTTGTGTATGAGGGTGATTTTAATTTGTGGAAGGCATTTTTCACCATATTTCCTTCCACAGGAATCGGTTCTTTTAAATTTTTGATAATGCTTCTAATCAAGAATTTTGCAATCATTTCCCAATTCTTGCTTTGTTGCCTTTCGCTCCCCTCCAGCTTAAAAGAAACATTTAACTGAAGTTGCAAAATAAATGCTGCTCACTTTCTACCTAGATTGGGGAAATGTGTGCATTTCAAAATAAACTGGAAGAAGCATTTCTTACCTTACCTTCTCTATAATGTTCATTAAAGCAAGCAGAGTTTTTCTAGTTTGTGTCCAAGTCTGAAAACTGATGCTAGTGCTGCTTGAAGGAATTAGCTTGTTAATATGACTTTTAAAGCAGCAGCATTGTATGGCCCAATCAGAAGCCTGAAAATAAAATAATGGGGCTGCTTTATGAATAGTGGGAGAAATAATATGCCCATATCTGAGCTGAAGCAATTTATCCAAATTTTTGAAGCATGCAGCACTTTTAAGTGTGAATATCCACATGGCTAATTTGCTCTTTGATGGTACATATGCTTTTGGCAAGAAAAGGGAAAGGAAAGGAAAAGCAGGGTAGTTTTTGAAACATACAAGCTGTGATCCAGAGTTTTCACTTTAAACTTTAGGTGTGATTATATTGTCATAAATAACCATACCTGGAACATTAATATGCTATAACAATAGGTTTATGAATTCTTTAAAGTCTTCATGCTAAATATGCAAGAAATGATTGGATCAGTTTTTAAGGAGCTCTTTGATTATACACAGTACTATACAATATACAATATATGACAATAAGCAGATCGATAGCTATCTCAGCTGACAATTTCTTTTGAGTGATGGCTGATAACTTGTTAAACTTGCTTTGCCTATAGCACACTTGGACAATCTCTGTAGGCCAGAGGCCACACCAGATATTTATCTCTTAAGAAGAGTATGAAGATGTGTATGATCTATTAAATTAAATTAATTGATAGAGCAGACAGATAGGTTTGTGGCTTGTCAGGGCCTTGAGACCCCAAGGTATATTCTGTACTACTACTTTTGTTTATTTTTGTGTCATTTTTTCCTCTGGGTAGGCATGCTTCCAAACATAGTACTGTGTGGCAACTTCATTTTTATTTTCTAAGAACATCTGTGAGAATTATGAAGGTTTAGAAGCATTCTTATAAATAAGTATGAGGCTAAAGGCTGGCACTGTGCTTTATTGGATGCCTGCTGATAATTTAATAAAAGAACCAAAAGGAGACTAGAATGAGGCAAAGAGAGTAGAATTCGGTCTTTTTGAACCTGCCACGGAATTACAGATAACAAGGTAACAATTTCCAGGCAATCTAAACAACATTGAGTTGAAAAAGCTGTGGGATGATAAAGGTTATGATTTGATATTATCAGCAGGAGTATTACAGTGAAAAGCAGAGGCCCACATAATTGGAAGTTATATTAGTTTAGTTTAATCAAATTTATATGCCGCCCTTCTCCTAAGACCCAGGGCGGGTCACAACAACAACACAATAATACAATAAAAATTTAAAAATTAATTTCATTCACACCACATACAAACACAGTCAGCTGACAGTCACTGATGGCGGGACACTCCTAGGGCCCAGGGGCAGAGCACAGCTCATACGCCCCAAGCCGTATTGTCTTAACTGTGGATATAGCAGCGTTCATAAACGCTTATTTGGACTAACCATTGAGCAGCCACCGACAGTGATGATAGTAAAGTTTCCTTTTCACTGAACTGAACCTCTTGGACTTAATGGATACTCTGCCTCATAATTTTATTAGAAGCAATGTGGAGGTGGATTGAGATTGCTTTCTTTTGGAATATCTTTTTAAATTACCCAGTTGGAGGACTTCCAGTTTGGTATAGTGGTTAAGGCACCAGGTGGAAACCGGGAGATGTGATTTTTAATCAGGCCTAAGGCATGAAAACCAGCTGGGTGACTTTGGGCAAATCAGTCTCTCTCAGCCCAATTCACCTCACCAGGCTATTATTGTGGGGAAAGTAGGAGAAAGGAAAATCAGGTATGTTCACTACCTTGAGTTTATAAACTAGCCAGGTCTAACCCTGCTTATTTTCAAAGTCTAAACAAGATCCATCTGGCTGCTTCCTCCTGAGAGAGTCCCAAACAGAATACTTTTTCCCAAGAATTACTTGATATTATGAAGTAATTCTTTACCCATAATGAAAGGCAATTTCTGAACCATGCTCTCTTCCTTCAGGATTTGATAACGGCTTGCATATCTGAAAGTGATTGGCAAAGCTACTATATAGTATTTAGAAGAAAAGAAGAAAAAAAGAAAAGAATTTGATTTGAGGATTTGAGTTACACAGTTGAATTGTCCATTCTTAAGAGTATGTTGTCATCCCATAAATAAATTGCTAAATCTCAGTGATTACATATAGAGCAATAACAGACTACCTTATCTAAGACTCCCATATCTTTGCTTTAAGCTGGCAATATGGAGCAATTTTCAGCCAAGGATGGACATTACATGTCCGTGATGGTATGGTCAAAGCAAATTGAATCAGACACATTCTGTCCTTCCACCTTGTTTAAGATTTAAGGTAGTGGTTGGGAGATTCCTTTCACAGAAGTCTTGGGGACCTTTTTTTTTCTATAGCTACTGGTGAGATTGCAAGGCTGATTCAAAAGCTCCATGGGTTCCATTTCCTTAGTAGTCCAGAAAAGATAAAGACACTGAGCACAAATGTTCAGTCAGTAGATGCAACTCAGTGGAATAAAACAAAACTAAGAATAAGAAGTACATAGGAATTGACACCAAGCACAGCTTTATCTTCCAGGAAAAGCGGGAGTGAGTAGCACTGAAACAATACTGTGTAGAACTCCTGTTCCCAAGCCCTCAACATACACACAACAGAGAGGATAAGAGTTTCCTCTGTACATATCTGTCTGCCTGAAGGCTGTCAGGTTTCATGTATCATATTTTGACAGCTAGAAAAATAATTCAGAATAGCGTTTGCTTGTGTTGAGAATTTGAAGCTTAGAAATTGAAAGTGAGTGGGATTGATAATCTTTCTATGTATTCAGAATGACCAGACTAATTTGCAGACTGTATAAAGCTCTCCATCCCTTCAGCAGTTATGGTGAATTATTAGAACATCACTTCTATGTGGCAAGATTATCTGTAGAATGGATTGGTAATTAAGATGGATATTTAGGACACGGTTTACTAGAACTGATCAATTACATATTTTCTGGAAGGTTATCCAATCTGAATAATCTTTGGAATGACCTATAACTAAGTTTATGTCAATATTTATTTATAAATGTGTTAAGGAAAAACATTACGAACTGAGTGTCTATAGGTCTTCACAGGACCTATAGTAACTCATGCCTGTATTCCTGCAGAAATGGAAATTTACTTGATTTACTTGATTGCAATTGTAACTCTTGGAGAGACTGAATTATATTAGAGGCCTGGGCACTGTGTTGGTTTAGAGTAGTGTTTCTCAACCTTGACAATTTTAAGGCATGTGGACTTCAACTCCCAGAATTCCACAGCCAGCAATGCTGGCTGTGGAATTCTGGGAGTTGAAGTCCACATGCCTTAAAATTGTCAAGGTTGAGAAACACTGGACTTTAGAGCCAAAATACAGCATAGGAATATAAGAAGCTAACAGCAGTTCATTAAGTCCTGCTAGTCTAGAGGTGGGAAAATTTCTTGGATTTACTAAGGAAAATGATCAGACAAGAAATCACCAAAGTAAGGGAGGGTAGTCTTTTTAGGAATGCTGAGGGTTATGGTGAAATATTGCCTCTTAATTATCCCCAAACCCCCTGAAAACCACAGAAATGAGCCAAAAGGTAAGTCGCTTTTCTCAGAGCTGATAACAATTTTCCAGGATTTTCACAAGAATATTCTTGAGTTCTACTTAAAAGTGCCAGGGATCATACTCATGATTTTTGGTAAGCAAAGCACGTGCTTTGCCTCTGGATTGTAGTCCCTTTGTTCTTGTAAGCTATGCTGCCTCTGGTTGTAACATTTCATAATTTGTCTACGTGGGCTGCAAAATTATTGCAGCGGTTCCTGTTCAAAAAAGTATTTTTAAAGTTCCAAATTACTTCAGACAGAGGCATTTAGTTCTTGAGCAAGGTGTAGGTGCTTATGAAGAAATTTTGTCTTGACGTGGCTAGGATGGCGCCGTAATTGCAAAAGACCAAAAATGTAACTGCACTAATTTGCATCCAGTCATGCATTCAAGTGGTGTTTTTTTTTTAACTTGATAATAAATTGTCCTTTTCTCATCTGTATAGTTAAAACCTCAGACATGGACCTTGACTTGCAGTGCCAAGAATTTGATACATCAAAATGGAAAGAACTTGTTGCATCCATGAACCAGCACAAAACAATTAGGTAAGTTACAACCTTTAGTGAATTGGAGGGCTTTTTGAAGGCATTGTTTGACAACTCTAACATTTCCATTCATGATTTGAATTGGGAAAAATGAAGAGTGGATTAACACAAAAATTCTTCATGTCGCTCACGTGAAGGATGGTATTTTCCCCCCTCACTTTCCCCTTCAAATGTTTTGCTTTCCTATATACCCAATGTTTCTCATTCTTGGAAGTTTTAAAGATGTGGACTTCAACTCCCAGCATTGAAAAACACTGCATATAGCGCTTTCTCTTTCTCACTCCAGTTCATGTATTTTCCAGATGCATTTGCTCATAGATCCTCTTTAGCCATCTTGCTCACTATAATGGGAAATTGTACTGGGGGGCAGGGGCATGGGTGCATCTGTTAGGTTTTATTCAAGCATTTTAAAAATGTACAAATAAGTTTATTCTATGAGGGTGCTGTAGATGACAAATAATTCATCTGACTAAATTAGAGCTAATGTCTAAATCCATTTTTCCTCTAAATTTTAGACTGGATGACTGCGGTATAGGAATTAGCCATTGTGAAGATCTTTCTGTTCTTCTGACTACCAACCAAGAACTAGTTGAACTGAATCTAACCAACAATGAACTGGGAGATGCTGGTGTAGATGCTCTATGCAAAGGATTGTTAAATCCCAATTGCAAACTTCAAAAACTCTGGTAAATAATTCCTACAATTCGTAGTGGCTTTAGTAGCATTGGATTATACTTTCCACAAATAGAAACCTTTACAGAGTTATTGCCTTCCATGTTAGTCTCTTCCAAATTTGGCTATACGAGTAGCCTAGTATTTCTCCTAGGCATAAATTCTCAATATAATTCATCGTTGGCCATTATTTAATACTACTACTACTAATAATAATAATAGAGTTGGACCTCTGAGGTCTTCTAGTCCAACCCCCTGGTCAGGCAGGTAACCCTATACCATTTCAGACAAATGGCTGTCCAATCTCTTCTTAAAAACTTCCAGTGTTAGAGCATTCACAACTTCTGGAGGCAGGTTGTACCACTGGTTAATTGTTCTAACTATTTATTACACCCAGTTAGAATAGCAATTGGGACTGGAATTTCTGGTGCTATGTGATGCCGTCATAAAATGTACAGTAGTCCTCGACTTACTGTTCAAAGTTACAACAGCACTGAAAAAAGTGACCTATGATAATTTTTTACACTTACGACTGTTGCAGCATCCCCATAGTCACAAAATCAAAATTTGGATGCCTGGCAACGGATTCATATTTATGACAGTTGCCGTGTCCTGGGGTCATGTGATCCCCTTTGTGACAAGCAAAGTCAATGAGGAAGGCAGATTCCCTTAATAACTGTGTTACTAACTTAACTGCAATGATTCACTTAACAGCTGTGGCAATACAGGTCATAAAATGGGGCAAAGCTCACTTAAAAAGTGTCTCACTTAACATAATTTTTGGGCTGAATTGTCGTAGGATACCTGTAATGTGATGTGACTCTATCACTTAGTGACAGCAGTCTGGGCACTCCCTGTTGCTGCCATTAACTGAATCCCACTGGCCCTTAGCCAAAGACCTCCCACAGCATCCAGGGCATTCCCAGCTTGGTTCCTCCCAGCCCTGAGCGACAGAAAGGTAAGGGACTGCCTCATCTACCTCCTCGCCAACCCCCCAACAGCCTCTTTCCCCCCCCCCATCTCTGCCTGTTTGACTACCTGCCCACCAGCTTCCCTTACCTCCATCAGTCCTGCCACGCTGTGTGCCACTACTGTACCAGCCAGAGCCTTCTTTGCACTCCCTTCTTCTGCTCCAGGGCTGCCTAGGTCTCCATTCATACCCTGGCCAGAACCTTATTTTGTGCCAACGCACCTGGGCAAAAACAAGTAACAAAAGAAAGCCCTGGCAGGCAGGCAAACGGAGGCCCTGGACAAAGTGAGAGTGAGTTCCCAGTGGCACGGGGACAAAAGGTGGTGTGGACAAGGCTCCAGCTGGTGCAGGACGCAGGTGTGGCAGCAGGTAGCGCTGGATGGTGTGGGCAGGTGGCAAAAGGCAGCTGTAAATGCAGGTTGGTCTGAGTTTTGTTCATATGACTCCGGGGGACTCACAAAGGCTGAAACTTCAAAGACTCTTTCAAGTCCATTCAGCAACTTCAGCAATTTCAAATGTTTGCTGAATGAGTGGATGCTAAATAAGGAGGACTACCTTTCTGAAAACAGCCAGCATGGGTGATTTACAGTCAGCTATATTCAAATGATTTTTCAGATTGGACAATCACTTTATACTTCTTTTGATAGAAAGTTGATAGGACAATCACTTTATACTTCTTTTCCCTGGGAATACTTCATTTGTTTCCACAACAATCCCATATAATAAATTAATAAATAAGTATAATCATAGAACTCAAGTTCTTTTGTGTTGAACAGTGTTCTTCTAAAACAGCGGTTCTCAACCTATTTCAGGTTGCGACCCTGACCTGCGCCGCGCATGCGCGCCGCGACGGCCCGCACCGCGCATGCGTGCCGTGCCCGTGACGGCCCGCATCGCGCATGCGCTGTGCTACCCTGCGCATGCGCGGTGCTGCCCCCTGCGCCGGCCGAGGGGGAAAAGGGGAAAAATGCGGTGTTTGGCGACCCCCGTGAAATGGTCGTTCGACTCCAAATGGGGTCGCGACCCATAGGTTGAGAACCGCTGTTCTAAAAGAAGAATATGGAAGTTTCAATTCTCACATCTCTAAAAGAGCATTGATTTCATGTGGCAAGGAGAGCATTATATTGGTATTTAATTGGAAAGAATGAGGGCTGTTATTTAGATGTGCCTTGACACAAATAGGTAAAAAGTGTAACTATTGAAGAAGTCATATATACATTGATTCAGCTGGCAAATGAAAACTAGTATAGTGTTATCAATTGGTTCTATGCCACCCAATCAATGTTGACTCTTAGCAACTACATAGGCAGAGTTTGTCCAGAAAGGAACAGCATACCAATAAATCATTTAAAAAACTGCTGCTTGTTACATGTGTCTGAAGCTCTGCCTTTACATGGCAGTTATTGGTTTTATGGTCATATGGCTGTAATACTGTTGATAATATACACTACAGTGGCCGTGGCCACTTCGCCCCGCCCCTCAAAATTGTTCCGGCCCCCACTCAAGCGGATCTGTGGAGAAAGTGGGACGCCAGAGGCGGGTGGGCTGCTTCCCTGGGAAATCTGTTGCTGTGCCTCCAGCTGCCAGCGGTAGGGAGGCTTTCATTTGCCCTCCCCTTTCTCTGACTTTCCCAAGCTGGCCCCAGCCCCCCCATCCTGTCCCCTTTGCAACTTCCTCCTCGAGACTGCCAGAGACTTCCTTTGGGGGTGAGGGAGGAAAGATGGACCACCCATGCATATTGCACCTTTTCCCTGAGGCTGGATCCAGACAGGAAGAGGAATGGGGAAAGCTTTGGATGACGAGGATGGCAATGGGAGGCAATGGTGGGGCACTGCAGAGCTGGGAGTGAGGTGAGTTTCTGGAGTGCGCTGGGGAGAGATCCCTCATAGACAGGTGTCAATCACACTTTGGAAGAGGACTAGCCAAGTTGGCCCCTTCCAAGAAAAGCCCTCAAGTTGGCTGTGCGCGCCACATGCAGGACAGCTGCGGGGTGCTAAAGATGGGTGCCAGGAATCTTTTTACTCCCTGCTGAGTGGGTCAGGTGGGCTGCTCAGCTGAGGCACCTACATGCCTGCTGGGGGCCCCTCAGGAGCCGCAGAAGCCTTGCCACACCATGTGGGCTGTGGGGAGAGGAGCTTTGAAATTCTCTTCTGCACCGATGTAATGCATAGGCTAACTGGAAATAAATGGGACTTGGAGGTAATGTCTTCAGCTTTTGGGACTAAGGACTGCAGAAATGTGGTTGTTTCTCCTGAAAGAAAAGAAGTTGCCTTTTACCAGGGTGGGTCAGTGGCTTACCTAGTTTTGTACAGATACTGATCCTTCTTCCCTTTCCTCCAACCCCCTGCAAACCCCCACCCCCGCTGAGATTTCCAACTGCTTTAGATTATAATTTATTTAGTTTTGAACCAGAATGAACACATTCTGAAAATAGAGGTCCAACATAATTAAAGAATGTCAGGTTGGCGAAATCAACAATTATTGACAATTGAATCTCTAGGGCAGCGGTTCTCAACCTGTGGGTCGCGACCCCATTTGGGGTCGAACGACCATTTCACGGGGGTTGCCAAACACCGCAGTCCGCCATTTTGGGGGGGTCGGCCATTTTTTCCCCTTTGCGATGTGGGCCACCGCGCATGCGCGATGCGCCCTGTTGCGCCGCGCACGTGCGATGTGTCGCGCCACGCATGCGCGATGCGTGCCGGGGTCGAGCCCCGGAAAAGGTTGAGAACCGCTGCTCTAGGGGTTCAAAAAGGGGTTTCCAGCTTTGTTGCTAAATACCAAAAATTGAACTCTACAGTTCCTGTATGCAAAACAGCTGAGCATTTTGCTATATATGTTTATAATTGTTTGCCATTTTTGAGATGGTGCATAAGATTTGTTTGACTGTCGTGTTCCAGCCAGCATAACCACAGGATTCAGTGCAATGATACTTGCTATCCACTTCTATTCTCAAGTATTAATGTAATTTACACAGTTTTATTATTCCAGGTTACGAAACTGCAACTTAACTACAGCTTGCTGTGAGAAGCTTCGTTCTGTAGTTAGCAAATCATCACTGACAGAACTACACCTGGGAGATAACAGTTTGGGCACATCAGGTGGAAAAACTTTATGCCAAGGACTTGTGGATTCAAACTGCCAACTAGAATCACTGCAGTAAGTACTCAAAGTCCTTCAGTACATATAAGACAGCAAACATGTTTTAGTTAGAAGTTTCTCACCTTAGAAAGCTTCTTTTTCATCCATCTTGTATGGACCACCTGCACAGAATTGGATAAACCAGCAAAAATTAGGAGAGAGTATGGCATAGTGGTTAAGGTACGGAGGTTAAGGTACTAAGATTGAAATTATATCAAATGAGGGATCCAAAGTCATAATATTTCACCCAGACTAAGCTGGAGGTTGCATGAGTCTCAGGGAAGGAGGACTTGGCATCTTTCATTGATTCTGCCTTGTAACTCTCTCTACTCATTTTAGGTATCAGCTTATTGACTTTTTAGCGGCCCCAGTTTCTGCCTGTTACAGTAAGTTTTCTGTCTTGGAAATCTCAGGGATTTCCCAATTTTATTTATTAATGGGGTTGTAGATCTGTATATAGATTTGATTGTAATAATGGCAGGGGAAGCTTCTGGACTCTTAATTCTTGCTTGATAAGCAAGAAACCTTTATGATTGGGGTGGTCTTCATACAGATTATCTGGTGTGCCAGTTGTGCCCTTTCCTGAATAGAGGCCTTAACACATCTTGTAGTTGTTATGACTTGGCAGTTGCAACCTTTAAGTGGGTCTGTGAAGACCACTTGGAAACTTACAGGTTGAATATAGTGCAGCAGGGCAAGCAAATTGTGGTTTGATCACGTAGCACCTTTGCTCCGTATTGGTTATGAGTGCTGGTTATCAGGCTTCATGGCTTGGGGCCTGGATACCTGTACAGCATCCTTCCTCTGCTTGTTTCTGCCCATTCCATAAGATCTGGCAGAATCAGCATACTCCAGATTTCCATTAATAAAGCAGTGCTATCTTGTTGGGATATTAGAGACGTGTACTCTGTGCCATTTCTGCTTTCTGGAATCACATTCCCCCAAAATGCACATGGTCCCAATCCTATTGTGTTTTCAGAAAGGCTTAATGACCTGAGTTTTCAGCGAATCCTTGGCAGGGTGGTTTTTGACTCCAGTTGTTGAACTCCTTTTTTTATGGTGTGTAGCTGGTTTCATTAATTTTCCTGACTTGGGTTTTGGCACTCCTATAGTTATTTGTTTGCTTGTAAACTGGATATAGATAGCACTTGCTTTCTTGCTTTAATCTTATTTATATTTTATTGGCTGCTTAGAGTTGGTGTTATGATGGAGGCAGCCTAGAGGTCGGTTAAATAAATGAATACGAAAACTAAACAAAATTGGGTTGAAAAGTACTGCTATAGGTTGAAATATGTATATAGTACATCCTCTGCACTTTCCCAAACCTGTAATATATGTCTTTACTATTATCTTTTGGAAATCAACTCACTCGTATCTCTTACAGATTACAGTTCTGTGACCTCACAAAGGAAAACATAGACGCTCTTTGCTCTGTACTATGTGTCAAATCATCCCTGCAAATGCTCAACCTGAGTAATAACAAGCTAGGAGATGAAGCAGTGAAAAACCTCTGCCAAGCCTTGGTGAAGGGCTCTTCTAATTTGCAATCCCTACAGTAAGATACAATTCATTTTTGTTTGGAGTTCTCTCTTTTAGGGTATGTCACAGCTGAGAATGTTCTAAAGACATGGGTGGTCTACCTTAAAGGGTAATCCACCAAGATGGATTGTACCAAGCTGAACGTTTAAAACAGTTTGAACTTGGATTAGCTATTTCAGTTATTCTGAGTTCAAAATAAAACAATTTATTACCTTGAGGTAAGATTGTACGGCCAATAATAAAACAATTATAATTACTCTAAGGTAAGAAGGACTGTCAGTACATTTTACAAATAAATACATTATATTTCAGAGTTTTATCCAAACTCAAGACAAAAGGAGTTTTAGTCCATATTGTTATAAGTAATTCACCAAACATTGAAGATTTGAAAAGTCCACTAGCCAAATCAACAGCAGGTTGTCAAATGTAAACCGTGATTGTATAGTCACAGATAGTCCCTGTTGCTAAGCTGTTGCACTTTATCTTGTAATTATATTATAAACTACAACTTGTACGTATTGTGCATTAGGAAGAAATCTCAAATTAATAGTCTGAAATATATTTTTCCTGTTAGGTTATTTGTAGGTTGTGTTAAATGACTCCATTGTTCTTGCTACTCTGTGTCCATGTATGTGTGTGTTTTAAAGCGTGATGTGTTTTAAAATCCAGTTAATTTTCTAAACTGGACGTAGATAGCATTAAACATTGATTAATCACCCTTCTTTCTGGCCCTATGATGAAGCACAAAGCAGGGGACTTGTTTAGACTTCCCATTGTATCAAAATGTGTGAAATACCACAATTGTGGCTATTCCCTTCCAAGCTCAGAACAACTTCATTTTCCTTATATGCATACCCTTAGAAATTCAAAGTCATGTGTTCTGTAGCTGCAAGATGCCCACCTCTAACACTGTGATTATTGTAGGCAGAGTTGCTGAAATAACAAAATTCTATTGTCAGTTTTCTGGTGAAATCCAGTGCAGCTTTGAAATTGTTTTTTGTTTATTTGCAGATTAGAGAGCTGTGAGATCACTCGTGCTAGTTGTGACGACCTGAGTACTTTCCTTAGCAGTACTCCATCCTTGACAGAATTATGCATAGGAGACAACAATATTGGTAATGCAGGTCTAGCTATCCTCTGCCAAGGTGTCCAAAATCCAAATAGCAAATTAGAGAAACTATGGTAAGTGGCTCCCTAAACATTGGCAGTTTTATGCATAGGAGATAACAGTATTGGTGATGCAGGTCTAGCTATCCTCTGCCAAGGTGTCCAAAATCCAAATAGCAAATTGGAGAAACTATGGTAAGTGGCTCCCTAAACATTGGCAGTTTTATGCATAGGAGATAACAATATTGGTGATGCAGGTCTAGCTATCCTCTGCCAAGGTGTCCAAAATCCAAATAGCAAATTGGAGAAACTATGGTAAGTGGCTCCCTAAACATTGGCAGTTTTAGAATCTTAACTTGTATCAAATGTCCTTTAGTAACAAACTAAGTCAATCAGGCTTTCATAGTGGCTTGTAATGTACCAGGGGATAACTAGGTTGTTACAGCCAAGTCCAGAATGGAGATCTGCTTAGTAATGTCTCTTATTTATTTCAAGTTGGAAAATTGTGTTAATGTATACTGCCTTTTTACTATTTAAAACTACACCTATATACTCTTTAATATTTTAAATATATATTACAGTATACATTTTCAGAGATTATAGTTTACTATCATAAGTCTTGGCAGCATATTTTTTTTCCTCCCAGTGCAAGTGAGGATAATTCGTGAAATTTAAAGTGCATACAATCTAACCTGTGTAAGTAGGCATTTTTGGTATTCCCCGTTGTGGGGGATGGAACTCTGTGTGCAGTTTCTACAATAATTCCTTATGTTTGTAAAGTATATTTCTAAAGAAATGAAACATTTACAATAAATGAGTCACAAAGCCCAGTTTTCATCCATGTTTCTAAAATGGCCATCTAGCCTAGTAACGGCCAATTCTTTTCTGTAATAATCAGAAATGGATAATCTCTGATTCTGGAGTAATGTCAGAGATGCTACCACTAAATGGCTTTCATCAAGTGGGATTCCCATTTGCATTAAAGACAAGGGGGGGGGGAGACCAATCTTCCAGGCTCAGGTATGTTGAGAAATATACCGGTACTTGGTCTTTATCTGTTTTCATTAGCCAAGGGGGACGTTTCTGAGTCATACGTTTATTTCAATATTTTTTATGTATTACTACAAGTGAATGGGATGTAGTTTAAAAACAGGTTTATGAAGATGTAAACGAATGTTTCGAATGGTATATGTGATTTGAAGAGGGATCCAGGGGTCTCCCATCTTACTGTTGGTGAAAAGCTAAAGGCAATGATTTGGTGATTATTTCAGGTTGTGGGAATGCAATATCTCTGCTGCTGGTTGTGAGGAACTTGCCAAAATCATTGGCACCAAAGAGACACTCAAGGAGATGAGCCTACTCGGAAATCCTGTGAAAAATGAAGGAGTAGAATTTTTATGTCAAGGGCTGAAGGATCCAAAAACGAAACTCCAGTCTCTATGGTTAGTGCATGTTTACTTCTTGCTGCAATCAGCAATGCTGTTTAACAGGATATGTCTAGCATGGAGGGGCAATGTAGCTTCACGGGATTGCTTAAATGATATTCCTGTCTAGCTTCTGATTCCAACAAATCTGTAAGGTAACTCATCCCCAGCAAATATATCCTTGCTGTGAGTTGGAAGCTCTTTAAACCTCCCTTCATTTTCTGAGCGCGTTTTCGCTTTTTATGCCTTTCTGTAACTTGCAATTTTTACCACTGAAGCATGAGGCCAAATGGAAATGAAAGAAGGTTCTGCTGAAGCAATGAGAGAATCGTGTGGGTAAATAGAGCTAGAATTGCTGGGTCTTCAGCATGTTCTTAGGCCAGAACAAAACTAGCTGCTAATAATAATTTGACAGAAGAGAAAGCAAACAAAATCCGGGAAAGGTTTCTTGCATTGCAAAGCCCCAGTGTTGTAAAAGATGCTCTTATTTGCCTGCTACAGGTTAAGAGATTGTGGCTTGACTGCAGCTTGCTGCAAGAGTATTAGCTCTGCTTTGAGTGTGAACTCTGTCCTAAAAGAGCTGCAACTGGGTGGCAACTCCATTGAAGATGAAGGGGTGATTGAAATTTGTGAAGGTGTGAGTAGTCCAAACTGCAACCTTGAATCCCTCTGGTGAGTGACAGTGTAAACATATCTCTTATCCTTAATTTATTATTTTCTGATGTGTGTGTTGTTTCTGTGTACTGCTTTATGTGGGATTCTTCTAACCCTATTTTTCAAACTTGGCAACTTCACGTTGTATGGACTTCAGCTCTCAGAATTTCCGAGACAACATGCTGGGTAGGAATTCTGGGACTTGAAGTCTACACATCTTAAAATTGCCAAGTGTGAAAAACGCTGTTCTACCTTTGTTCTTTGCCTGGAGTTTGCAGTGAATATTTTCCATCCACCGAGCTTCTGAGGGTGGCATTCTTCACCTAGAACAGCAACATGAATAGCCTTTGGGTGTATTAGTCCAGGAGGCATCTTCCTATGAAAAGTTGGCATACACCAGGGGTAGGCAACCGTGGCTCTTTTATGACTCGTGGACTTCAACTCCCAGAATTCCTGAGCCAGCATAGCTCAGGAATTCTGGGAGTTGAAGTCCACGAGTCATAAAAGAGCCAAGGTTGCCTACCCAAGGTCTACACTAAAGCATTAGGATTCTTTTAGTATAAAGGGGGCTTATACTCAAAATCTGAATGAATAAAAAGGAATAGTACAGGACATTAGACCAGCGGTTCTCAACCTTTTTCAGGCTGTGATGCGCGGCGCGACGGCCCGCATCGCGCATGTGCAGTGCTACCACACGCATGCGCGGTGCTGCCCCCTGCGCCGGCCGAGGCATAGGCCGGCGGCAGGCAGGCCCAGATGCTCAGGTGCTCCTGGGCGGCTATGGCGGCGACAGTGAAGGGCGACCACGGGCTGGGCCACCAGGTGGCCCAGCCCAAGGGAGATAAGACACCCGCCGGACCCCACGCGCGCCAAAAAACCTCTCTGCGCCCACCGCTGCCCCGCTAGCCTTGCCTTCGCCGCCACCCGTTTGGGGCGGCGGCAGGCAGGGTCAGGTGCTCCTGGGCGGCCACGGCAGCGACGGCGCAGGGCGACCACGGGCTGGGCCACCAGCTGGCCCAGCCCAAGGGAGGTAAGCCACCCGCCGGGCCCCACGCGTGCGAAAAATCCTCCCTGGGCCCGCCGGCCTCCCACCCCTGGGCCTCTTTTACTTACAGTTTTAGTAGTTCTCAGCAGGGAGGGGTGGAAACTTCCGGAGAGCTCGCCTTCACTGCAGACAACTTGCAACACCGTTTGCAGACTGGGACTTTTGGCAGACTCAGCAGGGCGGAGACAGCCTGGACAATTCCTATTGGCTTTTGAAAGCCAATAGAATTAGACTCTATTCAAGAGAGTCTATTCTATTGGCTTTCAAAAGCCAATAGAATAAGAGGGAGTAGCACAGCTAAGGAAAAGGGGAAAAATGGTGTAGCACAGCTAAGGAAAAGGGGGGGAAAATGGCGGACTGCGTTGTTTGGCGAGCCCCGTGAAATGGTCATTCGACCCCAAATGGGGTCGCGACCCACAGGTTGAGAACCGCTGCATTAGACTTTAGTATCATCTTAAATGCCTCATCTTCATCAGGTTCCCACGACTCACACACTACCGTAATCCCATATTTTAGAGGACTAGGCAGTTATCATTGAAGGTGCAGGATATCAGACTATGTATTCTAATAATTGCATTCCAGGGTGGATTTTTTTAATATATAAACATGTTCAACTGGTTTTTTTTAATTTAATAAACATTTTTATTAATAGATATATATACTAATTGCTGTTTTTTTAGATACATCAGCTGACCTGGATACCATTTTAAAAAAAAAGCTTTTATTTAACCTTTATGCAAATATAGGGTAGAGATTGTTTCTAAAGATAGGTGTGCTAATCACAGATGTGTTTGGCAAAGCAAAAGTGATATTTACAACAAACCTTTGGAGAAATAAAATGGTTTCATTGATTTTGTGCTGATTGAATTTTTTTAAAGTGTATTGGCCACAGCATTTAGGTATGTTACCTCTTTTCCAGCCCTCCTCTCTGTCTCCCCAGTGGTTTATTGAAGAATAACTAATACATTACAGATAGTCCTCAACTTACAACAGTTCATTTAGTGCCTGTTCAAAGTTCTACCAGCACTAAAAAAAAAATGACTTATAACTGTTTTTCACACCACTTACAACCATTTCAGCATCTCCATGGTTAGGTGGTCAAAATTCAGACACTTGGCAACTGACTCATATTTATGATAGTTGCAGT
Organism: Bothrops alternatus; assembly: GCA_034064705.1. NCBI lineage: Eukaryota > Metazoa > Chordata > Lepidosauria > Squamata > Viperidae > Bothrops > Bothrops alternatus. The sequence continues at coordinate 16,745,545 of JARGCV010000248.1, forward strand.
GTCCCGGGTGTGTGTGTGTGTCATATGATCACTTTTTGCGACCTTCTGACAAGCAAAGTCAGTGGGGAAGCCAGATTCACTTAACAACCATGTTACTAACTTAACACCTGGAGTGATTCACTTCACAACTGTGGCAATACAGATCGTAAAATAGAGCAGAATTCACTTAACAAATGTCTCACTTAGCAACAGAAATTTTGGGCTCAATTGCGGTCATAGGTTGAGGACTACTTGTATGGGATCTGCTAGCAGAGTTTTGATTCTGTTTCAGCACAGTCCTATAGATACCATGTTAATTTGATATAGACCTATATCATATAGGTATAGATATCTATATTGATATAGATACCATGGGTGCTAACAAGCTCAAACTCAACCCTGACAAGACGGAGTGGCTGTGGGTTTTGCCTCCCAAAGACAATTCAATCTGTCCGTCCATCATCCTGGGGAGGGAGTTTATGACCCCATCAGAGAAGGTCCGCAACTTGGGTGTCCTCCTCGATCCACAGCTAAATCTGGAACAACATCTTTCGGCTGTGGCGAGGAGGACATTTGCCCAGGTTCGCCTGGTGCACCAGCTGCGGCCCTATTTGGACCGGGAGTCTCTTCTCACAGTCACTCATGCCCTTATCACCTCGAGGCTCGACTACTGCAATGCTCTCTACATGGGGCTACCTTTGAAAAACGTTCGGAGACTTCAGGTAATGCAGAATGCAGCCGCGCGAGCAGTATTGGGCCTACCCAGAAATGCCCACATTTCAACATCACTCCGCGAGCTGCATTGGCTGCCAATTGGTCTCCAAACGCAATTCAAAGTGTTGGTTGTGACCTATAAAGCCCTACATGGCATTGGACCAGGTTACTTACGGGACCGTCTGCTGCCGCATGAAACCCAGCGACCGGTTAGGGCCCACAGGGTCGGCCTTCTCCAGGTCCCGTCAGCCAGACAGTGTCGCCTGGTGGGGCCTAGGGAAAGAGCCTTCTCTGTTGCGGCCCCCACCCTCTCCGCCTGTTGAAGACACATCTTTGCCGACAGGCCTGGGGCAGTTAACACCTTGCCCCAGCCAGTGTATGTTTGTTGTAAGTTTGTTTTCGGATGATTGGTTTTTAATCTAGGGGTTTTATAAATGTATTTAATGTCAGATTTCTATATGTTATTATCTATGTTGTAAGCCGCCCTGAGTTTTTGGAATAGGGCGGCATAGAAATCGAATTAAATAAATAAATAAATGTTATGTGGAGCTTCTCTGAAGCTCAATGAATGTAGGATTGCAGAGTAACTGGCTTTATTTAACAAGACTGGCTTTCATTGGAAGAAGCTAAATACTAATTTTGAACAATCACAATGGTGAGATCTTCATTTTTCCTCCTAGTTACATATAACTTCTGGAAGTATCCTAAAAAACGAAAAGCTTACTTTCCCCTGAAATCAGTGAAACATTATTGAAGGTTGGAACAGTGGCTATTGCACAGGTCTACCTTTTGCAAATAGAGGCTATAGATAGCTATAGGCTATAGCTATATAGTTAGGGCAGTTCCTAAGGATTTGTACAAATTGGAGGGTTTGGTTTATTTTTTTCACTAATCCTGTTCTCTTGCAAATGTTATTCAGTGTTGTTCTGACTTCTTCTTAGGCTGGGGCAGTCGAGTCTTACAGCAGTTTGCTGTGATGCACTTGCCAAACTTATAGTTGAGAAACCCTGTCTACGAGAACTGGATGTGAGCTACAGCCAAATAGGGGATGAGGGTGTCTTAAAGCTGTGTGAAGCGGTGAAAAATCCAAACTGTAACCTGAAATATCTAATGTAAGTATCTCTTGGTTAGCATGTAAGATTGATGAAAAAGGGGTAGTTTAAGAGTGGTTTTAGAAAAATGGAAAAGGATTGCAGTCTATAATTAATTAAAAACTATATATACCAAATTAAAAACTATATATACCAAAGCTTTGATAGAGCTTCTTAAACTGCTCTCCTCCAAATACCTTTGTTATATTTGTATTCAGTCTGTGATTGTTTCCAGGATGATCGATTGCCATTTTAAATATTTCAGAAGCACTTCAGCGAGCTCCTAATCGATTGACTGAGTTTTGCATGTTTTTCCTTGAAGAGTCTTGCTCAAAGTCATCCAGGATCCGTCAAATGCTCTTGATGTTCCTTCAAAGCAATTTGCCTGAAATGTATATCTTTAGAAGCATGGTTCTGGTTGATTGAATCTTAATGTTAGAAAGAGCTTTAGTTGAATGCCTGCCTTCGGGGTAGCCAGAACATCTCCCTCTGTGAGAAGTAGCTTCACAGGTGGAAATGAGATTTTATCTGCTTTATTGTATTATTAGAGATGTGATTTATCAACTTTGAGTGATCTTATGCTTGTCTGATATTTCTAGTGTAGTTCTAGTACTGAATTCTCATCCGTAATCTATAGTATTAGTAATCTGAATTAAATTCTTTTTTTGCAGCTTGTATGACACTTATTGGACTTCTAAAGCAAACAAAGTGGTAAAGGCTCTGGACGGGCTGAAGGCTGACTTTCAAGTAGTTACATGAATGGGGCAGCTTTGCTGGGACCATTTCTTGTCTTCTGTTGATTTTTGTTTTATAAATCAAGTTACTAGCCCAATGGTGTTTTGTTTTTTTTTGAATTCCAGAGTTATGGACATGAAGTGATGTACCCAAAAATTCCATATTAGGAATATGATGAAATGTTGAGGTAGTTCTGAAGAAAGCTTTTAGGTCTATATCAAATTAAAATATATGTGTAAACCGTGTTGGTGGGCTTTTACCATTTGGAAAATAAGAGAAGGGTAGAACAAAGTAAAATAAATCTCTTGCCCACTGTCATAAAGCAATAATGTAGATTGTGTTATTTTTTTCCCCAGGGTAGGAAATAAAATTGTTTAGATAAGATTGACAACACTGCTCACTTTTGATAGCTAACAAAATGTTCCAATTGCAGTTATTTCATATGTTCTGCTTAAAGTATAAGTGATCTTATCTCTCTCAGTCTATGTAGCTTTATTAAAAAATAAAGTTTGCTTGCAAAGATATATTTAGGATTTTGTCTTTTGTTCAAAGAGACACTAAACATTTACATTAATTTTCTTTTATATGTTCCTGGCTCAATACAAATTCTGTTTATGTTACTACACTAATTTTTTAAAAGCCTGTATAATGCTAATGCTTTGCTGTTTTTTTCCCTGCCTAATTTTAATTAACCATAATACACACCTATCTGGTGAAACATGTTAATTATTTACATTGAATATCCTTTCTGAGAAAATAGAGAGTTTAAGTGATGGGCAATGTGCTGGATGCATTTCTGTTCTTATTCGACTATGGTATTCTGGTCCAGTAGATAACTAATCTATACTAAACCTCAGTATGCCTTCCTAAAGTTTATTATGTTTGATATACTATTCATACTTATTGGTACCATTTAATAACATTATTTTTTTTGTTTCAGTAGCTTTTGAATTATTGTTGAAACAATTTAAGCAATAACCCTGTATTGTGGTTACCTGTATTCAGTAGTGGTTACCACTTCAATATTTACCTGCTGTCATCCAGGCTTGATAAGGTTGCAGAAGATTACAGGGAATGGACTTCAAAGATAGTTCAGAAACATTTGGTGGAACAAATTGGAGCTCTTTGTCTGATAAAGACTAGAAGCGGAACAAGCGGGTTTTATCCTGAAGCTTTTGCAGGCTTACATGTACCTTGTTAAAACACAAATCCAGTTTGTTACAACCCTGAGCTTTGTGATCTGGGGTATTATTTTAGGGGTGTGTAACAAATTGCCTGCTTTACTTCACTTAAGAACTCAGGCATATGAACTGTAGAGAGTCATCTTTACTAATCTTGATTTTTGCCAAATTGTCCTGCCACTTGTAGATTCCGTATGGAAACACTGACTGGTATAATTAAATCCAGGCATCCATTGGTGATCTTACTAAGTCCACTTCAAACAACTCACCTGGGTTGTGAAAATATCTCTGTATTCATACCGTACAAACTAGATCAAGATTCAAAATTATTGTCCTCTACTTGCAGTTCTTAGAGCCAGCTATTACAATATTTTCATTGTCCAGGAAAACACTAGAACTGTAGTACTCCATTAGGACAATCAACAGGTGGATGTGCCAAGGATTCTTAATCACTAAGTTGTTTTAAAAGAGAAAGATGGGAAGAGGGCGATCTAAGCATATTTTTAATTTAGTCCTTGGACAATTTTTTTCATTTCCATCAAATTTCTCCATCTGCAGAATATTTTTGTGTGATATTTCCAGAAGTTTCCAAAGTAGTTAAAACCAAGAAGAAAACAAGCTGCCGTGTCGGCATGTTTTTTTCCCTGTAACTAAACCATCCTTATGAAGTACTTTGTTCTGTCCCTTAGCTCTACCCTTGTTACTCTTGCTACTCTTGTTACCCTAAAGCAGGGGGTGGGGAACCTTGGCTCTTTCATTTCTGGAGTTGAAGTCCACAAGTCATGAAAGAGCCAAGGTTCCCCACCCCTGCCCTAAAGGTTTCTCTTTAGCTTGCCAGGAGGAAGTTGAAAGAAGCTTCTATCAGCCTATAGAAAGTAAATTGCGAGTAGGGCTACATCAGAGCCCCAGTGACAATTCTAAATGTGTGTCATCATTCACGACTCATCTCCCCCAAAGAAACAGCTCAATTTATATACTAAATGTTTAATTGCAGACATTTTTCTACTTTAAACGTTCTGCCTGGGCATTCCCACCATAGTATCATGGGAACTATGGAAGTTGTAGTCCAATCTTTCTGGAAAGTAGCAGGTTGAAGAAGTCTGTTTCTTAGTCGATTTCCTTCTCTGGAGAGACAGTAACTGGCTTATCTCCAGGCAGTACTGGAGCAGCTCCAGCCAGCTTTTCCCACCCCAAAAGTAGAGATTAACTCTGCTGGTTTTGTGGAGTGAGCAGGCCTGTGACAGTACACTACCGTAGTTGGACATTAGTTATTCTTCTGTGTTGTTCAAGTACCAAAGGTTGAGGGGCTATCTAAGACCAGCAAGAAAAAATTTTTTTTTTTCTTAATAAGATCGTGATAGTTAATTGCTCAAAATCCTGACTGTGAGCTGTAGAGGAAGGTGTGAAAACTCTGATCTCCTATACATTTTGCTTTAGGAAATGGAGGTAAAAGCTTATATGTTTTTCAATAAATGAAACCTAGTCAGTTATTATGAGGCAGAGCTTGTTTTTTCTGCTGCAGTATGCCAATCCTTAATTTGCTACAAGTTTTTTTTTTTAGTCAAAAAAGGCCAAAGGCTGATTTTTCCAGCAATGTTCTAAAAAGTTAACAGAATTAAAGTGTGGAAGGGTGAATCTGACTGGGTAAGCAATGAAAGCTTGACTGCATGTTGGGGTGCTTGGTACTTGTCAAGATTTCCAAGAGGAACATGTGTATATAAGCAATTTCTAACAGACCAGCTTCCCACTTTTATTTGCATATGATCCCTTGAGATTTAATTGACAATAATGGACATATTTTACTGCACTTGTAAAAGCCCTGCGTTTAACATAAATTTCACCAACTCACACATCCTTCACCATATGAGGCTTAAGTATTTTAGGCAATGCCTCTGACATCTGTGTAGGCAAGCTAAGAATCTGGGGTAATGCAACGTATTCAGAATAAAGATACCTGAGCGCCTTCCTCTTAAATAAAAGGACAATGATAACAAGGGCTGAATCAACCTTCTCTACCCAGTAGCCTCAGATATATTGCAATTTCAGCACATTTCAAACGGTCTAGCTGGGGATTATGTAGTTGAATCTGATAGGAAATACAGCAGAGATGTTTCATTTTTTCCTATTAAATATATCTCATCCATCCATTTTGATAATGCTATCACTGCTATCTCAGAGTACAACGGGGCAGGTTTATTTTATTTATTTTATTTTATTTTAATTAAATTTTTATGCCGCTCCTCTCCAAAGGACTCGGAGCGGCTAACAACATAAACAAAAGAACATCACAGAGTTTAAAATCAAAAAGCAATCTACAAAACGTTTAACCCCCCCCCCCCCCGAACACATTCATAATTCACACGCAATCAGTCATCCCCAGGCCTGCCGGCATAGATAAGTTTTTAGATTCTTCCGGAAGGCCGGGAGAGTGGGGGAAACGCGGACTTCAGGGGACAGTTGGTTCCAGAGGGTGGGCGCCACAACAGAGAAGGGCCTCCCCCTAGGACCCGCCAGACGGCATTGTTTCGCTGACGGGACCAGGAGGAGGCCGACCCTGTGCGCTCTCACCGGTCGAAGGGAAGTATGTGGCAGAAGACGGTCCCGTAAGTATCCTGGTCCAATGCCATGAAGGTTGTTTGCTTGTTTTTAAAATGAGGGTTAAAAATTTCAAATTGGGTTTAGGGTTTGTTTTCTATATCAAATTTTCAGCATGCTATAACTGTTAGTAAGCTGCTTCCTTCTCAATTGCCCTGGTTGTGTATTGCATGCTTCAGCTGAGCTGATCACATAAACAAGGTCCTTTTTAAAAAAAAAATAACCCTTAGTTTTTTGGCTGGTATTCGTGAGCTTTATGAGGGTCAATATACTGAGAATGAACAGAGATTGCCTGCAGGATGTTCATCAGTATGGCTAATTGGTGTATTTATTGTTCTAGAGAGAATTGCATTTACTCCAAAGGAGTTAACAGGAGGGTCCCCCAGCACCACTTTTAAGGCCCTATCCCTACCTCAGAACTCTCCATGTTTGACCAAGGCTTCTTTTTCAATCTGTGACAGATTAGAAAAGGTAAAGACCATTGGTTACCCTCTCATACACTTATCCAAATTCCACCTGAATTTGTGGATGACAATCTGATCCTCTGAAAAGAACAGGTAAGGGGTCTCATGCAGAGAGGATGTCTTACAGAATGGGGAAAGGAGAATTTGTCTAAGAAGGAAGTTGTAAGCAGGAAGAGGAGAAGAAAAACTGACAAGCACACAACTAATTCTTTGACTGCCAAAGAGATGCAGATTCTGGAGGGATCCAATACTTCTTCAAAAGTATCAGCCTAGGGGTCCCTATACAAAAAAGATAAAACCGCATGAGTTGTGTCTGCCCTCTTATACAGAGAAAGGAAGATGACCTTGGCTAAGATAAGCCAGAACCATTATCAAAATGATGTGGAGAAAAACATGACTTAAATCCAAACTGCAGTGGGCCAAGAAAATGACCTTGAGGAACAGAAAGAAAAGCTGCAACAAATACAACACTCAAATAAAAGAAACATGACCCTGGTTCTCACAAAAATAAGGCACATTAAATTTGCAAGATTTTGCTATTATATTTTTATAATTAAAGTTGGCCTGTATGATTTTGTTTTCCTAGTCTGGTCTCCTTGAAGTACTGACAAAAATAAGCAGAAAGTATGTATAAGTAGCTTAGATAGAACTTCTCTAATACATATGGGTTTAAGAATGAGAGAAGGTACAGCACATTGCAAGATTCTGTTATTAGAGACTCTCAATAAAAATAATCTTGGTCTTCCTGTGTGGTTGATTCTTGGTCTGGAGGTAGAGCAGCGGTTCTCAACCTGTGGGTCGTGACCCCATTTGGGGTCGAACGACCATTTCACGGGGGTCGCCAAACACCGCAGTCCGCCATTTTTTAATTTTTTTTTGGGTTGGCCATTTTTTTTGGTCGGTCATTTTTTTTCCCCCTTTGCGATGCGGGCTGTCGCGACGCACATGGCGATGTGGGCCCGCCATATTTTTTTTTTGGTCGGCCATTTTTTTTTTGGGGTTGGCCATTTTTATTTTTATTTTTTTTGGTCGGCCATTTTTTTTCCCTTTGCGATGCGGGCCATCGCGCCATGCATGCGCGATGCGCCCCATCGTGCCGTGCATGCGTGATGTGCCCCATCATGCCGTGCAAGCGCAATGCGCCCCGTCGTGCCACGCATACGCGATGCGCCCCATCGCGCTGCGCATGCGCGATGCAGGCCAGGGTCGCGCCGCGCTTGCGCAGCATGGGCCCGGGTCAAGTCCCAGAAAAGGTTGAGAACCACTGAGGTAGAGAGTAAGAAATATAACCTTGACAGAGATAGGCCAAATCTATTACCAAAGCAATGAGAAGTGATGGCACTCAACATTTTGACCTGCTACTGTATGTGGGAAACTCAGCAAGCTTTGGAAAGGTACATTTCAGAGGAAGAGTTTGGAGAGCAACGTGTCCCTTATTTTAGGAATTATATTTCAAGGATTTACCAATTAGACAAAATAATGACACTTCTTTAAAAGACAAATTGAGTTCTCATTTTTCTGAACTGCTTTTTGAGTGGCCACTTGCAGACCCATTTTTTTTAGCAGTAAGAGTCCCCCAAAAGAAGCTTTACATAATATTGTGGATGCAATTGTTTATATGGATGAGTGCAGCTAGTTGTTTTATTTTAAAAAGAAAGATAAAATGTTGTGTTAGTGGTGCTTGTGGTTATCCTGCTTTTCTACTTAGCTGTTCAAATACTGAGCAGTTTTGATGGACATTTGTTGCCTGTGGTAGACCATCTTACCTATTTTGATGATCAGCTATCTTCATCAACAAAATTCCAAGGACACTGTACCAGGGCTTTTCAACCTTTTCACTGATTGTACCACTTTTAGGATATGGCAATATTCAAGTACCACCTAGCAAGGTGCCAAAAACATGACAAAAAAAAACCTGTTCAAAGTTGCAATTGCACCGAAATGACGTATGACCATTTTTCACACTTATGACCATTGCAGCATGCCCAGGGTCATGTGATTTATATTTGGATGCTTGGCAACTGATTCATATTTATGATGGTCACAGTGTCCCAGGGTCATGTGATCCCCCTCTGCAACCTTTTGACAAGCAAAGTCAATGGCAGAGCTGCTGGTGGCCAAGTGCTAAGGCGGGACTTCCTTTCCTCCCTCCCTTCCCTGCCTCCCTTCTTCTCATTCCCATCTCCTTCTGAAGAAAGAATTTGAACCCCCCCCCACACACATCATTTTCTCTCTTCCATATACTCATCAAACAAGGAAAAGCCTCCAGAGGCAGAAAATACAAACTGCTGAGTGAACTAGCTTAAAAAGGCACATTCCCCTTTAAGAATTAGCTACTGGCTAGAAAGGAAAGTTAAGGAGTGCAGCGGCACTTAAGGAAGCCCGCTAAGGCAGCCTCCCCAAATGGCTTTATTCATAAATAAAGGAATGCTACAGGCAAAATCCATTCAGGAGAAAAATACTTCAAAATCCCTTGCAGCAAAACTTACAGCTAACAATGCAGAGCAATAGAAGCTAACAGGAGACATCAGCCATCAGCCAAATAGAAATTGCCAAACACTCCTTAAGAACACAAAGCCCACACTGCACGAATCTCAGAACTTCAAAGTCACAAAAGCACATAAGAATCCTTCCACTCTCCATCTCCCTCTCTCTGTGCCTCACCTCCAGCCATTGCTGCCTTTTTTCAGTCCTCTTGGAGGGCAGCTCCTCCCCCACTGCATTTCTTGCCCATTTGCTGCTGCCAGCACAGGTGGCTGCCACAATAGTTATAGATCGGCTCATGGCCAGCCTGCTTGATCTCCTCTCCCCCACCCTCCTCCTCCTCCCCCTTCTTTTTGGTGCAGCTAGAGCTGACTCCACCTCCTCCCAAGGCTGCTGCTTTTTTCTCTCTCCCCCCCCCAAACTGCCTCCTTTTATAGCCTCTCCTATCTCTGCCCCCCTCCTCCTTTCTCACGAGGGAGGGTGAGCCAGAAGTGAGCCTGGGGCCTTTGCTTCACCCCAGCCACTGTGTAGCTCCAGAGGACTCTCTCACAGTAAGTCCTTGCCTGCGCTGGCTCTTTCCCTCCCCCACTACACTTGGCTAGGCAGGGCTGTGTACCACCTGCCACTCGTTAATGTACCACAAGTGGTACGCGTACCACCAGTTGAAAAGCCCTGCACTATACAGAGCAGAAATGAAGAACCCTCTAGTTCCCAGGCAAAATGGAGCTCACCAGGACACTTCATTCAATTTCCAGGTCTTGAGCAAAGCTTCTTCTCCATAAACGTCTTCCTCTTTTGTCATTCCCTGATTATTGCTTTTTGCTTCCATCTTGTTCTTTCCCTTTTGTCAAAAATGGAGTGGGGTAGAGGCAAAGCCAGCTATGGCTGATCCTACCAGTACTTCTGCAGGAGTGATCCATTCCTCATTGTTCCTCCTAATAGGGGAAAGTTGGAACACAACTAAAGTGACTGAAATTTCTGGAAACTACTTTATATTTTCCCTGACTGTATTTTAGGGAATTGCAAGATTTCATGCAGGCAAATCTAGATCCAGGGGTGAGAGTTGAGAGTGGTCTTGCACTAGTCCAAAATCAGCCAAGAAATTAGAAGAAGCATATATTCTGGTTATGAGGTCCCAGGAGGAAAATTATTTGCCAACAAAAATCTGACTCCCAAACCATTTTTTACAGGCCTGACTTGGGCATGTTTCTTGATTTCAAGGAGCCCCACTAAACATTTATGTTCCACTCACTTGGTCTTTCTGCATATGTGAGGGCTGGGGATCTTTTCCTACACCTGCGCTAAGTCAGATGATCATCCTGCTGCTGGACTTCTATGACAGGCTGATTGCTGTCTATCTGTTCAAAACTCCACCTGTCCCACTTTGGAAATCAGACAACGTAGAATTCATCCAATCTAGAAGGAGACATTTCCTGAACAGAACAATTACTCAGTGGAATGACTTGCCTCCAGAAGTTGTAGGTGCTCCAACACTGGAGGTTTTTAAAAAGAGATTGGACAACCATTTGTCTGAAATGGTATAGGATCTCCTGCTTGAGCAGAGGATTGGACCAGAGGACCTCCAAGATTTCTTCCAACTCTGTTATTCCATTAATTTGCCTGCAGGAGGCTGAGCTGACAAGCATTAGTGACAAATTAGTGGTGAGGGGATAATTTCTTTCTTTCTTTTCCTTTTGGAGAGAATGACTGAAATAAGAGAGCTGGATCAGTTGACTTCAAGACTTTTCACAACCTTGTGCACATACAAGGAAATGAATTGAGATATCATTGGTCATTACAAAAGAAGAATAGCTTTAGACCTCCTTGGTTTAGGTGGGTTGGACTTCCAGTCATAATTCCATAATTCTCAGTGATGGTAGATTTCCAACATCTCTGGAGGGCAGCAGTTTGACAAAACATAGCAATGGTGAAGATGAAAGGAAAAGCAACAGCAGAGGTCCTGGTGGCTTCAGACCATTTCTGCATCCATAATTGTAGTTTCTTGTTGGCTTTCATTACAGGAAATGTCAGAGAAGGAGTGAAATGTAAAGAGAAGATTCTTGTCACGTTATATGAGAATTCAATTTCAAGTTGTACTCAGAAGACACCCTTTCAACTCTACAAATAATGGAATTAATCTGCCCCATGCTCACTTCTCTGTAGCACTTGAAAAGTTCTAGTCAACCTTGACTGATTCTAGATCAAAGAATCTATCAGGGTTGGACCCAGTTAGTAGTTGGATTAGAATAGAATAGAATAGAATAGAATAGAATCAGAGTTGGAAGGGATCTTGGAGGTCTTCTAGTCCAACCCCCTGCTCAGGCAGGAAACCCTATACCATTTCAGACAAATTGCTGTCCAATCTCTTCTTAAAATCTTCCAATGTTGGAATACCCACAACTTCTGGAAGCAGTGATTAATTGTTCTAACTATCAGAAGATTTCTCCTCAGTTCTAGGTTGCTTCTCTCCTTGATTAGTTTTCATCTGTTGCTCCTTGTCCTGCCCTCTGGTGCTTTGGAGAACAGCTGGACTCCCTCTTCTTTGTGATGACCAAAAGATTAAGGCTGTAGGTCTAAACTAACCAACAAATAGAAAAAAAACTTCTGTAAAAAAAAGTATCAGGCCACTTTCATATTTTTGCCACGTGAACGCCATGGACAAGTCTAGGGACTCTCTAATTCACAGTTCTGATTTTTAGCTGCTGATGGAACCATAGCTCCATCTGATGGAGAATCAAGGTAGTTTCCTACCCTGGAAGAACTATAAGGTAGGACATAATTCAGCTGAACATAAATTGGTTTTATTTGCAGACGACAACCGGTTGTTTATTTCTAAAAATATCATGTTCCAACAGGGACAAAAGTAAATAGAATGCATTATAAAGTGTCAGCTATAATCCACTCACAGTTATTTCAGCCATTACAGATGAAGATACTGGCATTTGGGTTTTCAGTCAGTAAGAATTACTGATTATGACCTCTACACATTCTATATGTAGAATATGATACTCTCATTAAGTTGAACAGGGGATGGAAAGTTCCAACGTTGTTATGGCCAGGCCCCACTCCTTTTTTTTTTGTCCAGCAGAAGGCCTTAAAAAGCAAGTCTTTGCTTAAAATCCATCATTTTTGTTCCCTGACAGGTCTCCCAAGTCACTCTGCTTGCATTGTAGGTCAACAGGGGTATGCAGGTCTCTGCTGGAAACTTTATCATTTCATAGACTCATAGGGCTGCACCCCCAGATGTCTCCTAATCCAATTCCCTGTCAAAGACAAGAATCCCTATATCATCTGGGATAAATGAATGTCTAATCTTTTCTTGAAAACTCCAGTGATGGAACACCCACAGCTTTGGAAGGCAAGCTGTTCCATTGATTAATTGCTCTCAATGCCAGGAAATTTCTCCTTAGCTCCTCCACCATTGCTTCTTGTCCTTCCCTCAGGTGTTTTGAAAAATAAATCAACCCCCTCATCTCTCTGATTGCTCTTCAAGTACTAGAAGACAGCTATCATGCAACCCCTAATCTTTTCTTTGATGGGCTGACATACTTAGTTCCCTTAACCATTCATCATATGATTTGGCCTCCAGGCCTCTTATCATCTTTGTTGCTCTTCTCTTTCCAGGATCTCAGCATCTTTTTTGTATTGTGGCAACCAGAACTAAACACAGAATTCCAAACATGGTTCTCTCCAGGGTCCCAACTGTGGACAGGAGGGATATGTACAAAATGGCGGTTCACAACATCTACAGAAATGTCTTGCTATCCCCATCCTTTCATAGGACAAAGCTGGAGAAGTCTTTGTGTCACCAAAGTGCCTTCCTGTCTCTCAGAGACAGAGGTAGAACTCCTGAAAGTTAAAACCACCTCCTTGCCAAAAGCATATTGGAGAAAAGGATGGATTCTAATTTCATTGTCTGTTGTTGGGTGCTTGGGTATATCTTTCTTCTCTATCTCATGTATGCATGGCTGAATTGTATCATTTAAGATACAAATGGCTGGTTAAACACAGGTAAGGATATGATACAGACAAGCTCGGTATTTGAGGATGGAATGTAGAGCACATTCAATGCAGAGAGTCCAGCTGTTCCCAGACATAATTGTACAAGACTCCTGTTTCAAACTATGCTGAAAAGCTCATGGTGAATTGTAGGGAATCTTCTGCTGATAGACCAAAATATAATGTCTTCCTAATCAGATACAGAATACAATTCTTCAGATTAGGCAGCAGGGGACAAAACTGCAAACTGAGGTCTGTGGATGTATTGGGACTGTAAGTCTTATAATTTGACCATGTAGGATGGTAATTCTGGCAGCAAATTTTGAAAGTAAAATAAGGCACAGTGCTTTTTGGAAGGCTAGGAGGACAGAGACCTGTTGAACATCAGATGGAAGAGTGTTTGATAGGGCAGGGTCTGCCACAGGAAAGACATACTTTCTAGCTTCCATAAGGTGACAATGTTTAAGGGAAGGGACCAGGAGCATGCCCACCCTTATCTGACCTAGTAGGATGGGTAGAGATAAATATCCTTAGACCACAGATAACCTATGCCAAATAGAGCTTTAATTCTGTTGGAAGGCTACACAGATGTCTGGAAAGCCTCAATCTCCTGTGCCTTCTTCCACTTCCAGAAGCAGAAACACCCAGAATCCACATGCTTTTGTAACAATGACTACTGTACTTTCCTGTTTCCCCTACCTGAAGCTGTTGTTTGGGATTACACTGTCCTCATTTCCATCTATGCATATTAGCCACCAGCAGCTTGTTGGACAGGACTTACTGTGGAAATCTGGACCTGACAATGATCACTGGGATTGTATGATGCAATCTGTCCAATGGCCTGTTTCCAGGTGATCCCATTGTTCATTTAGATCAAGGACTTAGTTGTCTGGTTCACTTTTCCATCTCTGTTAGGAATGGCAGCAACATTCAAAACAAGCCCTGTCAAACAGAGCTGCTTGAACATATAGATATGCTTCCTTATATCACCTAAACCCTCTGATTTGCTTTCTTCATCCCTGCAGAAACTTCTGTAAAGAAAAGCATCCTTTGATTAAAACTGGGCAGTGTCTTAATTTGAGCTGTGGTAGTATTTAGCAGCTGCAGCTAAAAGTAGAGCCAGGATCACAATGAAATATCTGTTCCCATTTCATTGTGCAAGGGCAATTTCTCAAGAGTACAAAAAAATCAATTGTATGGAAAGAATCTCTGAAAGGCAATCAGGCTAAAAATAAACATATTGTATTTGAATTTAGACTTCAGTGACCCTGAATTGCTAGGCTAAAGATGGAAGCAGAGCCTACGTAAATAAGAGAAAACCAGGGCAAATGATGAATCTGGTGAACTCTGGATTTTTTTCCCCCTGCTGCCAAAGTTAAAGTTAAATTTTGTTCATGGCTAAATATCAGAGAAGTGGTGAGTGACTCTGGCAAGAATTGTTCTATTTTTTTTAATGATTTCTGTTCAATCAGGTACAAAATAAACAATTTTTATTTTAAGAAAATGAAGAACATTATTTTTAATGAACAACTCAAGCTGACACGTCTAATATTCCTTTCTCCTCCTATTTTCCCCACATAACAATTCTATAAGATGGGTTGGGCTGAGAATAAATGGCCCAAAGTCACTGAGCCAACTTTTACACCCAAGGCAGGACTAGAACTCACAGTCTCTCTCCCAATTTTCTAGCTTGGTGCTTTAGCCACAAGACCAAACTTGCTTATACATGGAGTGTGGTGTATTTGCATTTATCTTACTTCCAAGGTTGAGGAAAGATGTGTGGCTGTATGTATGTACAGCATGTCTGCCTTTCACTGTCAACAATCTCTGTAGCAGCCAACAGTTTCTCAGCCTTATCAGATTTCAATTAAATCTCCTGTAAAATCCTCATGAAGAAATAGCTGGCATATTTTCAGACTGGGGAGCAGAGCCATCAGGGAGCCTTCTGAGTTATGCATAGTGTTGAGACAGAAAACAAAAGCAATAGTATCCTGTGCCAACTGACATCACTAAAGAAAAATGCACAAAAGGAAATGTGACAAGAATGTTAGAATTCTTTTTAAAATATATATAACATTTTATTAATTTTCCAATTTTCCATTTAATATTTAAAAAGCAACGTGGTGGCTGGGTTAATCAATAGTTTGATAACACAATCTTTAGTACAAATCTCAAGTTACAACATCAAATATTTCCCCTCTTTTTCCCTTAACTTTTACTGTCTCGTATTTAAGCTAATACAGTTCTTATTATATCAACTCAGTAAAAACATCATTATTACATTTATCAATAAATTTTAGCTTATACATATTTTAATTATTTTAACATTCAATCTTCATAAACAATCATATCCTGTTGTTACTTTTTTCCCAATTTTTACTTTCCCATCAATATTCCAATTTAACTTTTGATATTTATAATTTTCAGGCTTTAGGTAACCAAGATTTCCCTTATCTCAATTCATAACAGAATCTAATATCCAGAATACACATTTTATTTATTTGAATATAATCTTATTCTATTTCCTAAAAGTTATCTATTTCCCACCATATTAAATCATCTACTTAATAACACAATATCCCCTTTAATAAATAAATATCATTATATATATATATTACCTGGGTTAATCAATAAATGAAATATATTCATAATAATTATTTTTTTCTTTTAGGTCTAATTTTTAAATATTAAATAGATAAAATCCTTATTTTCAACTAATTTCCAAATATTTTAAATCTAATGACCAGATTTCCCCTTATCTCAACTTCTCCCTTTAACCCTCTAATTAATAATATGAAATCCACTCTAATAAATCAAAACCTCAATTTTCTTCAGCCTTATTCTGGCTTTCTTCCTTTGCCAACTAGGCTTCCATATCAGTGCTTTTAGATCATCAAATAGATCTCTCTCTATTATTATATATGTTATTTGAAATAAAGGAGACCATTTAATTGCCATTTTTTGGAAGGACTAGCCCATTTGTATTCATAAAGTTGTCTCCCTATTATTCCAATTCCCCATGATTGCCCTGATATGTTTATCTTCCATTCAATCTGTTCTTTCTCAAATTTCTTCTGATTTATATAGAAAGTCTTTTCCACTTTCAGTGTTGTCACTCCCTTTTCTGGATTTTCCATTAACTGTATTTGTTGGTCAATTGAGTCTGTCTCAATATTTGATTGTTCCATTTCTTCTGTTATCTTCTGCTTTGTTAGTTCTTTGGTTGTAGTTAAAGTCTGGGTTTGTGTATCTAAGCTGGCATCTTGATCTTTTATGTTAGGTCTTATTTTATCACAAGCTGAAAGAATGGTTTCATGTACTGCTTTCAACATGGAAAGGATCTTTTCCTGGTCTTCATCCATCTCTTTCACATGTTTATAAATAATCTTTATAATAGAAATCATTTGTCAAGCAAGATTTTATAGTCCAAAGTATTTCGTCATCTCATATAGTAATCAATATTCCTCAATAAAGAGATAAATATAACTCTGAAAGTCAATGAAGGTTTACATTTACAATTCAAGTAGGCCAGTTATGCCACCCAGCTGTTCTCTTATAGCTGAGTTTCTCACAGGTGGTGCCTAGGTCAGAAGAGTCTTATCTAAAGTCTGGGCTTCGAGCCAAGTCTCTTTTAGGAAATAACAAGTTGTAATACCAAACTTCACCATAAGATGTCACGAATGCCATTTAAGGTTTTTTTAAGTCCAAAATTTTTATAATCCTTTTCCCAATTTTATTTCTTTTTTGTAGATAAAATCAAAAGTCTCCAATAAAAATAGGAAAATTTTTGGTCCCCAAGTTTCAGGAACATATAAATCCAATTAGATTAAAGTTGTTCTTTTAGTGCTTTAATTCCCCTGGGTAGTCAGTCACTGCTATTCTTAGAGTGTGGGATAGAAATTGCCTTCCCTCTCTCCTCACAGGGGAAAAGATACCTCAGGCAGCTTTTACAGGAAAAGAAAGAACTTAGGGTAAAGAGAAGATTGGCTCTCATCCAGTTTCATCCATGTTGCTTTCAAAATGCTTGGTGGTAAGTTTGACTTTGGCTGTCTGCAGCCTAGTGACGGGTCATATTACTATGGCCAGTCTTTCCTCTACCAGTTTGGAGGGCTGCCGCCATCCTGCGATCAAGCAGGGGTCCCCTCCTTGCTTGTCACCCCTACAGGGCGACTTTCAACCCTTTCCAGGGTCCCCCAGCGGAGCGAAACCGAATGCAAAAGACGGAGCTCGCCTTGCAGCATCTGCAGCATCCACGATGGCAAACCAGAAGTCTAGAATGTTAGAATTCTAAAGCTTGCTGGGAACGAGGTAGAAAAGCAGCAGCCCTGTGCATAGGAAAATTTTCAGGAACTGACAGACATGTTGTAAAACAAAACCATATAAATTAATGTTAATATGACATTAATCCATTAACTAGTTAACAAGACCCAAGTTGAATCACCAGCATCAAGGGAATTACAACCAATTATAGGTAATCCTCGACTTACAACAGTTCATTTAGTGACCGTTCAAACTTACAACAGCACTGATGACCATTTTTTCCCAGGGTCATGTGATCAATTGGACTCAGTTGGGGTTGTACGTTGAGGATTACTTGTACAGCCAATCCTTATTAAATGCTTTCCCACTTGTCCAATGTATTTAAAGCAATGCATTTGTTCTATCAACCCATTCTATGATAATAGGAAACTATTTTTTTTTTTAAAAATCCTTCTACTGATTTACTAGGACCTTTCAGTCCATTATTCCAGAGGTCATGTAAATAAATAATGATTTAACTCACTCTGTAGAGGTAGTAGAAGGAGAATCATGTACATCTATGATAGCTAAAAAAGTCTGGTAGCACTTTTTAGACTAACAAGTTCTATTAAAAATAATACATTCTTGTGAGCTACAGGTTGCTTCATCAGATGCAGTGCAGCAGCTAGACAGATATAGGATTTAAACTGGGGTGATTTGAGGGGAAGTGGGAAGGAAAGGGAAGACAAAGTATCTAGGCCAGGGGTAGGCAACCTTGGCAACCTTAAGAATTCCTCAGCCACAAGTCTTAAAGTTGCCAAGGTGGAGGACCTCTGATCTAGGCAGATGCAGATTATGCATGAGACAGCTTACAAGTACCTTATCAGCTAAAAATGGATGTCCTGCACTAGGTATGCAAAGAAGTTGAACTAATACAGTCCAATATGCAATATATAAGAACAAACAAGTAGCTATAGTTCAATTACAATATTCCATTTGCTATGAGCAGAATTGTTTTTTCCCCCACCTCTTTTGGTAAATCAGTATCTCCCATTAGTTCCTGGTTTTTGTTTTTTTTACGAAAGAATGTTTTTGGATGCTTTTTAAAAGAATTTTTATAGTCTCTTCTATAATTCTTCAGATTTCGCCCACTAGCATCCTGGTGTCCGTAAGTTAAATCATCGTGAGAAGACATCTGGATTTATCAAAGCAGTTAATACCGGTACCATTTCTACATGGGGAGTGGGGGGGGAGGAGAGGAGGTGGTATCTCCAATGGGGTGACACGCAGAGAAACTATGGCCTCTTTGTTAAAGAACGTTGTACTCTGTGTCCTGAATTGCTCCCACCACGTTATCTGAGATTTTATGGTGAGGTTGTTTTTCAGGCAAGTATAAAAGCAGGTTAAGAAAATCTGTTACAGCGTAAGTTAACAAAATGGACAGTAGGATATTTAGAATATTGACAAGATAGTGACATCCTTGAGTCAAGCTTGGCTTCTGATGGTTTCTTGGAAAAGAAATGACAGAAGTGATTCACCCTTGCTGCCTTGTGCTTTCCTCTTCTTTAGTCTGCAGCCCTAGGATCTGCTGATAGTCTTCCATTTATCCAAATACAAGCAGATCTGATGTTGCTGAGCTTTATTTTGAAATGGCCACTAAGGTTGCTTAAAAGCTGCCGCTTACAGGGTGTGTAAACAGCCTGCGTGGGAATAAGTGATCCTCTGAGAATATCAGTATAGCGTATTAGATTATTATTATTGATTAAAGTTTGCCTGAGATTGTGTGTTGCTAATCAATTACATCTGCCTGTCTGGGTTGTTATTCTTGCAGACCTCCAGTTCTGCTGGAAGTCCCATTAAAGACAGCAACAGAAAAATCTAATCCTGATTTGTATGTCTTGGACAGAGATGTTCAAAAGGTGTGACCAAGAAAGTCAAGATGGCAGCTGTTATGTCCTGAGCCTGCTGAAGCATCTTATGTCCTGAGCCTGCTGAAGGGTCCCGGGCAGACCCAAAGCTGCCCGGGACAAGACTGGCTGTCTCCAGCCTTGTGTGCATGTGCAAGGTGGGAAAAAAGCCCCTGCAATCATTGGTTGACATTGTCCGGGTCTGGGACATTATAAAAGGCCTGCGTGCTGTTTTGGTTGTTGTTGGTAGTAAGAAGAGAGTAATAAAAGAAGCTTGTTTACACAATGTGTCTCCGCTTAATGCCTCAACCCTGCAAACATAAAAGCAGCCATGACAGTGTGACTGAAGCACCACCTTTATTTGACTGTATCCTATGGCCATTCCAGGTCTTGAAGCAGTGGAAAAGACACAGCAGGTAACTTGTTGAACATAAGAAGTTATAGAGAAGGTATAGTTTAGTTTCATTCCCTTAAATGAAGAAGAACATCCAGTGAGAGAAACATTTTTTCTGGCCTGTGTCATATCCAGAGGAGTATACATAATGCACATTCTCTGAGTTCCTGGTTCTGTTGAAAGCATGAAAAGAACTATGAAGCAAGTTTTCACAGCAAACATCTTTTCTAGCTGATTCACACATACCTGAGATGCAGTTGTCCCGCAGAAGCTTCATGTGGTATTCCAGTCAGCTGTCAATGACTCAGTGACTCAGTGATATGAGTGAAAATATAATCATGATTGCAAACTCATAAGGTTGGAATTAGGTATTTTTGAACGACCTCTATAGCAGAGAATGGATTGATCATCCTTTATCAGCTGGCCTTACTGAATGTTCATAGGGGGTGGACTTTTCTATAGCTTCAACACATGTCATGATTTATTTTCTACCAGGGATGATGAGGAAGATATTCAGTGTCACATACCAAAACTGACCCCAGCAGCAGATTGTTGTTACATTTTTTAAAATCAATTCTGATTTCTAGTGACTATACAGACAGATATAGTTTGTACAGACTGGATTTTTGGAAAGAATTTGGCAGTGTCTTCTTCCTAAGGCTGAGAGAGAATGATAGTACTAAACTCAGGTGTCTCAATGCCTTCATCACTATAGTAGACCACACCGGTCCTGTCAGATTAGCTAGTTACAGAACTTACATCCACACTGACTCTTTTCCATTATTGCTTCTGCTCAGTCAAGCCTCCTTTCAAGGTTAATTTTAAGGTGTTTTCACTTTTAGTTATTCCTAACAGAACAGGGATTTTGATATCAGCAAAACAGTTGTTTTGTAGCCTGTTTTGAATAATGGAGTAGAAGAACCTGACAACAATCTCTCCAAGGAGCCTGGCAAACTTTATGAAATTTACTTAGTGCAGTATTTATAGCTTGTATTTGGCCACTCTTTTCAGCTTCTGTGGGAATGTAAACTTTGTATAGCCTGCCGCCTCTGATCTCATGCCTTCCTTTGCCATTCTGCCCCAGGTCGTTGTGACTTACATATCCTTGTGACCAAAGTGGAGGTGTGGATGGGCCCTAGAGTTTAAACATGAGGAGGCCTGGGTGTCTCACTGTCCTGCTTATCACTCCATTGAAAGCCAACATGAACTCAGTGCTCTCAGTTTATAGATTCTGACTTGAGTTGAAAGTATTTTGATTGTACCTCTTTTCTATAGCAGCCATCCCTGGAGAATTGGCCTCCATACGGTAAAAATTCTGGCATAACCTGATACCGGAAACTCAAAGCACATTTTTGCTTCCTAGCTTTTCATAGACTTTTATCGGGGCCAAAAAACAATCTTTCATAGCCACAGTAGCCAACTTCTTGGCTGTCTCTTTCCTCCCCAAAACTGTTTCAAGAGAACAAAAGCTTTTACCCTGGAGAAGGAGGAATGGTGTAACCTTTGGCTACATGTAAGTAGCTCTATTCAGGAAGATCTTGCTTAAGAGAGACAGATGCAAATTGTCTGGGGAGCAGCTGTCAATCTGCAGTTCTAAATGCAAAGTAAGAGGTGCTTCTTCACTGTTTAAATTAGGCTTCATGTCAAGATTCCATGTCTCCATTTTGAGCTCCTTACTAGCTCAGTGAGGGCAAATTTCGAAAAAGAGCTGAGCCCGAATCTTGGTGGCAAAGCTTGCAGGACATATACAGTATGAGTTCCTATTGTTAACATCTCCTTTATTGCAATAGGTTTGCAGGAATTGCTGAGATTTGGTTAACAGCATTAGGGAGAAGGCAGATAATCCGTGTGCGGAGAGGGTGCAGTCAAAATTGTCAGCCTGCTTTTATTACAGATTCTGCTTGCTGTGTCCAAAAATGGAATGGACTGAAAAAATACCAGAACAAGATTTTGAATAAAGGCTTGCTTTAATTCAAGTCTGATTTGCTGGGCAAGTTCCAGCTCAGATCTCTGACAGGAAGTACGTAGCAGGGAGAGACAAGAAATAGTTACATGCTGTGGATATGTGTGTGAATGGACGCATATGTACCTGCTGTACATATGTTTCATCACACCGCCTGCATCCTGATCCATTCCTCTTTCTACTAATTCCCACGGTCCTTGTGCCATTCCATCCTGAAACTTTGCTATGACAGCAATACAAGTGGAATTAGATGGCATTTTAAAGAGCAGGGCTGGTAGCGTGCTACAGCCTTCGAGCCAGGCTACGCTGTCACTGAGCCTATTGACAAAATATGGGCATTGTGGCAGTGAAGAACTTTAGCTTAACTGCCAAGAGCTGCTTCCCATGCAACACCCTCCCCCTTCAATTTTCTGGCTTTATCGTTTATTCTTTCAGAATACATAAATAGGCAAGATCTCCAAACTGAAGGGTGGGAAGGGGGGATATCTTGCCTCCAGATTTAGAAGAGAAATGAAATTTACAGAAAGCCAGTTACATCAGGTTCATTAGAGCTGGTGGGAAAAATAGTGAGGCTGGCTACCAGCCATATTTTCTGGTTTAAAATGGATGTCGCAGTCTGTAGAGGCTTAAAGTGTTAGTTATTCAGAGTGGAGTTTACTGGATTTTTTAAAAATGCATTTATATTTATAATGAAATGTAACCCCCACCCTGATTCTGATGTGCCTTTCTTTCTTCTCCTCTTCCAGTCTAAAGTGAAGCAGAGGTTGACAATGCCATCTCCGTGTGGGTCTATTCATACATGACAAATGCTATGGTGCATTTACCCTGATAGTTATCTCTATATTTATGCTATCATTCATTTAATGGGACAGTCTTGTTTTCTTTTCTTTTTTGCTATTCAGTGTCTGGCTCCAGTCCAAATGATGATTGATTTGTCTGTTCATTCATTCATTCATTCATTCATTCATTCATTCATTCATTCATTCATTCATTCATTCATTCATTCATTTTTCATCTTTATTACTTTATAGATAATTTCAGCATCTTCCAGGGCTATTTCTTTGCTCTGAAGCATGGCTACTGGGTTTATATAACAGACCTCAGACATAAAAGAGAAGTGTGTGGTTTTTTTCCTGTGATAGGTGAAATGCACATCTATGTACGCTATGGGGAAAGAAGCAAGAATGAAGGTTGGTAGGGATTTTAAAAATGCTTTAACTGCAAATTCTAATAACCAACAGCTTTAACTGATAAAAGGGCAGAAAAGTTGAAGGCCTGAAAGATCCTTCAAAAGAGGAATTTGGGTAGCAGTCAGTGATAAAGGCCATAGTGCTTGCAACTCCAAAACCTAATCCAGCAGTTTAGAAAATGGACTCTGTAAATACAAAGATTGCTTGTTTGTCTGATTCAGGTTATTTTATGTTCCCTGCAAAGCCAGATTGAATACTGTACTGAACTTTCTGATTCAGGAAGATTTAGGGCACATTCAGTCGGTTGAATGTGATTTCCTCTAGGCAATGAGGTAGCAGAAAAATATGCCAGCAAGACTTGTTCAGTCCCAATAGTTAATTATTACTTGGTAATAAGGCTTGGTCATAGCGCTATCCGTTGAAAGACACGATAAGACAGAACAATTGGGTTTACTTCTGGTTGTCAGGAAAAAGATGAACATGGTTTGCTCTTAGTAGGTGTTTGGCAGTAGTTGCAAAATGACTTGGGAGTCAGCAGGCAACCCATCCTTTGAACCTGCCTTTATTAAAGCAGACAAATGGTTTGCTCTTAAAATGGAACGGGCTGGAGCTTTGACGAATTTTGCAGTTAAAAGTTAACGTCCCATTGCAGTTAAAAGTTAACGTCAGTCAACTAATAGACTCCTAAGAACACTAAGCTCAGCAAGGAATTTATTCTTGCTGAAATTAACAGGAGACCATCAATATTTTTTCATGCATTAATCAGCACATATTTCAGCTCTAAAAGTTGAATTCAGTGCCTATAAAATGGGATTCTGGGAGCATTTAGCTACAAAATGGACTACATAGTGAAGAATGGATTTGAACAAGGAACCTGTACCACACTGACTATACTAAATTGGTTTATAAAGACAACCTTAAACGCTCAGAAGGGAGGAACCATTGCCCCAGTGGTAATTAATCTGGTGTGAAGATTAATCTTATCTTTAAATTAAATTAAATCTTTAAATTAGACATGAACTTGAAATTACAAAGCATTTACATGGAGATTTTTTTTCTTACATTTGCACTTTCTGATAATCAGATTATCTCCCCCATGGCTATTTTAGATTCCTCTTGGATAAAATATATAAAGCTATAGTGCCCAAATAGAGTTTGAATTTTTCCCCTGTAAAAAAATGGCAGTTTCAGTGTGGGAAACAGACTGAAATTACAGAAGTTGTGATCTCAAGATAGATTTTGCTTATTCATGTATTTGCATTCTTAATGTATCTGATTTTTATTCATGGTTAACTAGTTTGGCTGAGAAGTAATCCAGACTCTGTTAGGGAAACAAACAACTACAATAAAAACTTGAGGTGACACAGATGTGGGTCTTTCTACAAAATAATGTTTTAATCTTTGGTTTTGGTTGTTCAATCCTTTCCTTTCCTCTTTCTCATGCCATGCCATTCTTCTCCTCTCCTCTCTTTCCTTTCTTATGCCATGCCATTCCCATTCCCCTCCTGTTCTTTCTTTTTTCGTGCCATTCCTCTTCCTCTCCTCTCCTCTCCCTGAATAATCCACCTCTTTCCACCTTCTTTCTTGCTTAAATGACTGAAATACTCTGCTTGACCCAGGATGCTTCTCTCCCTCAGTGACTCAGGATCCTGGAGACATGGGCCGATGCCCCTGAAGAGAAAATCAACATCCTCAACTTCACCAAATTAAGCATAGATGATAGCCAATTACAGAGGTGATTGATCAAACCTAGGTAATACTGGATGACCAAGTACCCTTCTGCAAAGACCAGTATCTTATTGAACTACAGCCAGGATAATTCACATCATCTTGTAGTAGAAGACAATTTCTGTAGATGCTGAACCTGAAAATGGATTCTTTCTGATTCAGGAAGATTTAGGGCACATTCAGTCGGTTGAATGTGATTTCCTCTAGGCAATGAGGTAGCAGAAAAATATGCCAGCAAGACTTGTTCAGTCCCAATAGTTAATTATTACTTGGTAATAAGGCTTGGTCATAGCGCTATCCGTTGAAAGACACGATAAGACAGAACAATTGGGTTTACTTCTGGTTGTCAGGAAAAAGATGAACATGGTTTGCTCTTAGTAGGTGTTTGGCAGTAGTTGCAAAATGACTTGGGAGTCAGCAGGCAACCCATCCTTTGAACCTGCCTTTATTAAAGCAGACAAATGGTTTGCTCTTAAAATGGAACGGGCTGGAGCTTTGATGAATTTTGAAAGAGCCATGTCAGAGACTTGTCCTTGAGGTGGATGGTGTTTCCCCACACTGTGGGAGAACAAAAGCTCTCCAGTTCCTCACTTGTGATCATGTCCTTCCCTTCTATTGCTCGCTATTACCTCCAACTCATTTCTTCTGCTTTCTTGCTCTCTTATTTTCCACTTGCTTCCCTCTCTCACACCTTCTTTCCAGCACTTTCTTTATGGCTCATCCCTCACCCTCTCGTTTGTCTCTTGCACTCTTAAGCTCTCGACTTGCTGACCTGCCAATTTCTCATTCCTGACTTCTATGTTTTGTTCTCTGAAACCAGCAGGTGTGTGTCTTAAAAGTCATTGAATCGGATTCTATGCAAGCTTCCCAGCCAGAAATATATCATATATCAAATATATCATATATCAAATATATCATATCATAACCATATCAGATGGTTTTCATCCATCACTGACAAAACTAAAGAAAGAGGTGATTACTTTGCTTCTCTTCTTTCCCTTTAAGGATTTTGAAAGTCTGTTTGGAAAATTTTGATCTCTCTCCAGGAAGTACGGGGGTGGGGAGGGACTGGAGAACTGCAAAGGGAAGCAGAAGAAAGATCACCTCTTTTGTTCTACTGGAAATTTCATGAGAAGATCTTTGCTAGGCTAGCCTCATAAAGAGAAAAGGAATTGCACCCAACACATTACATTACATACATTAAGCTAAAGAAAATTGCGTGCAGCTGAATAATTTGGGACTCTTGAGCTTGGAGGTCATAACAGGGGTTTCACTTTTAAAACCTCGCATTGCTTCTGTGGAATAATTTTCCTCACCATAATTTCATTGATTTGCCCTTTTTCATATCAAAGGAAGTATCAAAGGGATTTTACATACATAATTTCTCAGCATAAACCAATTTAACTTGTTCTAAAATCTAAAAAGCATGGGTTTGATCTGTATTTAAAACTGATACATGCTATTGTGTTATTAACAACCTGTTTGGCATCATCTCCCTTTCATTTCTTGGACATTGGTCTTGTTAGTCAAAGCTGTATTATTGAATAGGAAAATAAACTGAACTGGCAGTAATGTAGATTCTTCCACTTCAGCTATTCTTTCTCTAGTATGCCAATCAGATATCCAAAGTGCTTTCACTATAAGGATTAAAATGGCAGTATTTGTAGTTTGAAGTGATTCAGTCCACAATGTACAAAATGGCTACCAATGAAGGAATGGCAAAATTCAAGAAATAGAAAATAACAGCTTTTGTGTGATTTTCAGAGCCTCCTGAAATTGCATTGTCAGAATTCAGCTTCTGGCCATATTGAAGTAAAAATCGAACAATGGAGAGTAAGCCTAAAATAGTTTAAAGAAAAATATCCCAGTCCTCAAATCCTTGCTTTCAGTTTATTTCTTGAAACTCTTATTGATTCTCAAGCCCTCCATTAAGCCCACAGCTTTCTGCAAAGGAGAGGTTATCAGCAGGGGAACCCGATGATCATTTTGAAGAGTAGAACCCCTGGGCCTTCCCTGCCTCCCTCCACCTTTGTGGCATTGCAATTTTGATGGTGGCTTGGAAGAATTTATGGAGGGCACTTTTGACTTCCAGTACAAGAGTATGTACAGATGGTAGAGGAAATGGTTTAGGTAAATTCCACTACAGCAACGTTCATGCTGTATAGTACAGGCCTTATTGTCAAGTCCAATTCTTTGAACATTTAATTCAGAAAAGGACCATTTTTTGAAAACTGGCCATAATTATGCAAAACTGCAGAAGCTGGGAATCATGTCAAGGGTAACAAGGTAGCAACTGACCATCTTCTGTATATGCAGTATCCCAGCTTTTCAAAATGCAGCATATTTCTGGATTTAATTTCGAGTTAAACCCTTCATCCACAATTTATTTCACTGAATGATCCCTTTTGCTTTTTTACTATTAAGAAATACCTGTTATCTATGACCAATTTATAGAGCCTTATTGCACTAAAAGGCAACCCCCACCCCCCAAAGTTATTACGCCTAGAGAAGGGGGTGAAGAAGATAGCAATCATAGAAGTTTGCTTCGAGTTCTGAGCAATAATTAATCCTGGTTTACTGAACAAGGTCACTAAGCTATATATTCTATTTTATAAATGGCAATGTTGGATTTATATATTACTATCAAGCAGTGGTGGGATTCAAATATCTGAACAACCAGTTCTCTGTGTGGATGCCATTCTGGGCCTGGGCAACAAAAACCTAGCCACTGGTTCTGCCAAACTGGTGCGAACTGGCTGAATCCCACCACTACTATCAACCCATATTATGTCAATCCATACTAAACAAACTTGCTTACCACAAGGAGACACTCAGACAAGCTGTGGTTATCTGTAAGGAGCTGCAAATATGTTCATGGCATTTGTGCCATGTATGTTCATCACATACATACTGGCATTCTTTCTATCTCACTGAAGATGCTCATACAAATTAAGCACATTGCTACAGGACAGGGGAATTAAATCTCAAGACTTGAAGCTGACAAAGTAATAATCAAATATTACAAGAAAAAGACTTCAAAAAGTTTATTTGTCCAATACAAGTTAAGCAGAAAGCACATCAAATAATAGTTAGAAGATACATTTTCTAGATGCCCTCACAAAACTTACACTTATTGGAGATTTCACATACATAGTTCAATGTACTCTTTGCACAAGAAACATCCACTTAACTGTTGGAAAGGTGGCAGGGTTTTAAACAAGGAGCAGCGTGCCCCCAACAAGGCACCAGCCTGCCACCACTGCTCAAGTGTTCCTCAGCTCCTCCCTGTTTTTCCGTTTGCCCCTACTTTTCTCCTTGTAGCAAGAAGCAGCTGCTAGAGGAATTCAAGGCACTCATCCCATTTCTGTCAGCCTGGGGAACTTCTTAGAGAAGAACAATGCAATACAACATGACTGTTACTGAATATCTTGGATTGAAACTGAAATAAGCTAACAGGAAATAGCAAGATTTGCATGCTCCATTTTATGACGTATCTATATTGCCTTGTTCTCCAATATACCAGAAAATGAAAACTACTCCATGAAAAGAGAAGGCGGGTTGCAGAAGCTCTTTTGAGTTCTTTTAGCCCAGTATGGGTTAGTGTTTTTTTCTGAACAGCTTGACATACACCTGTCACATAACAATGATCTTTGCTCAAATAGGTTTCAGCAAAAATTCAGTGTAATCATTTCCCCTTAACAAATAAAAAATAAAAAAAATAGAGAATTGAAACTTCCCCCTTAACTGGTAGCTTATATAATGCATTGTCAATGTTAGTTAAAAAAATAGATACCCACGGTTAACACTTCTTGCTTTTGAAATAAGGGATGGTTCACATTAACACTCAAGGTTTCCCTCATAATACCTTCTAGATTTAAAACATTTGATATTGCACTGTTATATTATCCATCAGCTATCAATTTGCATTCCAGAGACTTATGAAACTGTAAAAAAGTAAACAGCCATTTTGTGCAGTCTTCAGCATTGCATCCGAGTAGTTGGAATTTGCAAAACCTTCATTACAACTACAGTAGCCTAAGCACAGTGGAATTTCTGCCCAGCTGCCTTCCTTATACAGTACAGTAACTGATTGTCCAGTCTTCAACCTTCACACTTTGAGTTTCCTCTTCTGCTCAAAGTACGCATCAAATCTAGAGAGTGCATAGTCCTAAGTAGGAAAAAAAAATACTACAGTTGAAAAGACTGAAGCTCTTGCAATGTGTCCCAACTTCAGGGAACAAGCATTATCCTAGAATTTCATGCAGAGCTATTTGTATGACGGCACTTGGTTCTCTTTTGCAAATAATTATGAGCATTCCAAGTGATGCTAAGAAATCATTTAGCATTGCTTAGGATGGGAATGAAATACTTTTTCAGATATTAATTCCTCTTTATTGATCCTTGCTGCGACCTGGATTTATAATTGAATTTATGTGCTCAGCATAAGTATAAACTAGATTTTGAAAATAAGTCAAAGGTCAAGCTAAGAGCAATCAAAATGATACAGTTCACTGACATTTACTGTAGTATCATTAAGGCAGTCAAAGCCAAGTTGCTGGTGATAGCAAGTCCCATGACTTTTTAATGACAAGGTGATGTTCATTAAATGCTTGATGAATCAAACGCTTACTCACACTTGTTAATAACTGATTTTCAGGGGATTTAGATCAGTGTGAAACAAGTAGGGAGCCTGGACTCTTCAGATGTTATAAAACTAATTCCTAGCATTCCTCCTCATTGGTTATGCTGAAAAGGCTTAGAAGTTCTGCAAAATCTACAAAGCTCCAATTTCTCAACTCTTTCTTACACAGGCGTAAGAACTATGTAAAGGACGTAGATGCTTAAAAATGTGAGTCTTTTTAAAAGGCATACCATGTATCCAAACTCAATAGATGATATTTTTGCCTGTATAATGGACCACAGACCCCAGAAGATATGAGATGCAAGGGCAAACCTGCCAAAGAAAAACATAATTGAATACGGTCAAAGTATGTTTTGGTATCAAACACAGAACCACCCTTGCTTCTCTTGACTAGAATAAAAGGGATAAGGACAATACATGTCCTCCAGCTGAACTCATCACCTCTCCTGGCATGATGCAGGATGGTGGAAGCCCCCCCCCCATACCTGGAGGGCTACATGTTATTCTCTCTGTCCTAAAATGTATAATAGAAACAGGCTGTTCATGTTCTGAAAAGCAAAAGAAAATGGTTTGTCTCCAACAGGCCTTAGGGAATGGACAGCTTTATAGAGAAGATAACCCTCAGATATCCTGGACTCTTAATAATTTGAAAGGCTATTTTATGTCTCTAAATCTATGTCTCTAAATTTATATACTGAAATTTAGAAGATTGGGTGTTACCAGCAACCAGCACCCATATAATTCATATGTCTGTCTGTCTATCTATCTATCTAGAAATTTATTTAGAAATTTATTTGCTGCCTCTCATCAAGTATAAGATAAAGCAGATAAAAACTCTGTTTTCCTGCTTTTATATCCTTCCAAATGCCCCCGTTAAACAAATCCCAAAAGAAACATAAGATTGTTTATTTCCATGTTTATTATTTTATAAATAAGATGGCAAACTTATCAAATACAACTTCCTCCTATTTTCCCTACAACCACCACCCTGGGCTGAGAAAGGGTGACTGGCCTAAAGTAAGCAAGCAGAGTTTCAAAGAAAACATTTAACTGATGTTCCATGCAATTTTTTTTTTTATTTTCTAAGAAATACTATCAAGCCTAGGTAGAGAACAAAGATACTCTTGGGAATAAAAATAATACTGGAGGATGGGATCTTGCTTTGAAGCTCATTAACTTTCCATTTAGTTTTTAATCAGAGTAACCGTTTAAAAAATAGCAGAGGCACCTTGATTAGCATCAAGGAGATATCCAAGGAACCAGATCACATATCCTCAGCTAGTAAGTAGTAAGTGTGTCTTTACCTGTGGATGCCTTCTCTGTCATGTTTCTATGCTTACTGATCAAACCAGATGTTCTCAGAGCAGATGAAATTAACTAGCTTAGAAAAATCATTACAACTAAATAGTCTGCATGCTGCCTTATATGTTAAGTAAAAAAATGTACTAGTTGAAATTGGACATTAAACTAAACACTGAGGAATATCTAGTTTAGAAATGCAGGGACAGTATACTCTACATATTAACCGGGGACCAAGATTTATGAACAGGATTACATATGATTTTGAATTAAGAAAGAGATTACCTGTTCACTTCAACCAACATATCTTCTTCTATTTTGGATTTATCTTCATGGCTCAGATTTTCAAATCCACTTTGAGATGCAGATAGATAACTGGTGATGAAATGGAGCTAAAGGCACAAAAGTGTTGTCAGAACAGCAATGGACTCGCTTAATACCAACATACCAAGTTAGCATAATTTATTAGAATTTCAGTGTAATTCAAAGCACTTTTAAAAAAACAGAACTGTATTCATTTTCAACTTCATACTAGAACTAATATTTGTATTTCAGTTCATTCAATATTTGTCTACACAATTATTAAAAATGGGAAAACTGTGCCCACCTCTAATATATTACTGAACTTTAACACCTAGTATTTCTCACTAATTAAATGAATTTTGAAAATGTATTCTATGTATACTCCATTGATAGATAGATAGATAGATAGATAGATAACCTTTATTGTCATTTTTTCCTGTGGGCACAATGGCACACATTAAAAATGAAATTTAGTTGCTTCTTCTCAAAGTGTACACATACATAACACATTTAAAACATACTATATACCAGGGCTTTTCAACCTTTTCACCCATTGTACCACTTTTAGGATATGGCAACATCCGAGTACCACCAATTGCCTAGCAAGGTGTCAAAAACTTGATGACCAAAAAAAAAAAAAAAAAAAAAAAAAAAACGGAAAAAAGTGATAAAGTACAGGTAAAGTCCTTGACTTACAACAATTCGCTTAGTGACTGTTCGAAGTTACAATGGCACTGAAAAAAGTGCCCCCCAAAACACAGCCGAACAAGACACCTGTCTGCCCAGCAGCGCTCTTCCTCCTCTCCAAGGTTTTCATTGTTGTGAGCGTTTCTGTTGGGGATTGGCAGCAGGGGTGAGATGGGGGGAGTGTTTGTTTTTTATTCTCCCCCCATCTGCTGGGTGGTTGCAGCAGGTTTTGGTCACTTCACATGATCCTGGGCACTGTGACCGTCATAAATATGAATCAGTTACCAAGCATCTGAATGTAAATCACAAGACCCTGGAGATGCTGCAACATTCCAGCTGATCAGCGCTTCTTCTGGGCTCAGCAGAAGCACCAGGATCAGTGCCGCTTTCCAGCTGATTGGTGCTTCTTCAGGGCTCAGCAGAAGCACCAGGATCAGCGCCGAGCTCTAGCTGGAGCCTGGCGCTGATCCTGGGGCTTCCACTGAGCTGACAGCCCTGCAGCTCCAGACATCTCTCGCTCAGGCTTGTGCGGTGCTGCCACCAGTTCAGCTCATTCCCTCCCCCGCTACCACTTTTCTAGGATGGTCACGTACCACCTGCCAGGTGCCAATGTACCACAGGTGGTACCCGTACCACTGGCTGAAAAGCCCTGCTATATACAACGTATGTATAGACCTAAACCCTTACATATAAGTAACATATAAATATTAATCATTGTCCATCTTGAATACATAACGGAAGGAGGAAGCTTTAGAGTTCACAAAGTTAATACTGCATGGAATAAAGTTGTGACTGAATCTGGATGTTCTGCTTCAGATACCACAAAGCCTCATCCCAGAAGGTAACAAGGAAAACAGGTCATGAAGAGGATGTGTAGTTTCCCGGACAATCTTGCAGACCCTGCTCAAGCAATGCTTATGTGCTATGTCCTGGATGGAAGGGAGGGAACTGCATTTCCGTTAAGAAAACTTTACTACTAGGATCATAGGATGAAATACAGAAATCACCCATTACAGACTTGTTACCATAGAACTGGGGAATCTGTAGTCTTCTAGATCAGGGCTTTTCAACCAGTGGTACGGGTACCACCTGTGGTACATTGGCACCTGGCAGGTGGTACGCAACCATCCTAGAAAAGTGGTAGTAGGGGAGGGGAATGAGCTGAACCGGTGGCAGCACCGCACAAGCCTGAGAGAGAGATGGCTGGAGCTGCAGGGCTGTCAGGGCTCAGTGGAAACGCCAGGATCAGTGCCGCTTTCCAGCTGATCGATGCTTTTTCAGGGCTGTCAGGGCTCAGCGGAAGCGCCAGGATCAACGCCAGGCTCCAGCTGGAGCTCGGCGCTGATCCTGGTACTTCCGCTGAGCCCAGAAGAAGCATCAATCAGCTGGAATGTTGCAGCATCTCCAGGGTCTTCTGATTTACATTCAGATGCTTGGCAACTGATTCATATTTATGACAGTCACAGTGTCCCAGGATCATGTGAAGTGACCAAAACCTGCTGCAACCACCCAGGAGATGGGGGAATAAAAACCAAACACCCCCCCACCCCCACTGCCAATCCTCAACAGAAATGCTCACAACAACGAAAACCTTGGACAGGAGGAAGAGCGCCACCAGGCGGCAGGCAGTTGTCTTGCTCGGCTATGGCTTGGGGGGGCACTTTTTTCAGTGCCATTGTAACTTCGAACAGTCACTACGTGAACTGTTGTAAGTCGAGGACTACCTGTACTTTATCACTTTTTTTCTTTTTTTTGGGTCATCACGTTTTTGACACCTTGCTAGGCAACTGGTGGTACTTGGATGTTGCCATATACTAAAAGTAGTACAATGGGTGAAAAGGTTGAAAAGCCCTGTTCTAGATGATACTTGAGCTATCATTCTACAGCCAACATAACCAATAGTGAAAGATTCTGAGAATTTTAGTTCAGTAATTTGTGGAGGACAATAGTTCTCCACTGCTATGTGATTAAGAAATTCAATTTGGCAAGTTTTAACTTGGAGAATGCAGATTAAAGTTGCAACGTACAATTTAGAAATGAGGTTCAATTTGAAAGTAAAGCACATTATAACTCAAGGCAGTTCTTTTTATTGCTTACCTGCTGCTTCTTTGTGGGATAGTTCATGAAGTTCGCTTTGAAGAATGGATATTTTTCATGCACGTAGTCGTACATCCATTCACAGAAGTGATTAGCAATATCAAACCCTCTAGAGTAAAAACATTATGAATATGTAAGAAATACATTCGGCTCCAAAAGTTATATTCTGAAGCATTTGGGGACTATAAAAAGAGCTGTGCTGGATGAAACTTAACTTCTGCCTTATCGGTATTCTATTGTGTGGGGGTAGATAGCATGCTTCATGACATCACGAAACAACGTAAACTAGTGTGACCAGTTGAGCTTTCTCTCTGAAATTATTTGATGGGGTGAGGGCATCCTCTTATATTGGTTGAGAAAGTTGGGAAGATGCTTTAGAAGTAAGTGGGAATGGCAACTCTTACAAACATTGTATATTCTTTTGAACATTAGTCCGGATCTTTTAAACCCTTTTTATAGCTCTTTAACAGGTTTTTTCTTTTTGCCTTTCCTTCCTTGTGTAATTAGTATTGCTCCTTTCTTCATCTACCATATATACATTTTCTTCCTCTCTCTTTGTTCCCCTTGCCAGCTACTCCTTCCTTTCTTTCTCCATCTCCATTCATGGTTTTTTAATTTACTACTACTCCTGCTGGAAGGCGAGAGGGGAATTTGTGAGAGGGCACTTGAGTGTTTGGCTTCTGGCAGTGATTCATGTAAGAGAAAATTATTAGTAAATGAAAAGAAGAATCAATTTATTTTAAAAATAAGATGCTAGTTAAAATTGTCTATAAAACAAGATGCTAATTCAATTAAAGTTAGTATTTTTGGTCGCCTTTTCTGAATGTGCTTCTGTCAGGTATATTAGAACATATACAGAAATTTATTGGGGTGGGGATGAGAATCCTTAGGATTGGGTTGAGTTAAGAATAGACTGTACCTGATTTCCCCCCATTTTTACAAATGTTTTTTCTATCTGCTTTTCTTTTAGGGAGATCGCCTTAAATTCCAAGTTATCCCTCCCTGGGGGATACAGCACAACTGGCTGTATAGTCCACTATTATATTGACCTCACCAGCCAGCGGGGTTGAAATCTTGTCATTAAAGGCTAACAAAGTTCATAAATGATGTTGCAACTAATTCAGTCTATTAAATAAAATCAACTTTCTATTCTAATATATCTATTTTGACTGGCAGATGCATATGATGTTCAGTTATTCAATTTTCAAAAGTAGACTTGCATTTTTAACCAGAAAAAACACTTATATAAATCTTTCTGCCTGAAGATTATATTATTCCTATCATGATTTTAAATTTTTTTCCCAACAACTAAATGACATAAGGACCCAGCAATTAGATGCTATAATATCAAGTAACTGAAGACTCAGCAAAATGGAGCTGCCACCTTAGGATGTCAGATTGTTCCAGGATCAGAACTATCCTAGAACCCTAATTCCCAACCCAGATACATATTCATACACATATATGTCAACAAAACTGACATAACAATCAATTAGCTTAAGGTGCTATAAATCTCAGAGGATATACCTTATTCTCTAAACCAGCGGTTCTCAACCTGTGGGTCGCGACCCCATTTGGGGTCGAACGACCGTTTCACGGGGGTCGGCAAACACGGCAGTCCGCCATTTCCCCCCCATTTCCACTTAGCCGTCACGCGCGCGCCGCGCAGTTCGGGCCGTTGCGCCGCGCATGCGCGGTTCGGGCCGTTGCGCGCGTGCCGCGCTTGCGCGATTTGGCCCGTCGCACCGTGCATGCGTGGTTCGGGCCGTTGCGCGTGCACCGCGCATGTGCAATTTGGTCCATTGCGCTGCGCATGCGCGGTTCGGTCCTTCGCACGCATGGTGCGCATGCGCGGTTCGGTCCTTTGCGCCGCGCATGCACGGTCCGGTCCTTCGCGCCGCGCATGTGCAGTCCGGGCCGTCGCGCCGTGCATGCGCGGTCTGGACCGTCGCGCCACGCATGTGCGGTTCGGACCGTCGCACGCGCGCTGCACATGCACGGCGCAGGTCAGGGTCGCACCGCGCATGGGCGGCGCAGGTGGGGTCTCAGCCTGAAAAAGGTTGAGAACCGCTGCTCTAAACAGTGCAAATACATTTGCAAACTGTCAGTTTGGGTATCAATCTGACCATGAAACACCATCACTAATAAGCAAGCTAAGTAATGATTGAGAAAGATCAATAGAAAGAGTTGCTATTATGTTATTTATCTTATAAAGTAGCTTTATCTTAAAATTTGTCACAAACATTTTGAACAGATGGACTTTATATGTACATTTTATTAAGTTAGTTTTAGTATAAATTCATTACTCCAAGTTTTTTGCAAAACACCTTATTTTCAGATACTGTATTATTACTAACTTTTTTTAAGGCAAACACTGGTAATCCTGATGGATTAACCGCAAATGGACTATGTATGCAAACAGCAGTTCACACAACTAATCTGGCATTTGTTAAGCTTGTTTTTTTATTTATTCAAGGAGAGCTCCAACATTTACCTATAATTGTAACTGCTGTATTCAAAGTCAATAAGCATCAGCTTTTGTTTTTCAGAATCTTCTCTGCCATCAAGAAGCAAGATATTTCCTGGGGATATGAAGAAGAGAAGCAAGAGGCATAAAATGATTTGTGCAAGCTTTCTGAGGAAATTTCAAATCATTACATTGGAAACGGGTCTATAGCTTACATAACAGCTGAATTATCCTGATTCTTTAACATTAGCATTACGGATGTTCCATTAGCAAAATATATGTATATTGAATGTGTACATGGTGATGGTGGAAAACACATAAAGGCAGGGGAGTCAACCACTTTGGGCCATTAGGACCCTCCCAGCCTACTTTCAACTTTGGGCAGGGTTTCTTTACACGGGCTATAAAAATCCACACAGCACTAAATAGCAGGAAAGAGATACCATCAAAGCAATTCTAATTCTTCACTGCCATCTTGTGCTCACCACAATTTCCCCATTTTCTCTGCCCACCCTTAACTGCTACAGCTTGGGTGAGGATATAGTTTTGTATCTTTTCATGGAAGGCTGCCTCTGAGAGATCTGTTCTGAAGCAAAGAAGACTTGTGCAAATATCTTGGGCAGGTGCACTCAACTCTGGAGTCCATCTCAAGAGTAAGCATGCCATTAGTAAATAGCATGTGTGTTATTTAAATGATGGCAGAAAAAAGGCATTTATTAGGACATTCCTGGAGTTAGGCAATCCTGCAATCTTAATGACTATAATCAAAATGAAGTCCAAGCTATTTTCACACACCAAACCCCATTGCTATACTTCCATAACTTTTAAACTTTTCATTCTAAGAATTATCTTTGGAACTAGCTACAAATAGACCAGATTTTAATATTCTTGTAATCCTGTTGTACAATACTGCAAGAATATTTCTTTGCATTTATCTCCATGAAGTAAACAGAACATGTTCACCAAACAGAACATGAGCTAAATTTAATCAATTGTTTAGATATGAACATTTGCTTTGCTATAAACTGTTATTAAGTTATTAAGACAATTACAACTTTAAAAAAATGCAAAGACAATGTTATTGTACCTTCTTGGCAGTCATTATGACAAAACACAACTGGAGATGGAGTAGCTTCAAGTAAGGATCTGGGGGGGAAATCCAAACCATTTTTTAAAATTAAGGGTATAAATACAGAAAGACAAACAGTACTTTTTACATCTCATCTCTTGAATATATTTCTACCAACTATGTCTTCTCCTATACGAACCTATTCAAAAAACTATTTTTGAATGAAAGTATTTCCTTCCTACTTTGTGTTTCCTCAAAGTAGGAAGAAACAGCTTGACCTACTGCATTCTTAAACACCTGCTGGCTTTATTCTCCCTCTTCCCATGATGGCACAGTACTTGTAAGGCAATGAGAGCCATTTGGAGGTCTTGGAGAGTCAATTATTTTCTCCCTTTCTTCAAACCAACATTTGAACAAATATTCGGAGAAAATCTTAGGACACTTGCCATAATTTAGCTGTAAACATGATCCTAACTCTGCTCCCTCCAAGCCACCTCCCTCCCCCGAGCTTTATGGTCTGATAGCTACATTATGCACAACTAGCACAATGGCTTCTTCTAATTAGAACAAGTAAAAGAGGTATGTTGAAATATGATTTATAGATGCACCATTTAGTGAATGAGGTTGATAGAGCTACATTCACAGCTGAACAGTTTGCTGACATTTCATGTCATGTCAATGTGCAATGAGGAGAGGAGAGAATTTATTTTCAATTTATTTTAATAGACTGCCATAGACACTTGCTTGGCCTCTCAATATTAATGGGAAATGTCACTGAAAAAGCACACTGGATATGCAGTGGAAGTCCTTTCTCTACAGTTCAGATAGGGCATTCTACAGTATAAGATATCTCCCTCTTCCTGTTTCAGAGGTAGGCTTAGAACAGGGGTGTCAAACTTGCAACGTCACGTGGTGTGTCGTGATGTATCACGACTTTTTTTCCATTGCCGGCAATGAGCTGGGCGCGGTTTCGGCATGACGCATCCAGCCCGCAGGCCAGCAGCTTGACACCCCTGGCTTAGAAGACTCTGCTTGTGCTTTCCATGGGAGAAGATAGCCCCATCTCCAGTTTTAGAATGATGAGCCAAAGAGAGCTCAAAGGAAGCACTCTTGAGAAAGTTAGGATACTGGTGAATGCTGTTCTTTAGAGCAGGTGTCCATGCCCCATTCATCAGTATCACCTTAAGCCAGCTTCCCCTTTAACGGATAGCCACGTGACAAAAGGAAAATATACACCTGTATTAAGGAGATGCCTATGCCTGCTCCAGCACTTTTTAATCAACTCCTGAATTCAGTAGTCTATTTTTTTCAGAATCACATTTGCTTGAGGTACAGTAACATAAAAAAGAAAAGTAGGAGTTTAGCTGAGACTGGAGAAGCCCCTTAAGGAACCGACAGGCACACTTATACTTCAGAGCAAGGCAGGACCAGATTTTGTGTTGGAATGATCTCTTCCCACAGGGAAGACTATTGTAATCTTCTAGCCCTGCCACTAGAACAAATGAAAAGAAAATATTCCATTGTGGAATGCAGTGTCTAGACAATGAGAAAACATTGGTACAAATAGCTACAATGCAACTATATTCTTAGGCAGCTAGATATAGATTTACTAAACATAGAGACAACATTAAAAAGTAAGTCATAAAAGCATTACCATTTACATTATGGTAATTAAAAATCAATTACACAACAAAATTATGAAACTAATGTAAACTATTAAGTATTAGAATAATACCTTAAGTTTTTCATTTCTTGAGGCAAGTTGTAGCTGAGAATCTTGTTCAGTTTTCTCACACGTGACTCTCTGGTAAACTTGATTCTCATGACTTGGTTCAAGTACCTGTATGAAGATTTTATTGTATAGCTAGTATTCTAGGCAAACATGTACAACCCTTTGCCCACAATCATATTCTGAAAGAAAAATATAACTAGAAAAACATTTTTAAGACATTTGTGTGTCTCCTATTAGATACACTTTCTCATAAAATGAAAAATGCTATTCATTTTCAACCCACAGCAAAGGCACGGTGTCCCACATGTTCTATCAAACTGCTCTGATCAACCAGTAGAAATATTTTTGTTATTCAGTGTTTTGACCTCTGGCCACCTTCCATTTTTTTGACCAGTCTCAATGATATATCCCACTGGGTTGTGTCCTCTCCCCAATCCTCTCAGTGCCTACCATTTCCCAGTGTGGCATATCCTCCTGGCCTTCCTTCTCCTTCACCACTAGGTTTGCGCCCATGCCTTATCTTGCAATCCTGCCTTCTCCCTCCCTCTCATCCACCGCCGATGACCTTGGCTTTTTTCTACTCATACACTCCCTACAAACCTTTCTCTATCGAACAACTGTGTTTTGATCCATAACTGAAACAAAGCAGTACTGTTTTGTCTGGATCTAGACAAGACATGTTTCAGTTCTGGCACTGAACCACCTGAAACCAGCTGTTCCACGCCAAACCATTCTGCATATCCTTCCTGTATCCAGCTTAATTACTCTGTATGTTGAGTAGTTCTTTTAAGATGCTTAACTGTCATATTAAAATAAAAAGACAACATTTCTATTGCTTACTTCTCCATGGTTCCAAAGAGCCACTTAGGTTCTTTATTAAATGGCATTTTCATTCCATGAAATTTAGCCATTTTTTCAGCTATTTCTGCTGATATATCTGGCACGCTTAGTTCCTCGGTATCCAACTTTCTGCTCTGAAATATATATATATAGCAAAAAGGACATAAATGATGAGAAATAAAGAATCCACCAGGTGAATTACAAATCTACCAATAAAGGAACTCAAATGAGGACCTAACGTATTTTTATTTTTCAGTGCCGTAATGTACTCTTTGTCTGTTCTGCTACTATGAGGCAGAATACTCCATCATGTATTTCATTAACTGAAATGTGGTCAAAAATGATTACAGAAAACCCAAGATCCAGTTTACATATTGCCCAATCTAATTGTCTACATATTGCCCAATCTAATAATAAAACAAACCTATTACTATGTCTTGGCAAATATATAACTTTTGTCTTTATTTGTGCTATACTGACAAATTCAGTTTCAACTACCACCACACAGCTTATATCTGGTACATACAGGAATGAATTCCTCCAGACGGCCTTGTGGGAAGATTCCATAAAGTTTTGGTCCAAGAGCTCTCTCTGCAAGAATGGCAAACATAACACTCTCCAGAACAACAGCTTCTGCACCCTATGAAAGAAAAGAAAACTAAAGCTGTACAAATATAATCAATGTAAATAAAAACCTCAAAATTTATACTGCAGAATAAATACAAATTAAATTGGAGAATAATTATGTGGCAAAATAAATATAATTTACACCTAGTGTAAACTTTCAAAACTTTCAGAGAGACACTTATAGATCCCTTTACAATTAATGGGGTATTTCTTGTTGTTTATCATCCTAATTACAGGAAAGGATAATCTAATTGTACTTAAACCAAATTCCAGATTAGTATTTTTGGCTATTCATTTGCAAACTGGCTTTTTATAAGCAAAGTACAATGAAAATGAGAAAAAAGAAGCCTCTTCAAAATAGGGCAAGATGGGAGTGTAACATTTCCCTTAGAAAAGAGGTAATAATACATCTATCTCAGGGGTTCTCAACCTTGGCAACTTTAAGACTTGTGGACTTCAACTCCCAGAATTCCTCAGCCAGCTTTGCTGGCTGAGGAATTCTGGGAGTTGAAGTCCACAAGTCTTAAAGTTGCCAAGGTTGAGAACCCCTGATCTATTCTCCTGCATTTATGCTAACCAAATAGCTTCATGGTTTTTGGATTACAATTTCTATTAACCTCAACCAGCATGGGAATGATTGCAGTTATAACCCAAAACATATGGAAGGCTCCAATTTTGGAAATTACTCTATGTGACATCCTGGATACTGTCCCAAAGGTGCATGGAGGCAACTGGACTTTCTTGTTTTTTCTTTGAAGACCTTTCGCTTCTCATCCAAGAAGCTTCTTCAGCTCTGACTGGATGGTGGGGAATGGAAGGGTTGATATTCCTTGCAGAACAGCTGGTCGCTTGCCTTCTTTTAGAGAGTCATTCGGGCCATCAGCTTTGTGACCTTCTGGCAAGCAAAGTCAATGGGGAACACAGACTCACTTTACAACCATGTTACTAACTTATCAATTATGGTGATTCACTTAATAACTGTGGCAAGAAAGATCATAAAATAGGGCACAACTTAATTTAACAACTGTCTTGCTTAGAAATAGAAATTTTTGACTCAGTTGTGGTCGTATGTGAATTCTTAGGAATACATACACTCAACCTCTTGAATAATAAAAACATTAAAACAATCATACTTAATATTGCTCATCATACATATACAATGATACTATCTTTTTTGCTGATATTTCCAATAATGCTAAAAATCGAAGCCTTACATATATCCTTTATGTTTTGCTAATTTGAGGAGGCCGCAAGTTCACTTATATGTTAGCTCTCAAATCTAATTGTAATTAGTTAAGAAATACTTCGGTAACATACACTCCTTTTTTTTGTTTTTATCTTAACAATGATTAATCACACATTTAAAAAACTCAGGCTAACGTACTAATGATTTACTCAAAGGCTTATTTGAAAGAGATTAAAGCACACCTTCTAGGGACTGCTGGATGAACTGTGTTAATTTTTAACTTTAAAGTTATCGGCTTCATTCAAACAGATTTCAAGGTTATTCTTTCCATTTTAGTTAGCGTTTATTAGAAATTATCACTATTGCTGGATGTGTTCAACCAAATAAGTTTATCTGGAGCCTTAAGATAGGGTATGCCAATTAGCTCCTCTCCAGAAAGACATAGTAATTTATATGGTCCAAACACAATGCATTCAAGGTATTTCTACATGAAACTTTTTGTGAAGGTTTGTTTACAGTTCTGCTCAGACATGTCCTTCATTCAGATAATGCTTTAGGGGCTGAGCTTAGTTGTCCTTCTCAGAATGGAGGTACCAGTGAACACAAGCAGGTATTCAAGCTAATCCATTCACATGCACATCGGACAATGCAGGAAAACAAGCTGATTATTTAGAAAAGAATCTCAGAAGCCAAAACCACTACCACTAATTTTGAGAAACTGAAGAAAAAAAAAACAGAACAGTATTTCAAGTTGAAACAAAATCAGATAAAACAGATACGAAAACAGTACTGAAAACGTTCAGATTCTTTAAAACTATGCATCCTTTCATTGAAATAAAGAGATTTGCTAATATACACTAAAACAATTGTTTTATACAGTTAACTGCTGTTGATGTAGTGAATAGTTACAAAGTTTATCTTAAATTTTCAATAGAATTGTCACAGGATTTACCTTTTGACATGTAGGCTCACCTGCCAACTAAAGAGAAATGCAATGTATCTAATGAAAACTCCCTCAAACTATCTAGGAATCCCCCTAGTCCTGATTAACCAGACAGGATCCACAGAACTTTTGAGTTCAGACATCTGTGTTTTATATCTATGCCCTCCTTGTTGCCCCTCCTGGAAAGTGACACAGGGCTGACTTCAGTGGTTAATGCTGGGGTATGTGTGTCATCTGCTTTAAAAGAGGCAGTTATCCACACTGTCTTCAGAAAGCCATCACTGGACTCTGAGGAGATAGGCTGGTGGGGAAAGTTTAAGACAAGGCAATTCCTTAACTTAACAAGGCTTGGACTGGGAGAAACCAAGCTGGGTGGGTCCTCACCTAGGGACATGTGGGATTTGGTTAACAATAGCAATACAGACTGCCAGGATTGCTGTCACTAAGTGAAGCGTCATATGACATTGACTTTTATGACTATATCGCTTGGTGACAGACATTCGAGTTCCAATTAATGTTAACTGAGGATTACCCACGGCTTTTTTTTCCTCATAGAACGCCCAGAACAGAGTTCCGGCACCTTTTTTGGATGGAACCTTGTAGTGTAGGCAAGACAGGCTGTATGACACATGTGAGTTCCAGCATTTTTATTTATTTTTTACTTTTTAACAAAAAAGCACTGGTTACCTATAATGTTGTTAAGGTTATGTCCAGTGTTGAGGTCCAGATGGAGAAGAACAGGCTTCAGTTCAACCCTAGTAAAACTGAGTAGATGGGCATGTTGAGACACACACACACACACACACACACCACCCCCAGTTCTGGAAACCTTCTACTTTAACTCTGAATGGGGCAGCTCTAGACAAAGCTGGTGAGCAATCTGAGTGTCCTCCTGGACTCACAGTTCCTGCTCAAATTGCTGGGGGCAACTATGGCTAAAATGGATCTTGCACAGGTTCATCTTGTATTTCCCTGTTGACCAGGAAATCGTTCTCACAGTAGCTCCCAATAAGCTGACCCATACCATTCAAAGTGCTGGGTGTCACTTATAAAGCCTACATAGCACTACCAGGATGTGCCTGTCTCTAGCTGTTTCTGCTTGTCCACAAGAACTAGCAGGTTCCCTTCTATCAAAAAACTTGGAAGTTGTGTTTTTGCTGTTGTAGCTCTTGCCCTATGGAACAATGTCCCTCTGTTGATCAAAGTTACCTCCAGCCATCTTGTCCTTTACATGAGACATTCAAAACCTGTATAATCCTTCAGACATTTGGGCCAGGGAGTTAAATCAATGCTGTAGGTGTATCTGTCCCATTGTCTTTATTGACTGAAAGTGGAACAAGTTTTAAATCCTCAGTCATGTGTTATGTTGTGAAGACTATTTTGGATCATTATTTGAATGTTTATTTTGTAAATTATGCTTTTGTTTTTACAGTCATGTTGTGAGATAGGCAATTGTATATATTGTACAAATAAATGAAATATTTCTTTTTAGCACACGAGTTGTATACTTCTACATAATTAAGGCTTCTCATGAATTTGGTGAAAACACTATCTTGAGGAGGTGGTGATGATCTCTTCTATTTTCATACTTGATAGAGTACAAACAGGAGCTTAGTACTAATTGGAACTGCCACATCTCTTGTTTTTGCTACTAAATACTTCACGAGTTGAAGTTTTCTTAATATTGCTGGATAAGGAAGCCTTGAAAGTGCCTGAAAGCATTTTGGCTCAATATACTTGCTTACATGAGCATCTGTAGTCTTCCCCATAACTGCTACAGCTGGTTTTTATTGACTACAGCCGGCTGATGTTACTTTTGAAATACATTTCAAGGTTACAGTTCTCTTCCCCTGCACTTTTCTCCAAATAAAAGTCATTCAACATGTGCAGTTAAAATCCCAGTCTAATACACACGACTTTACATATTCTGTATATACTGCGTTATATGCTTCATTTGATTGGAGGCAAGCTGATATGAATATATTATCAATCTTAATTCTAGGACATCATCCTTATATATTACTCCTGTCATATGTCAGAATCTTTCCCAACAGTTTCTTCTTTTCTCCAAAACATCTTTTCTGCCTTAGCTCCTGTTGCT
Organism: Bothrops alternatus; assembly: GCA_034064705.1. NCBI lineage: Eukaryota > Metazoa > Chordata > Lepidosauria > Squamata > Viperidae > Bothrops > Bothrops alternatus. The sequence continues at coordinate 16,790,201 of JARGCV010000248.1, forward strand.
AGTAGTAAAGATAAGGAATGGGGATTTGGGAATTACCATTTCACTGATGTCTCAAACTGACAAACATCTTTTGGTTTAAGGGAAAAAATTATGGTTAAATTTTGAATCAATTGAAAGCAGATTTTGTAACAAATTATTGAAGAGAAACATACCACAAAAGAGCCTATGCCAAAGGAAGTTATTTTAGCTCTTTTATTCTTAGAGAAGTACTTTTTTAAGATGTCCCCACCTCCAACAGAGAAGACATATTCAAACAGTTGTGGAGACATGGATAAAAGGCAGGTATATAGCAATTACACTGCATGTACTGTACTAATCAGATATGGAAATTCAGCAAAGACAGTACTTACTTGTAAATCATTCTCCTTTTGAGCCTGTCCAGATCCTCCTTTATTACAGGACCTCTATGAATGAGAAAAGCCAACATTTCCAATGAGACATTGAAGACTAATATGAATCAAGTTAATCTGTAGCCACCACAATGAGGAGAGCCAGGGAAGCCTGCTATATTTAGAATGTATATTCAACAATTATATTACAAAATATCAGAGATTTTGATGGAACTCCTCTTATTTACATGAGGTATCACTTCAAATTATTCAAAAAGCATGTGCCATTGAACTCCACTAACTCCACTGTGTAAGTCTGCCTAGGGTAACAGACAGACATGACCATTATATATGAGATGTAGTCATCTCCTTGTCTACCAAATATTCAGGTATGCAAGAATATCTTGATTTTGGAATATAAATGAGGGTTTAGCATCAATCAGGTTTACTACACATATATAAATAGAGCAACACGGTTCAAACCAATTATTACAGGAGCTACTACTAAATACAAAACCTAGCGGAAGCATTATTTATTTGTATAGGTAGAGATGCACTCACTTATCCCAGTAACCATTTGTTGACAGATGTCTTTTACACTGTAAAGTAACAATATTTTAATACATTTTAAAGACGATCACCAATTATGTTTCAAAGCAATTTAAGCAAATCAAAGTAAAAATCAAGGAATTTCAGACTCGGTGGGCAGCAGGGTGTTTCTTAACATCTAGATCTAAACATGTTCGAAGGTTTCAGCTTTTGTATTAACGTCTGGCTCAATGGCACATGCTTTCATTGTAGCTAGTTTTACATTCCAGCAGAAAAGATAGCTTTGTAATCCATTAAGGCTTTCAAAGCTATGAAACACATAGGCCTGTTCCATTTCCCAGTTCCGTTGAATATATCATATATGGCATTTTAATGTAATTTCCAATGTTGTAGTTCTAATAACACATATGTTTAAAACCAAACTACATTTAAAGGCTGCTACAGAAAGCCTTTCACTAAACTTATTTAAAGATGATAATGGAACTGAGCATAGTTTTTATTTTGTATCATACCTCTACCAACATATTCAAGAGTTGTGCTACAAAATTGTTCAATTGCTTCAATATGAAAACTTTTGTCTACAATGAAGTATTTCCATTAAAACACTATATTGGCAGATACTCATACATTTATCTATAACATTATATTTTAAGCAAAGCAGAGATTTTTGTGAATATTCACAAGGGCAATCTTAGAACTGCATATTAAGTAGAAATGTTATGCAAACATTAGGTCACTGCCACTAAATGACAATCACTGACTGTCTAACCTGTTGAATAACAATCAAAGTTATATATTAACCAGAGGTATTTCTGGCTTATTGCTCCTTTTTGATAGTACAATCCATCAGAAGCAAACTGGATTAGAGAGGCTTTTCCCAGAATTTTAACAGGTGTTTATTTTAACTTACATGTAAGTCTTTGACAATTGTGACCAGAATTTCCATTATTAGGCAAGGTGATTGCTAAGTGAATTTTACAACCTATTTTGCCATGATTGTTAAGCAAATCAACATAATTATTATATGAATCATGCGAATCTGGTCCCCTATTGACTTTGGTTGTCAGAAATCAGATGGAAAGGTAACAAAGGAAGATCACATAACTCTGGGATGCTGCAACGGTTGTAAATAAAAACCAGTTGCTAAGTACCTGCATTTTAATCATGGGACCATGGGGAAGCTGTGACAGTCATAAATATGAGCACTGGTCATAAGACACTTTTTTGGTGTCATCGTAATATTTGTCTCTGAACAAATGGTTGTAAATCAAAGATTACCTATACTTGTATGATGCAAATATGGAAACTGGCTAGTACTTTCAAATAAGCACATAATGAACTTAGCTAACATGACTGAGTTTTAATTTAAAGAAAAATGGGGGAGGAATATAATATCCAAAACTTTTCACTGAAAGAGAATTGTACAGTAGTCTTGTAATCTGTGAGCTACAAATAATGCTTAATACAGGAATTCTAAAATCAATGGGATTTGCTTCTAAAATTTTAATCTTGAATTAAGGCGTTTCAAATTGCTTCTTAGTATATTTGAAACCAGTGAAAAATCATTAAGCTGAATAGTCCTATACCACTTTACGTTACAGCAGTCATATGCCTATATTACATTGATGGCTTGTGTTAATATAAAATTGTTTTGAAAATTTGCTTCAGGAATTCCCGAAACAAAAATATTCAGACCAATAGAGTCACACTGCAGTTTACATGTTGTTTGCATAAAACAAGCCTATTTTCTCAACTTCCAATAATTTTTTAAAAAAAATTACTGTACAGTTCATAAAAAAAACCTGAAAGGGACTGTAGCGAGATGCTTCTAATGGCCTGATGCACTAGTACAGGGGTGTCAAATTAAATTTCACTGAGGGCCGCATCAGCATTGTGGTTGCCCTGGGGGGGGGGTTGGGTGGGTGTGGCCAGAGTGGGTGCAGCCTACTGGGTGGGTGTGGATGGAGTGGGTGTGGCCTACTGGGTAGGCGTGCCCAGTTCTTCAATATTCGCGTCAAGAGTGCCTATGGGGGCTTGGGCAGGAGTGGGACAGATCTGAGGGTCTCTGACAGAAGGGGATGGGACCGGGGCAAGTGCCAAGGCATGGTCTACCGGGGCAAGTGCCAAGATGGCCACCACAAAATTGTACATTGGCTCCCGGCTGGCCTGGGCCAGGGCCAAGGCAGCGGGGGCCGTTCCCTCACTGTTTCCAGGATGGTTTCGCAGGCCACATGAAATCACTTTGCGGGCCGCATCCGGCCCCCGGGCCTTGTGTTTGACACACTAGTGCAAAGGCCAGAAATTTGTAATTACCTATTTAGTATAACCATATATTTAGGAATTCATGCTTTCTGCTTGGTAATGTGAGCTGCTTAAAGATTTCCGTGAAGTCAACCAATTTGCATGTGAACTTGCAAAAATGAATATTTCTCATACTTCTTTTATCACTTTTGGAAATTGCTTGCAAACTACCATATAGCTACAGGTAGTCCTTGACTTACAACCACAATAGAAAACAAAATTTTGGTTGGTAAACAAAACAGTTAAGTGAGTCATGCCCGATTTTATGACTTTTTTGCCACCATAGTTAAGCAAGTCACTGCAGTTAAGTGAATTACATGTCATTAAGCAAATCCAGCTTCCTCCATTGACTTTGCTTGTTAGAAGCCATCTGGGAAAGGCTGCAAATGGCGACCCCATCAAATGTAAATGTGGCAACCTTCGTAAATGTTGCCAAGCAACTGAATGTTGATCACGTGATTGTGGGGAGGCTGGGATGATTTTAAGTGTGAGTACCAGTTATAAGTCACTTCTTTCCATTCCATCGTGACTCTGAATTCCATTGTCACTAAATGCATAATTGTAAATTGATAATTGCTTGACAAGTTTTATAGCATCAGGTGACTTTCCTTCAATCGTTAGCAAAATAAACTTTAAATACAAGTTTAAGGACTTAAAAAAACTTTTGGAATAAACAGAAAAAGGGTGATTAGAACTCTGATTTTGGAAAGTTACAGACCAAGGGTCGAGATGGATTTGAAATAAGATTTTGAAATTAATTATAAGAATCCTTTCCATGGGAAAATGCTATTTTTTTTAATTCTTAAAAAAAGATAGGATTGGATTTTGACAGGTGGAAATTAAAGGAAATCAGAAGTAGTAAAGATTACAATTAAAGGAGAAGAACATTTAAATTTGATTTACTAATACAGAATGGAGCAAAATACTTTAACACTGGATATACTGAAGGATATACTGAAGGGAACAATGGACACAGAAGTTAATTTTAAGAGTGTTTGCCATTATAGGCAAAAGATGTTATAGAATAGGAACAAGTTCACTAAGATTGATCTGAAAGTGCATTTAAAAATGATAGACGAATGATATGGAAGACGACGCTGTATTGGACATACAAATGAAAACCGCTGATGTCTTAATATTTAAAGGGAGATACACAAATACCAAACAAAAAAAGTTGACCTGGATTTGGGAGCTTTCCCATATTGGATTTACAAAAGAGATATGTTAAACTTTGAAGAATTTTATGAAAAAGAAAAAAGAAAAAAAATGAAACAAATCAAGTTCTAGGATATTGTTTAAATGTATTAAAGATCAAGATTGTTAAAAATAAAAGGAAGGAATATAAAGTTAGTTTATTTGATCAAATTGGTATATTGTCATCTCCCATAACCCTTAATAGATTCTTGCTGACCAGGACTGAATGATGAGGCTTTAAGGAATTGTTTATAGATAAGAGAGGAGATACTGGAAGAAGAGATCATTTGTTATATTTTAAGAGAAGGATAAAGTCATTTCTTTATACATTTCTTTTCTTATTATATTCTTAGTTTTCTATTTTTTTCTTTTCTGCACTGTTTTTTCTTTTTCTTTTTTATTTTTTGTATTAGTTTTTATCTTTTTAACTGTAATGTTTAATTACTATAAAAATTAAGCTCTTCTTAGAAAATGAATATAAAGAACATTTGTAATCCTGTGACTTCCTCAGAAATCCAACCATTTGTCTTTGTAAAAAACTGGGATAGAAAGCTTTGTAGAGGGATGTCTGGGAGCTATCACTTACTGGTAAATAAGTATTATATATGGCATCATATTCTTCATGGCAGCCATTTTGTTGAGAGCACCCACACCAATCTCTCAAATCATAAGCATATGTAGAGAGAAACTGCTCACTCCTACATAAAAAATAACATTTTGTGTTCATTAAGAAATCAGAAGTAAGGTATTAAAATGCTGATTTATTTATTGATCAGCATGCTTATTTTGCAGAGCAGGGGTCTCCAACCTTGGCAACTTTAAGACTTGTGGATTTCAACTGCCCAGAATTCCCTAGCGAGCATGGCTGGCTGAGAAATTCTGGGTGTTGAAGTTCGCAAGTCCTCAAGTTGCCAAGGTTGGAGATTTGTTGTAGAGCACTCGAAGAAACTTCACAGGATATGGATAGACTTGCATTGAATATCTAAAGTGAATTTTTATACCTCACAGTTAACACCCTATTCTGTGGTCTTGATATAAAACGCATATGGGGAACTTGTAATGTTGGGGCTTATGAATAATATGGGTCCTTTTAAATCCAACAACATCCCTAATCCTTTTTACTTCTGATAAAGTTACCATTCTTTTAAGGGAGCAGAAAGATGGAATGGTGGAATCCATTTACAATTTCCATTTAACTGTAAAGTTATTACAAAAATATCTATAGAAAGTAATCTTTTTCATCATAGCCTCATACTCTGAGCCCAAAGGAAATGAAACCAGCAGAGAATGCTCCAACTTCAGAGATCTCATACTATACCGTAAATCGTGTCTGTCACCTGGAAACCAGAGTGCTCTAGGCACGATCGCATGGACAAGCCTGCAGCAGAGAACACATGCACATACAACTAAAATGGTACATTACCCTCAGACGACCCTTATCGCCACCCAACAAGTGTCCCCATATCAGGAATTCTATATGCCAATAAATGGGCATTTGTAATTATTCCTTGGAACCAGGTTTTCAAAGCAAAAATCTCAACAGTAAAGGAGCATTACACTTACAGAATTCCACATATTTACTGAGTTACAAACAAATAAAAAGTAAGAAGTAGATAGGCAATACCAAGCAATTGCAGTCAATCTATAAATGCTTAGTGAACATTATGTAGTCTTAAATGCTTTCTATTTTATTCAAAACTGAGACAGGGTGGTAATAACAACAGAATTCTAGTATCTGGCTGCTAGAAGTGAGGCATGAGCTATTTTTCCTCCCAGTCTTCCCTTTATTTGGCTAAAATGGGATTTCTGCCACAAGTACCGGTAAATAATACACAATACTGCAATTTGTACATTTTGCAGTAGTAAACAGTTATTCAATTTATTTTAATTGCTTTAATAACTGCCTTTCAGATGTATACACCAACCAATAATATTGTTCTTTCTATTACTCTCAGACAAGCTCACAATTTTTACAACTTACTTCCTAGCCTGATATTATATAGCACAGTGGCAGAAAAGAAAAGTTGGCTGAGGAATATCCCAAGTCTTTCCTACATTTTCTTGTAGCCAACTTAAAGCAATATAATCGAACAGTTTGTATGCACTGACATTTGTGTCTTCCAGTATTTATGATAAGCAAACTGGACTATTATGTTGGGAAGTAAACAGCAGGGCAAATTTTTAAACAAATGTTATTTCAGTGGGAATATGAAGGACTGGTAAGGTATCCTCCAATTAGCACTTTTGAAATTTGGAATAAAAGAGCTGAAGAGTTAAAGTTTGGTCCTGAGAATTGGTATGAATCTGAAAATGGGAATTTTTTTTTGAATGCTGCTGTAATATAAACTTTACTTCTAACTAAAAAAATATCCATTTAAATTAAATATTCTGCAGTCTTTATCCATAAAAATTACAATTAGGAGTCTAAATGAAAAAGTTGTGAATATTCACTGTAAGACTACCATCAGCTTCAGTTTTATTTTTCTTTAACACTTTATTGCTTTTTGAGATCAAAGTGTGACACTGGAAAGAAAATCAGTTTGCTTATGCATCAAAAATAGTTTAAAAAGAGACAAATGTTTATACTGAGACCCTCAATATAATCTGAAAGTTTTACCTTAGGACTGTCTCTGCTTACTTAAACCTTAGTGAACTGCACCAACAAAAACAGTCATTTCACTGCCACTATGGAAATAAAGGAAGTTAGATATCTTCAAAAATCTTAAAATACCAAGTGAAAAAAAAATTAGGATGTTAATACTCAAATGAGCAGCCGAACTAGGACTGAAGAAAAGTCCAAAGGTTCTGAATTATTTTCTTCATAAAAAGGCAGAAAATATATTATAAAAATAGTTTTTTCAGGGGAAGCATAAGCACAATCCAATCCAATTTATGATTCTGTAAGACTAAATATTCAGCACACTAGAATTGCAGTATTTATGTCAAAATGCATGCTAGTACATATTAAAATTCTGAAAACTCCACTATATTTTCAAATGAAAATGAGCATATCACAACCACGCACTAATTTCTATTTACTCTGCAGACAACTTTTTTAAAAATGTAATCTTATACACTGAACAACAGCACTATAAATTAATTTGTAAATTAATGTAAAATACTTATCACTTATTTTAAATTGTAGTTCTAGCACCAGTATTTTAGGTCATAGCAATAAATCAGCAACAGCAAAGATCTATTTCTTTTCTTTGGTTATTGCCTTGCAAAATTTCAACGCTTGTTACATTTTAGTTTGCAGTACATAATCCAAGCTTTAAAACATATAGTTATTCTCAGGATTATTCTCACCATACACTCAAGTGGTGTTTAATATTGAATTTCAATATATTTGGAGTTCAGGAGTATTCTAGTTATAAAAAAATTAATGCTATCATGAGTACTCTTTTAAGAACCATATCAAAATAATTTATCAAGTTTTAAACATAATTTCTATATCTTCTGTCACTACTGAACAGTGTTATGATGGAATACATCTTGGGATGATACATTATAAGAACTTTTACTTTAATCAATATCACATTATCTAATCTGTAAACCTATCTAAAAGGCTTAGGTATTTTAGGCACTATTATTGTCTTGCTGACCATTCTAGACTATGAATAAGCATATGTTTAGAGAGTTAAAACAACAGTCATACTCAATTATGAATAATGTTAATCACAGATTTTTCTGTTAGCTAAACAAATGGACATTTAGGATTGCAACAATATCTACAAATAATTAATTAATAATGGGTTCAGGCCAATTTCAAACCTAATTTCTTGATATCAGAAATATTAAAACTAGTAATAAATACTTCAATGAGCAGGAAATAGTTATTTGTGACATTTCTGCATCTCTTTTTCCCACTGGATCAATTCCAGGCATCTCATTTAAAAGCACTACTTGGGAACAAATCCCCTGGCTTTATTGGGATTTACGTTAAATAAATAATCAGACATCTTTCTTGTGTAAATTCTGCGATATAGCACAACCTTTACACAAAAATGTAGCAGGACTCATTGGTGGAGAGTCTACATAAGATGGAATTTCATGGGTTCAATATGGAGCCTTAAGAACGTAAGTGCCAACTCTACATTCTGATTGTGTTGGTCTTAGCATCAGAACCATGACATTAAGCAGAACTTAGCAATCTCAGGGTACTCCAGATCCACTTGGCTCTATGCAGCCTCAATGAACTGAATTATTTGGGCTGTAAGAACTGGAATCTAAACTCCGTACAGATAAATTAAGTCATTGCTATTCATATTCCTATAATTGCTGGGATCAATTATAGGTAGCCCTTGACTTACAACTATTTGTTTAATGACCATCAAAGTTAAAACAGCATTGAAAAAGTGACTCATGACAGTTTTTCACACTTATGACCAATGCTGTATCCCCACAATTATGTGATCCAAATTTGGTCGCTTGGTAGCTGGCATATATTTATGACAGTTGCACTCTCCCAGGGTCATATGATCAACTTTTGTAACCTTCCCAGCCAGCTTTTGACAAGCAGTCAATGGGGCAAGCCAAATTTCCTTAATGACTGCATGATTCACTTAACATCTGCAATCATTTGCTTAATAACTATGGCAAAAAAGGTTGTAAAATGAGGCAAAATTCACTTAACTGCCTCATTTAACAACAGAAACTTTGGGCTCAATGGTGGTCATAATTCGAGGACTACCTGTACTGCATAAACTATATATAATTTGTTAAACTTATATCCTATATTTTCTCTAGAAGGTCAAAGTGATGTAAATAGATCTCCTTTCTTCAATTCTTCCCCAAAAACAAGACTGAGATATATGGGAGTTACAGAAAACAACTATCCCAAAATTGCCCTGTGAACTTTCGTAAGTGGGGGTGGATTTGAATCAGGTCACCCAAATCCTGGTCCAAAACCAATTACACTAAAGAGGATCATTTATGAAAACTACCTGGAAACTGCAGCCAATTCAACTTCTAGCTGTTTGGCTACTAAATGGAAATGTTGATAAATAATTGCACTAGCTTCTGTCCATTCCTACCTCTAGTTAAAAGTGCAAAGAACACTTGGTCCAAGTCCCTAGTATAACACCTGCTGCTGTATTTAATTGATGATATCTTCATTATCTTTTCCTGAAGCCATAATCACCTGAGGTAACGTAGAAATGACTAACAGCATGTCCAGGGAAGGTGGAGGGGGAGACTAGCACTAATCCTATTACCTTTTCAGTGCCAGGCATTTTTAAAAAATATCCGATATTAAATGTTTAAATCTAAATTTAATCTCTTAATATGTTCATTAACATATTTATATATTGAACCTATTTACATGTTTGATTGTATGTTAAGACTTTTACATTTTAGTTACTTTTAGCTGACACTAAATTCTTAGCATAAGAAATATAGTTGTATTTTTATTTTATTATATTTTGGCCAATGCCTGAAAGCATACTAAGTGACTGACAAGCAAATCAATGAACAGTAAAGGAGAAGAATCCTTATTATTCTAAAGGCCAATTCTTTTGATGAACAGAATAGGGAGGCCATCTCCTGTGCATTATACAGAAACTGCTTCCTTTTTTTCTTTCTAGACTAATCACTATAATATGGATATAATATTAAAAGGAATTAATATTAACACCTGAAAAGAGAAACTTATATCAAATGTAATGTTGCTTAAGCAACAATAAAGTTTCCTGGGAGAGCCGCTTTTGAAAAAGATGTGTAAGTCACTATTACTCAAGGCTAATGATTCAGTTCAGAGCCAGGGAATGAACAAAGTTATAACCAAAGCTGTTTCTCAATTCAAATATGCATAATGATGATCCAATAATAAGAAATATTTACGACAAGAGTTCTATGTGCACTGTTGACAAAACCTAATAGATATTTTGTATTTCAAACACACTTGAGATTTACATTAAAAACCATATATTTTTATGCATTCAATAAACCAACATAGGTGGAACAGCTGAAATGTATATTATTCACATATACAATAGGAAATCATTTCCCCCATTGTTCTATCAATACTTACCATTTGCAGAATTGCACCATATAAACGAAGAAGAATAGTGCGTGGTTCATCTGCAACAGTCTCTATAGTATCAGGCAAAGAGCACTGGAACAGCATGTTGCTGAGGCCTCCTCTACAAAAAGAAATCCATTTTTTATTTATCACAGGAGAGTGTCAGTATGCAAGTAAGATTTGGACTGTATGAATTTGAACACAAGTGTGAAAAATAGATTCATGCTTTGGATTCAAATCCAAATTTGCTGTGTCTACCGTAGATTCACGAACATGTTGCTTTACCCTTAGTATCATTTATTTAGCTTTCTGCATGAAGGCCTTTTCGAGCAGAAATAATCAAGTTCAATTAGAACTCCGAATCATATTTCTTGCTTGTATTCATCTCTTCCTGTTTTGTTTTGTTTTGTTTTGTTTTGTTTTGTATATATATATATGGATCAGTGCAGACACACACACACATACCCCCAGACACACACAAAACAGAGAATTCCCATTTTGTTACTAAGTTTATCTCCATGACAGACATTTATACTTAGTCATACCCCAAACAGCCATTTTGTGATTATGTTTGTGGCATCTTTTCAGAATATTAAATAAAATAATTGGCCTCATTTAGTAAGTAAATTTAAACAGTACTCATATTCGATTATCATTGCACAGAATTGATTTGGTCTCACAATTATATTCTAATAAAAGCAGTTTTATATGAACATATACATTTACTTATATATTTACTGTGGTAGTTATTATTCAAACTTACATGTTAGAAATACATTAATAACAGCATAATAGCATTGGCATGATGTAATCTGCTGTATAGACTATTAAAAATAGTTTCACAATTAAAGAACTGAACAAGTTCACAATTTATCTTCCCATTTCTTACGGTAGTACAGATAGTTCTCAAGTTATGACTATAATGGAGCCTGCCCGTTGTAGTTATTAGTCGTGATGATTGTAATCTAAGATTGCCCAGAAAACAAGCAGTTCTGCTGCTTGGGATAGGGATAATCTTTAGCAATCGTATTACCATTTTTAAAATTCAAATTTAGCATCTGACACACAGGAAAAATTCCACTATTCATTTTCTTTCATTTCACCTTGATAGATTTTATGATCATTTGGAGGAAATACAGCCTGGTATCTGGCTTTGTCCACTCGATTCTGGCCCTGTCTGGTTCTTGAGAACAAACTTTGCCACATAAAAAAGCCATCAAATAGATTTCTCCTCTCCCTAATTATCCCATACCCAACTTAATAGCACTAATATCCTCACTGACTATTAACAATATCTATGCTTGCTCCAAAGTAGCACTATTTTTTCTTTCTAGACTTTCATGACAGAAGACAGCTTTTACAAGTAGCATTCCAAAGGTTTTCTTTTCCTGATAAGCAGAAGTTAGCAGCTTTTCTTTGAGTTTCTTTGTATAATAGAATGCAACTTTTTTTTTGCAACTTCGGCAATATTTAAATATTAAACCCTGCAGATACTGCAGAAGCTAGGATGTACAGCTCTGTTTTTGGTTTTCTAAGGAAGAAAGGGAAAGCAGCTAGCTGGAATACCAAAACCTGTTGGCTTTCTCCAATAAGAGTGAAACAGGAAAAGCCCTGCAAGTTATGCGCATATGTAAAGAAAATTTGTTGTGATGCCCGGCCAGTCAGTGGAGTCTGAGGAATCGGCAGCTGTGTCTGAGGAATCAGATGAGGAGGAAGGGCCTGAAGTGACACTAGAGTCAGAGGAAGGCTGTGAGGAGCTCCAAGACTTACAGTCGGACGAGGAGCCTGGCCCCTCTACTCGCGTGCAGGCTGAGACACAGCTGTGCTGGGAGCCTGAGTTGGACAGTGATGAAGAACAGTTGGGACAAATCATGGATGCACGAATGCACAGGAAAGAGAAGTGAGTAGGACAGAGGATTGCAATGGGGCGGCTCCAAAGGCAAAGGGAAGGCATTAGGAAGCCACGCCTTGGTTGAATTATAAAAGGTGTGGGAGGTGCTGGTTGCAGAAGGCAATTGTTCGTGTTGAGGATCAAGTTTCTGTGCACTGTGTTAGTTTGTCTTGCTTGGACAGCCATGTTCAGGTCTCTTCAGAGATGTTCAATAGAGTCAGGGTCTGGCTAGGCCATTCTAGGACATTCACAGAGTTGTCCCTAAGCCACTCCTATGTTGTCTTGGCTGTGTGTTTAGGATCGTTATCATATTGGAAAGTGAATCTTTGGCCCAGTCTGAGGTCCTATGGAACAGGTTTTCATTGAGACTATCCCTGTACTTTGCTCCATTCAGCTTTCCCTCAATCCTGACCCATCTCCTGTCCCTGATGCAGAAAAACACCCCCAGTGCATGATGCTGCCATCACCACACTTCACGATTGGGATGATTTTGGACAGGTGATGAGCAGTGCCTGGTTTTCTCCAGATAATAACATTTAGAATTGAGGCCGAACAGTTCAATCTTGGTTTCATCAGACCAGAGAGAATCTTGTTCCTTACAGTCAGGTACTTTTTTGCAAACTCCAAGCAGGTTTTCATGTGTTTCGCACTAAGGAGAGGCTTCCATCTAGCCATTATGCCATAAAGCCTAGATTGATGGAGGACTGCAGTGATGTTTGTCCTTCTGGAACTCTGTCCCATCACCACACAGGATCTCTGGAGCTCAGTCAGAGTGACCATCGGGTCCTTGGTCACCTCTCTTACAAAGATCCTTCTCCCGACTGCTCAGTTTGACCAGATGAAGCTCTTGGAAGAGTCCTGGTTGTGCCAAACGTCTTCCATTTGAGAATTATGGAGGCCACTGAGCTCTTAGGAACTTTCAGTGCAGCAGAAATTTTACTGTACCCTTCTCCAGACCTGTGCCTTGCAATAATCCTATCTCTGAGCTCTGCATTGTGTCATTATGGGGTACTTAGTGTAGATTAATGAGAAAAAAAATGAATTTCAACAACTGTAGAATCAGGCTGCAGAATAACAAAATTGACAAAAGTGAAGGGGTCTGAATACTTTCTGAATGCACTGTATATACTTGAAAAGTTCTTAAAAATTCAGGGAGATATTCAGAGATGTACTACATTATGTAGTACAGTCCAGCAACAGAAACTAACTACAAGAAATGTTTATAACATTTTGTATTATGCCTTAAATGCTTTATGTTTTATGCCATAAAAAGTTTTTAAAAATTAGCCAAATTTCAATGCCACAAGAGTCACTGCTCCTTAATTTTGGATGCATTTTGTAAGCAAGCGCATTTGAGGTACTTTAGTTCAAAACATTTAGCCCCGTGTGATGCACTGTTTCACCCAGTAAAGGTTACAGACACTAGAGCTTTAGTACTGTACTATATAAATATATGAAATTATCCATTTTAGCTTAGTTGATTTAATCTGCACTTAGTTTTGAATTCTTTCCAAGTCAGAAAGCTTAGATTAATAAAACACAAGGTGTTTTATATATATGTGTCCCAAACATCAAGTTATATGAAATTAGTTCTAAGAATCACCCCTCTATCAATTAGCTAGCCATTAGTTAGCCATTTCATAAATACTAAAACTAGTTCTTAGAATCATCACCTTTCTTGACCATTGTACCTGCATGAAAGCAAACTATGAAATTTCTCATAAGACACAATCCATACCATTTTCCCTTCAGGGAATCCTCTCTATTGATCAGCCTTACCTGTAAGTTCATTTAAAGTTGATATTCAGTTATAAACTTTGCAGTTTTCTATGGCTTAGAATGCAATTTAGTTATCTTACAGTTTTGTTCTAGCCACCTCTCAACCTGCCAAATGAAACAAGTATCTTTGCCAGCATACAGGTTGTACCAGTGATGACTTTATGCAATCCTATTGCTTACATATTAAAATTAGTCACTGAGTGCTATCACTAGTCTCAAGTATGCAAAGGTATAAAATGATCAGTTCACCCACTCATTTGATATTTCTATATTTTGCTTCACTCTTTAAAAGATAGTACTTTTTCAAAGATCAAGTATTAAAGGCTGCTAACAGCAGAACTCCATTGCATAACTCTAAACTGTGGTTTAATTTCCCTATCCCAGACAACATCCACAACTGCAGGAACAAATATACTAATTACATAAAAATATTCTATTATCGAACATTTCAAAAATGCATTGTTATGTATTCTCTGTGCATTAAAGAAGCAAGCCTCTTAAATTCCAGTAGGATCTATGTAAATTTAAGTGCAACAAAACAGATGTCAGAGTACCAGCTGGGCAGCCATCTGTCATATATATGTGTTAATTTGCTTTTCTATAATGAGAGGGGCTGGATTTGACAGCCTAAACAAACTCTTCTAGCTATGCTAGAAAAAGCTTATCTGCTTTTATTAGAAAAAAAGATGTGTTATCAGAATAAACACTTAACTTTTTCATCAAATTTCCACTCAACTCTTTTCTGTTGGAGAAGGCTGCTCTAAATTAACAAGGTTGCCACTCAAACAAAAAAGAAATTAAACCAAAGTTCAATATTTCTCTCTTGTACACAAACATAACTTAGATATACTAAAAAGCTACACTTTTCACATAATTTTGAAAACACACATAAGTTTAATAAGCAATACATCAAATTAAGAAGCTTCCTAATCTTTACTTTCCTAACATATATGCAAAGCAGTTACTGCTGGGATTATAAATCAGAGAAAGGCACCTAACATTTTACAGGAACTTGCAATAAAGAAATGATTCATAATGCTAAGCAGTCTTATTTTAAAAAGGTCAGAAGCAATTTAAGTCTTCATTGTCCAGAAATCACCCCATATGACCCAATCTTTAAAAGATAAACTATGAATTTATCTCTAAAACATTTTATGCTACACATACTCAGACAGTTGCTAATAGCTATTGTTAAAAGTAATCAACGGGCAGTTTGACACCCGATCTGAAGAGCAGGCATAGGTTAAATCTAATAATTACTCTTAAGAAAACTTTTATGAATTAATGTGATACCTGAATTTAAATTACCTTGCAACTCAGAATAAAAAATACAGCTTGAACCTGGTTTGTCCATCCTTATCCATTCTACCAGTATGATCTGGCAGGAAGTCTAAATGGGCAGTCTTTCAACATACTATCCTCTACACCAGGGGTTCTCAACCTTGGCAACTTTAAGACTTGTGGACTTCAACTCCCAGAATTCCTCAGCCAGCAAAGCTGGCTGAGGAATTCTGGGAGTTGAAGTCCACAAGTCTTAAAGTTGCCAAGGTTGAGAACCCCTGCTCTACACTACAGTGAGTGTGAAGTCAAAAGCAGAAATGTTTTAGTAGCTGGTTTTCGAATTACGTTTTTTTGTTTCTCTAAGAAAGCAAAACATTAACGTGGCTTCAGCATTAAACCAAGGTTGTTTTAGGTATAACATTATCCACAAGTGACTCATAATTGCTTTGAGATTATGTGAAAATCATGTAACCACAGCTTGTTAAAGAAGCTATAATGTACAAACTTAATTTTTTGTTCGAATTCTGCAGCCTACAGAAGTATCTTCAAAAGCAGTCATTCCCAGACTTCCCTGTCGTCACTCCCAAACTGGCTCTTTTCCATTAACCATGTCCAGGATGACTTTTGGTGGCCCAATAACCGCCAAAAACTCACCCCAATTCTTCCTATTTGGGGGGAGTATGGAAGTATGGGCTTGATGGCCTTTGGAGATCTTTAATGCCTTTCGTAGAAGGAGCAAGAACACTTTGACGCCCTCTGGTTATTTCCGCCATTTGCACAAAAGATGCAAGGTAGACCAAACTAACAGCTCCACCCCCATTTCCCTCAGTTTTGCTTAACGAAAAAATCCACACACACACACACACACCAATCACCACCACCGTCATTTTAACGTTTAAAAGATCTCTCTCTCTCTCTCGCTCTCTGAACTAGCCGACCCACAAGCCGTGTCTAAGGTAACGCACTCCAGACGTGCGAGGAATGTCATAAAGAGATGCCATGCCCAGCGACTACCGCCCCGGTGAAAGAGCCGAGCTTCTCGCCAACGGCTGTTGGCGGCCCGGATACTAGCGAGATGCTAACCTGATGGGCGTGATGCGCAGCTGGTCCTCCCGCAGCCCCCGCCACGCCCCCCGCAAGAACTCCCGGCACCACAGATACGCCTTGCGCCGGGTGCGGGGATCGGGCTGCTCCTCCGCCGGCGGGGACGGAGGGTTGGGCGGCAGAACGAGAGGCGGTTGCTGCTGCTGCTGCTGCTGGCCCTGGCCCCGGAGCCCCAGTTCCTTCACTTCGGCATCGGTGTTAGAAGGTGGCGGCGAGGGGGGCGACTGAGTGAGGGCGGGTAACCCCGGGCCCGGGGCGCATCCCAGCAGGAAACCCAGAGGGGAAGAGTCGGCCTCGCCGCCGTTACAGAACTTGGTCTTCATGACGACCGCACGGACGTACAGCAAAAGACCGGAGCTCGCGCACACTCAAGACTCCGACCGCCCAGCCGGAATCCCCGCAGAAGGTCTAAAGCGCGCGCGTCAGCCTCCACCTACTTATAGGCGCTCCGCACGAGGACTCCAGCGCACGAGATCACCTCATCTAAAAGCTAGCCCCCTCCCCTCCCTGCCTCTTTGTCTGTGTTTGATTGGCTGCAGGCCCGATCCAACCGCAAGGTTGCGGTCGCGACGTTCTCTGATTGGTCCAGAGGGAAGAAGCGGCGCGGAAAGGCCATTGGCTGCCTTCCTGGTTGCTCTGGTTATCCGGGGGGCTAAGCTTACGCGTATCCCAAAGATACAAACGTAGAGACTGTAGAGGGAAGGGCGGGGGAGGTGATGGAAGTACTTTTTCTATTCCGCCTGCGCCACAGCGGGGTGTTTGTATGTGTGTGTGTGTGTGTGTCCGCTCGTCTGCTCCCCCCCCCTTTCCCCCGTAGTAACTCTGGCTTCGCCCGCTACTCCATGTTTCATCGGTGGCTCCCAACCTCCATCATTCCTCACACCCACTCCAGCGCTTGTGAATCCCTTCCCCCACCCCCACCCCGCTCGCTTCAAGTTTGTACGGTTGACTCCATTTTCTTCTCGGCTCCATTCTTTAACCTTTCTTCCTTGCAGGCACGTGGAGTGCTGAAGATAGCGAGGAAGGGGGGGGGATGCAAAGGGAGCCGAAAGCTACCCGGAGATGGTGCGAAGCGAGGGGGAAGCGGGGAGGGAAGAAGTCGCCCTGGTAGAAACTGGCGCTATGCGGTGGAAAACGAACGAGGCTGGAAAGCCCGAAAGGTCGGTCTTGTTCCCTTCCTCCCCTGGCGACGGGAAAGAATGGGGAATTTGCCGCACACTGGACTCCGCGCGATGCGGCAGGGCTTGTCGGGGGCCCGGCCGGCCCTCGTCGCCTTCCTTTCAAGGCGATGGGCGGGAGCCCCTCTGCTCCGGAGCCAAGTACAGTCCGCATCATCCGGCCAAGGACACCAGGTTGAAGTACAGTACGCGGCGTGCTCTGCTCCAGAGAAGGAAGGGGGAGGAGAGGCAAGGCGGTTGCCACCCTCTTGCAATTTAAAAAGCGGAAAGTTACAACTCATCGAGTGGAAATGAACTGAACCTAATCTAGTACGGGAAAGGCGCAGGAAAAAAAAAACAAAAGCAAAAAAACGGAGCGTAAGGCTGAAGTACATCTGTGCAGTTGTGTTTGTTCTTTACTGTAGGTTTACTTTGCGCTCCGTTTGTTTGGGCTTTTTCTGTAGAGCAAAGGGGAGGCATTCACAACGGTCGGATTTAAGTGCTGTTAGCCCACCTTCGAGTGGGCAGAAAACAATTCCTGCTTGAAATTGATTGTCTCCTATCCAACTTGCATTGCCGATGTACCTAATCATTAGCAATAGCTTGATTTTCCTACAGATTGACGGATGACGAATCTGACAGGTTTTATGCTTCTTGAGGTTGCCCTTGTCAGATTAAGGAGGAAAAGATTGATACAACAAAGTTGACTTAAGCCTGTTTTGCTCGTGGATAGGGGATGAGATGAACAACATCAAATGGGAATATGGTAGAAGACGTTTTTAGGGCATGTTTAGGCATCAGTTAAACTGGGAAAGACTCAGTATGGAAAACCTATCCCACAAATGCCACTTTATTTTTTTTCTTCAATGTTGGGCAATTTGTACATGTGGATGATTGACCTCATAATCATATGATAACTATGTCTCATTCTCCAAGAGAGTAAGAAAGGAGTATTGCCCAAATGCTAAGGAACAATTATCAAAGACATAATTTCCAAAATAATCTTTGTATCTTGAATGGTGTCACTTCTGCACTCCAGTTAAGGCTAAATTGTGATGTCTAAGGAAAAACTGAAGTTTCCCCCCCTTGATTTCATCCAGGAATGGCCCAGAATTGGAATAGTTAGAAAAGCAACACAACACCACTTCTATTTCTTGTTTCCTATGCCTTGTTTGTTCTTTTACATTTTGTTTATTCCATGCTTTAAAGTGACATTTTTTCAGAACAGGTTATATACAACACGGGTGTCAAATTCGATCTCATCACGTGACATATCACAATGTTTTTTGGAGCTGGGGTGGGCATGGCTTGCATGTGACACATCCAGCCTACGGGCCGCCAGTTTGACACCCCTGTTATACAATATAATGGGATGAATGACAATCCACCAATGCATAGTCTAGCAATTGTGAGAAAAAAATTGTGTGAATTATTATTTAATGTGGAGAAAGAAATTACAAAATACAGTATTGTAGTTATGGGAAAGTTTGAGATGCTTTTAATTCTCTTTAAAAAGTCTAGTAAATATATACATATGTCCACAATTACTTAGTTACATATGCAAGCATTAAAAATTAGTTTTAAAAAAATATTAACCAGCAGCACACATTTCCTATCTCCAGTTCCTTCCCCACATTTATCCAAATAAAAAAAGTTGCAAAACTGGTTTCCCAGTTTTAAAGATATCCAGTGCAAAACAGTTGAATAATATTAAAATGGAAAAGACATGGATTGATGTATAAAAGCTTATGTGATTAAAAAAATACTTAAAGATAACAGAAATTGCAATAAAACTCCACCATTCAGTATTGTCTAGTGAGGGAAGATTAGATTCAAGACAGCGGGTGTGAGTCTGAACCTGTGAAATTGAGATATACAGTGACTCAAAGACAGATTGGTCAAGCATCCTGGCATATTCAAGTAGATTTTTTGTGATGGTATGGAAGTAATTTATCACTGTCTTCTTCCAGTATGTTTTCTGGACTTCTTAGTCCAGCCTTTAGCTTCATAATCTCTGGCGGTCTTCCATCTAATCAGGTTGGCAGTCCTTTTGAGGGTTCTGAAGAAGGTTATTAATAATTATGCTTCCAGTTCTCACTTTATTTCTGAGCAAAAGGAAGATGTGTTGGAAATCAGGAAGTGTTTGCAAAGGGGCGTTGTCTTACCTGAACGCCTTTTCTCAGCATGATGATGGATAATCCACGGATTGGGTTTCCTGAAGTCCCTTCTACCCAATTAGACTAAGTCTGAGAGATAGCCACGCCTCTTGCTGAGTCACGTTTACCCAGTTCCGATGAAGGCGAAGCAACAGACAAAGCCAGACTCGTTGGTTTCCAGACTCCTGCCCCAGGGCCCATCAATCATTAAAGGGCGAGAGTGAATTATCCATCATCATGCTGAGAAAAGGCATTCAGGTAAGACAAAGCCCCTTCTCCAGCATGAGGATGGATAATCCATGGATTGGGAAATACCAAAGCCTGCCTGTCCGGGGGGGGGGGGTAACAGACAGGACATGTGATGCAGGAGATGACAGAGTATTACCCTCTGTAATACTCTACGGCCAAAGGCAGTGCCAGCAGAGGCAAAGCTATCAATTTTATAGTGACGGATAAATGGGACAGGCGACGACCAGGTTGTTGCCCGACAGATGTCGCCAATGAGTGCCTGAATGGCCCAGGCTGCAGAGGTGGCAGCACTATGAGTAGAGTGAGCCGTGATACGTGAAGGAATGGCTAAAGACTGCGATTGGTATGCCCTGGCAATACAAGCCTTAATCCACCTGGCAATAGTGGAAGAAGAAACCTTGAGCCCCATAGAGGCAGGATTGAAAGAGAGGAAAAGTGCCTCTGACCTACGGAAAGAAGCAGTCCTTTTAATGTAAATGCGTAGCGCCCTGTGAACATCCAAGGTATGCCATCTGTGTTCCAAGTCACAAGATGGACTAGGGCAGAAACTCAGCAACACCACCTCCTGTGACCGGTGAAACAAAGAGTTCACCTTAGGAATGAAGGTGGGATCCAATTGTAGGATCACACAGTCGGGGCGAAATAGGCAGAAATCCTCCCTGACCGAGAGGGCGGCCAATTCAGATATGCGCCTGGCCGAGGTCACTGCCACTAAAAAGGCCACCTTCATAGATAAGAGATTGAGATCACAGGAACGAAGTGGTTCGAAAGGCGACCCAGTAAGGATCTGCAAAACTCTTGAAAGATCCCAAGAGGGGTACCGGTGAACCGTTGGAGGTCTAGTATTAATTGCTCCCTTTATGAAAGAACGGATCACTGGATGGTGTACAAGTGAGGAAGAGTCATCACAAGAAAGAACCGTGGCCAAAGCCACAACTTGTCTCCTGATAGTACTAGGAGACAGACCCTTATCCATCCCGTCCAGTAAAAACTGTAGCACCTGAGGCACCATGAGAGATGACAACTGGACATGATGCTTGGACATCCAAGATATAAAACTCTTCCAAGTAGAGTCATAAACTCTATTAGTTGACGGGCGTCTAGACGCTTGGATCATATCAATGACCTTTGAAGGATAAGTTTCCTCAATCAGACATCTCCTCTCAAGCTCCATATGGATAACTGTAGCCATTGAGAGTTGGGGTGCCGGACCGCCCCTCGACTGAGTGCTATTCGGTCCGGGGGTATCTTCCACAGAAATGAAACTGACAGGCTCATGAGATCGGCGAACAACGGGCACCTCGGCCAATGAGGGGCTATGAGGACAACCTCCGCCTTCTCTCGTAGAATCTTGCAGATGACGGCTGGAAGTAGAGGGACTGGAGGAAAGGCGTAAAGAAGTCCCCGGGGCCACGGAATGCGCAGGGCATCTACCCCCTCCGACCCCAGGGACGGAAAACAGGAGAAAAACCTTGGAAGTTGGGAGTTCGCTGCCAAGGCGAATAAGTCTAGAACCGGGTGGCCTACCCTGTGAGATATTGCTAGGAACAGTGCTGGATCCAGTCTCCACTCTGAATGACCCACCGTCGCCCTGCTGAGAGCGTCTGCCTGCTGGTTGATTGTCCCTGAGATGTGATCCATCTTTATCGAGGAAAGATTGGCCTCTGCCCAAAGCAGAGCAGTCTGGCTTCCATCATCAGACAACTCAACCTGGTGCCTCCTTGATGGTTCACATGGGCTTTGGCCGCTATGTTGTCCATGAGGACGAGAACATGCTGGCCTCTCACTTGTGACTGAAGTGACATAATGCCAAGTGAATTGCCCTGAGCTCCAGCTAATTTATATTGTGTTTCAAATCCTCCTTGGACCATCTCCCCTGGGCTATCTGAGACTGGAGGTGAGCTCCCCAGCCAAAGAGACTGGCGTCCGTGGTGAGCACGATCCGTGACAGCTCTCTGAACTTTGAGCCCTTGTTGATGGCCCAAGAACTCCATCATCGGAGTGAACTCGATACCAGAGGGGTCAACCTCACTTGCCTGTTGGAGGATGTTAATTTTCGCTTCTGAAAGGGGAGGAGGAACCACTGAAGGGCTCTTGAATGTAGTCTGGTCCCAGGTACAATGGCGATGCAAGAGATCATCGTGCCTAAGAGCTGAGAGAGAGTGAGAAGTGGAACTGTCCTGGTGCGTTGCACCTGGTGGACAAGGGCCCTTAGACTGGCTATGCGGTCTGGCGACAGGTAGACCATGCAGCGTGTTGTATCTATCACGGCTCCCAGATGACGGAGCCGCGTGGATGGAATCAGTTGGCTTTTGAGAAAATTCACCAAGAATCAGTGGTTCTGGAGCACCTCTATTGTACGGGCTACCTCTGACTGCGCAGCCTGGACCGACACTGATTGGATGAGGATGTCGTCCAGGTAACACTGGATCCGAATGGAATCCAGTCTGAGGTGAGCTGCCAGAACCGACAAGATCTTCGTGAATACCCTCGGGGCGGATGAAAGGCCAAATGGAAGCACTCTGTATTGATAGTGATAAGATCTGTAGCAGAATCTGAGAAAGCTGCGATGTGATGGAAAAATTGGGATATGTAGGTACGCCTCCGTGAGGTCAATGGATGTCAGGAAGTCGTTCCTTCTTATGCTGGCTAAAATGGATTGCAGGATCTGCATTTTGAATTTTTTGTATACCAGGTAAGAATTTAACCTTTTTAGGTCCAGAATGGCCCTCCATCCTCCCGAGGTCTTTGGAACTATAAAGAGGATTGAGTAAAAGCCTCGCCCCCTCTGATCGGGAGGAACCGGTTCTACCGCTTTTATTTCGATAAGATGGGAAATGGCCTCCTTCATGAGGGCCCGTTTTGACGGGTTTGAAGGTGTTGGACAAGAAATGAATCAGTTTGTTGGTTTTGAGAGAAACTCCAAAGTCAGGCTGTTGGTGATGGTGGACGAGACCCAGGCATCAGTGGTAGTGTTCCCCCAGTTCTGAGAGAACAGGGAGAGCCGACCTCTTAAGGGGGGTCCCTCCCTGGAGTCATTTATTCCTCCAATAGGGACAGCCCCCCGTGGCTTGAAAGGGCCGCGTGCTATTGTTGCCTGGACCTGGGTCCAAAATGTTCCGTTTGAAGGTCCGATCTTGGAGGAAATGAACGTGTAGGTTGTGACCAGTTAGAACCCTGGGTATTGCCCTGGAATCCCTGACAGCGATAAAAGGGAGCAGACTTCCTGTCCGATCGCCTGGCCTGGTGAGCAAGTACCTTTTTCTTATTCTTGTTTTCTATCAAGTATGGCTCCAGGGCTTCCCCAAACAATTTTCCGCCCAAGTAAGGAGCGGTGGCCAAATGCCCTTTGGATTTTAGAACCACCTGCCATTGCTTCCGCCAAAGCAGTCGCCTGGTAGAAATATTGGCTGCTATCACCCTGGCTGAAAATCGGGCAGCATGCAACATGGCATTGGCCGTGTATTCCACCACCGCTAATAACATCTGATGGGCATGTACCTGATCCTGCGGGATCATGCCCTGAAGCTCCTGGAGCCAGGTGATAGAAGATCGTGAGAAGAAAGAGACTATCGTGGAAGCCTTTACTGCCCACCCTGATGCTTGAGGTGCCCTTCTTAGTGCATACTCAGATTTCCTCTCCTCCGGTCTTAACGCCTCTGCCATATCTCCAGCGATAGTGGAGTTTGGAAAAAATGGGAGTAAGGGATGTGTCCACAGTTGGAACCTCCAGGAGGTTGGTTAAGGATGGCACCACGCTAAACAGCTTTTTGTCAGAGGACCCTGGGACAGGAGAAGCCCCAAGATTGGTCCACTGTTTTCTTACTGTGTTGGCAAAGAATGGAGGACAAGGAATATGTCTTTGAGTCACTGTGGGCTCAGCCAACAGAGGATTTGAAGACTGACTGGTGGAAGGGGTGGGTTGTGGCTCTGGCTCTGGGGCGATCTGGGATGTGGCCGTGGGTTTGGCTACAATGGTCTTGAATAGAGTGGGATCAAAGAGGCCTACAAAAGGAGAGGGCTCCTGAGGAGCATCCTCATAGTCTGATAGAGCTGTCCCCCATCATTCATCAAGTTCTGAATAAGAATCCCCACTCTGTGAGGATTGATCGGAAGCAATGGAGTAAGCGTAATCGGGTGGTGGACCGGCGCTGGGAGGGTGTCGGGGTTTGGGATTTCTGTATGGATGAGAGACTCTCTAATACCTGCGTGAGCATGGATTGCAGTTGTTCCGGCGCAATAGTCTGTGACGACTCAGGACGGAGACCAGCGGTTGTGGGTGTGAATGTGGCCGATGGAGTAGGTTGAGGGTTAAGCGGGGGAGCCCCCCAGCTTGGATTAGGATTAGATGTCATGGGACTAATGGGTCGAGATTGAGACCCACCCTCCGGAGACAATGGCCTATGAACCTGTGCAATTGTAGTTACCTGAGGGCTGAAAGGAGAAGTCTCAGAAGTTTCAGATGCAGCTTGCACATGTTGTGATGGAGCTGTCTTTTGAGCCCTGGATATCTGCCTCTCTAGGGCCTGATGTCTCCTAGTGGCCTCCTTTTCCGCCGTCTTGGATGGCGCTTTGCTGGATAAGGCCTTTGCTTTTGCTTTGACTTTGCCGGCTTCCTCCGCTTTTGAAGATTTGCGTCTCCTTTTATTTGGAGGATTGGTGGGTGCCAGAACCAGTTGAGGCTGCCTGTCTTCAGCCATTGCTTGTGCACCCTTCAGTGCAAGTCTGAGAATGGGTCTAAGAAAAGTAGGAAGTAAGGTCTTAAGGTGAGAAACAGTAGAAAAAAATGGTAAAACCAGTATGGCTCTTGGCACAGTAGGTAAGACGTGAAAAACCCTTCAGCACAAGTCTGAGAATGGGTTGTACCAGGCAGTAAAGGCTGGAAAATCAATATGGACACCTTTCCAGGGAACTAGGCCTGAGACCCTTCAGAACAAGTCTGAGAATGGGTCTAGAACAGGCTAGGAGCTGAGGCCCAGTGTGGGACTGCAGAGACTGGTGAGACCAGTATGTGAACTCCTTGCAAAAAAACTGTGAAACACAGTATATGATAAATAGGTTCTTAGTAGGCAGCAGAGGTGAGAGAATCCAACTCCCAATGAAAGACAATTTAATTATACTGTTGCAATAAATTCCCAGAGGCAATGACAAGTGGATGTGGCTGGGAACAAATGCTTGGAGATTGTCTCCACTAGTTCTGCCCTCCCCAGAAATGGGGGGGGGGAACTGTTCCAGCCACTCGGTAAGACCAGAAAGGTTAATTTAGTCTTAAATCTCTCTTTTGTTACTGACAAAAGAAGTTGAGAAATTAAACTGCGCAATAAGTTTTTATTCCAAAATGGTGACTGCCAGACACGTGGTGATCAACCTATGGCCCTAACGCCGGCCCTGCAGTACAGGCCTCGAAACCAAAATGGCATAATGGCAGCCACGTGACTCCCCGCAATGCAAGGGAGCAAGCCCAAAAACAAAATGGCAGCTGCCAGCCACGTGGCGACTCGCTGGTAGCCGCGATCGTCCGGACAAAGCTTGGATGATCAGCTGTCATTTGGGGCTTCCGCGGCAGTCCCTCGATCAGCAGATCCGATGGGAAGGCTCCGCGGTTCTGCAAATCTTGCAAATAAAGTGAAACAGGCCCCCCGCCGAGGCCTCAGCAGTCCGGACGAACCGCCGACTCCCTGGGCCTCCGGAGAGATCCGCCGACCAGCTGGATCGAACGGAAGGCTCCGCAACTCCCCAAAGTCCCAAAAAGCAAAAAGATAAACAAAGAAACCTCGTGCTGAGACTATAGTCTTCCCAAAAGTCCTCAGCACTCAACCAGAAAAAGAACACAAGCCTCGTGCTGAGGCTACAGCAGCTGGGGAATGTAAACAAAAAGGAATCGGAGGGGAGGAGAGGACCCAAGGGAGGAAAGCACAGGAAAAATACAGTGTTTTGGAGAGAATTTAAAGGGGAAAGGAAAGATAATCCACGGATAGTAATAAGGGAAAAACAATTTATTTTAATAAAACCTGAGTCTGGAGAGAAGCACCAACGCGTCTTGTCTGGGTAAAGACTAAGTCGGAACTGGGTAAATGTGACCCAGCAAGAGGCATGGCTATCTCTCAGACTTAGTCTAATTGGGTAGAAGGGACTTCAGGAAACCCAATCCGTGGATTATCCATCCTCATGCTGGAGAACAATAGTTTCAAAGCAATACCTTGCCCATCTGTGCCTTTATGCACAGAAGTAAGGACTATTGTTAGCACTGGAAGTGAAATTACCACTGTGTTCAGGAAATCTCTGTGAGAAAATGTGCACATTTCCCTTTCACTGGAAACAGCTAACTTTCAACTCTTAGCATATTAATCTTTCTTTATTTTTTAAAAAACTTGTTTCCTATGCACTTCGTACAAAGAAGCTGAAGTTTATAGTTTAGGATGTACATTTCCCGTTCCTGTATATGTTTACAATTACAATTGTTTCAGTGACTGCATATTTAAGAGTGATTTATACTCAAACCCCATCCTGAAGAAACATGTTAATTATTTATCAATTTTGTTTTTCAGTTTTACAGACGACTCCAATTGTGAACATGTAATATGGAATACAGAACAAAACTTCTTCAAATAGAACAAATATAATACTGAGAATAGCCATTTTATTATTTGACAAATCCTTATCATCATCCAGAAAATACTGGTCTATCTTGAAAGAGACAGTGTCTCAATCATAAAGATTGTTTTGAGGGGTGCATAAATCCCACTTTTTATTCAGGTTGTTTATGTCATACTATCCCAGTTAAAAATGCTCCGAACGAATCCATATTCAGAATAGACCCCTTGGAGATCTATGAAACAAATTAGAAGATAGTTATTCTTTTTTATTACTGGTGAGCAAAATATTTCTATACCATATGCTTGTTAAAAGTAATGAAGAACGTGGAGATTTCAGCTGAAGTAATATTAAATATGCTTTTAGCAGAATAAGAATTCCCATTCCATCTCTCTTCCCTTCAATTCACTTCTTTTAAATTGCTTTGCCTAATGTACTTATGGACTCCACTCAGGAATGGAAGAGACTGAGCTGGCTGGCACTGATGAGATGAAAAAAGCTAAGTCTCCATCTCACTTATCTGTAAGGTTAAAGGAGAGGATGCAGGCAGCCTTTTTAGAGAAGAAAGTGAGCCCTGCTGGAAGCTGAGAAAAAAATAGTCATTTCTCTGACTGGGTAAGCCCAAGTAAAATGAACTAAACATTTAACTTCCTGTAACCTGTCAAATGACCACTTGTGTCTTCCTGCTTAACTTTCACTTTCTTTTATCCTTCTTTCTAACATCCAAGAAAGAGAAGAAAGAAACATTTGGCAATTGAAATGTCCCAAAAATCTCAAAAGAAGAGTCATCTGCAGCTGCTATTTCTTGAATGTGTCTTGGCTCTCACTGCTCCTGATTGCTCCCATGACTTATAAACACATTAAGGCTGTACACACTTTGAAAAATGATTTGAACAAACTGCTTTGGTCTTTGCACACAGCACATCTCTGCAGACTGACTTTTTTTCCAGGCTTCCACATGGGCCTGGAAAACAGTTGCTGCTACGGTACTTTAGGAATACTGGATTTCCTAAATCAGCAGCATCTTTTTTTCCCAAGTTCTTAAGAAAAATCTGATTGCTTTAATAAAAAAGCAGAGCAGTGCTACGTTCCAGTAACATCTAAGGTAATTCTATGAAATAATTTCAAAATTAAGCCATAGCCTTTGTAGATATGCCCTGTTGCCTATCTAGAATTATATTTTGTAGGCTGTAGGAGGTAACATAGCGTACCTTTTTATACTGTTTTTAATTAATCTTTAAAATCTTGGCTTTTAACCCATCTAGTTGGGATCATAAGTAACTGAAATAACAGATCTGTAGGATGCTGCTATTTTTTTTTAAAGAACAGATGGTTCCCTTGTTTACAGATAATGGTACAAGGAGCAAAGGGCTACACCTGTCCCAGGTACAGAGAGACATGAGATCAAAGGCATTGATGTCATCAGTCCCAGAAAACTACGTTCCCTGGATACGCTGTCTCTGTTACATAAGAAGTAATTCAACCTGCATGGAAGGAGATCTCTGTCACTCTGGGTTTTCTGGCTGATGGAGATGCTACCTTGGCAGGCCAAGATGTTCTTTTTAATTTTGGAAGAATATGAGAAACTTGACTTCCAATTATTTCTGCCCTTGCTTGGGAATAAAAGTTTTGCATCTCTTTTTGGTATATACCATCAAATATTATTACCACTGAAAAGTTCTGCATTTTGCCAAATAATTCTGTGCTTCAGGATAACAAACAGCATAAAATTATTTGGTTAAAATACAGAATTTTTCAGTGATAATAATAGGGCAAGGAAAGAATTGTTCTTCCATTAGCAAATTGCACATGGAGGATTCCTACAGATATATATACATTTTCTATATGGGTGCCTTGACATGGAAAAAAATAAAATAAAATTCCAGTACAAATTGGGCTTTTCACCAGCAGTTATTGTCAACATGCATAAAAATCATAGGAAATCCTGCTCACAAATCAACTCTCCAGTATTAGCAATTACCTGTAATTGCACATATTTAAAACTATAAAAATATGACCACTTTAAGGCTTAGAATGCAAACTTTGCCTGCCAAAGGTTTGAAGTTTAATCTAATCTAATATTCTAGAGATCCTCTTTCAATAAGGGTAAACAATAGTGCCCTAAATTATCAAAGGAGGTAACAGACAAATCGTCCGATCTCTTCTTAAAAACCGCCAGTGTTGGGATCATACTTTATACTAAGTCATGATTTGTTTATGGTTAACTGAACATAGCTGAATTCATGAAACACATGGGATAAAGTTTACAAATCACAATTTGGGTTTATGAAGCAATGGAACTTAGTGCAATGTGTTAACCCAGATAATATTTGCTACCTGTAATATATACCCGTTCTGCTATCTGCTATGCCATTAACTTGTTCACTTTGTTTTACTATATTATGCATTGGTTTTATCTTGCTGGTTGTTGACAGTGACAATAATTTGGAGTCAGACAGGACCTAAATCTAATTAAATAAATAAATATATAGACAGGGTCATAGACTAGTATGCAGACATATACGCTCACCATTTCATGGCAGTTCAGAGTCTAAACCCAAGATAGGAAATGTAGCTGGTATGCTTTATCTCTCTCCTAATGCACAGGAAGTCTTAGCAAAAGACCTTAGCATAATCTTGCAAAATGAAAGTCTGTTTTTTTCCCCCAGTCAACTGAGTGTTGATCCATTGGTTGCAAAAGAAATTGACTGACTATCTTGTTGCCTGAGTTGACTTCATAGCTGAGAGAGAATGATTGATATGCAGTCGGCTTTCATGCCCAAGGCAGGACTAGAATTCAGCCTCCTAGCTTCTAGCCTGTTGCCTTAACCACTAGACCAGCGGTTCTCAACCTTTTTCAGGCCGCAACCCCGACCTGCACCGCACATGCGTGGCGCGACAGCCCCATCGTGCATGCGTGGCGCAACGGCCCGCATCGTGCATGCGCGGTGCAACGGCCCGCATCGCGCATGCGCGGCGCAACGGCCCGCATCGCGCATGTGCGGCGCAACGGCCCACATCGTGCATGCGCAGCATGGCGCGATGGCCCACATCGCGCATGCGCAGTGTTACCCCACGCATGCGCGGTGCTGCCCCCTGCGCCGGCCGAGGGGAAAAGGGAAAATGGTGGACTGTGTTGTTTGGCGACCCCCGTGAAATGGTCGTTCGACCCCAAATGTGATCGCGACCCACAGGTTGAGAACCGCTGCACTAGACGAAACTGGTTCTCAAGAGATGAAACCACAACTATGTACAATAACTATTA
The DNA here is from genome assembly GCA_034064705.1 of Bothrops alternatus. NCBI lineage: Eukaryota > Metazoa > Chordata > Lepidosauria > Squamata > Viperidae > Bothrops > Bothrops alternatus. The sequence continues at coordinate 16,820,072 of JARGCV010000248.1, forward strand.
AAACCAAAAATATTGAATATATTAAGTTGAAGTCCACACTTCATAAAGTTGCTAAATTTGAGAAACACTAGTATAGACGCAAGTGATTGCATCTTCTTTTGTTCTGGATTTTGTTTGAAGTTGGGCAGGACCTTAAATAAATAAATACATTTATTTAGTGTTAGAGGAGCTAATTTCTTGCTGTAGTCATGATAACCTGATTTAAGTGAATTTGTAAAGCCAAAACATCCCCTTGGAATGCTTTTTAATTAGGCTTGGCAAATGGAATGGCTGTGTGTGGGTGAGAATGGGGAAATGTGCATGGTTTGTCTGCTTTACAACTGAAGGGCTACAGCAGGGCTGTTTAACCTTGCAGTGCTCTACCTCCTAGCTGAAATTAGCATTTTGCAAATAAGATGTTGGGCTGAATTCAGTGTTGTTTTTTTAAAAATGCCCAAGTGGATGCTTTTAAATTATGAACCAAATATAAGACAGCATCCACTCAGCAAACTTTTCATCCCAACAACCGCATGCTGCAGACCATTGTTTCTTCTTATCAACAAGGAAGCACAGTGGAAAAAAGTTTGAATGTATCTATGATGTTGGCACTTGTGGCTTTGGACTAGCGTTCTCATTCATGTACAAGGAATGTTCCCAATGTTAGTAGTAGAGATTGGACATATTGTTATACAATTAACACACCACTCCCTTGTTTGATCCTGACTCATAAAAACAGCAAAGATAACGTTTCCTTCAAGTCAACTATAAATTACTTCAACATATGCAATATTATTTTGTTGGCATTTGGAAACAGAAGTGTCTTTTTTCCAATAGTGTTTTTCTTATTGGAAAACATGCCTGTGGCTTCCCAGTCCCTCGCATTCAATTCCTAAGCAGCTGTGACTCAGATAAGCTTTTCAGATCCGCCATGTTGGTTAGTGCTGTCATCTGGCTGGGCAATCTTGCTACAACTTATCTCAGTTATACCTATCTAACTTTACTGTTCAGAATTCTTCCATCATTGAAAATTGCTTATATATGGATATGCCAGCATAATATACCAACCCCACAGCAACTCTATTTGGCTATAGGGATTAAGATATTTTGTACTGGAGTTGTTCCAAAAGAGTCACACATACTGTTGTTCCAAAAGAGTCACACATACTATTGTCTGATCCAGGTTTTGTGTTTGATTTATTTAAACATTTGTATCTTTATAAAACCTCCATATCAAAGAGCAAGACAGTTTGCAATAAATATCAGGATATTTTACAATATCTTCTGATGTTGTAAAACCAGTACCTAAAAGGACAGCATAAAAGAAATCCAAATCCAGGGGACACAAACATAAATAAAAATAAATTTAAAAAACCCATCGATTAAGAGCTAGTTAAAACAACTGCTGGAGTTGTTTATTAGATGTCACTGTAATGTGAATAGTTAAGACAGACATTCACTTGCTCTACTTCTCACTGATATTTTTTATCTTGGCCCTTGGCTTGCCAAGAGGATCAAAGCTGGTGCCGGGGACAATACATGGAAATGTACTCAACTAAAACCTAGAGATGACCTTTACCTTTTCCTCAATTAAAACAGAACCAAAGCTTTCAAAACAGAATACATTTTTTCTCAAAATGATTTAGTAGCTCTTCTAAAACTTATCTCCCGTGGTTTATAGTACTTTCCCCCCCCATCCTTATTATATAGCAGATTTGAAGCCCTTTGTCATTAAAATAGACTTTACATTTCTGATGTAATTAAGTTTGAGCTTATTTATTCTTCTATGCCTCCCTGCTTCTGAATGTAGGATACATGCTGCCACTCTCCCTATACAATAAAATGACTGAAAGGTGCTTTGTTAATCAATGACTGCCATTATCTATATTACTGTAATTAACTGAAGACAGATCTTACAGCTTTCTGTAATGTGCAGTCCTTTGTGCCCTCTGTGCTTGCTCTCTGTTGTTTCCTTGCAGATGTTTCCTTATCTAACTAGGTAATATCACCTGTGCTAGTGAGTATGGGTTTTGCTCCCTGTTTATATGCAGGAACGTGCCCTGCCAGTATTGATGAGTGTGAGGTTTTCTTCTTGGTAATTTCTTGATTATTGTTTTCTGTTTGTTTGTCTGGTGTTAATCCCTGTTTATCTGGTGTAGGCTACTGGAGAGGCCCCTGGAGTATTCTAGTCTTTTTGTTTCCTTTATTTATTTATTTATTGTATGGTGTGTAAATATGGTTTATCTCTATGTATCTATTGATGGCTGATTTGTCTGAATGCCAGGCTTTCAGAAATTCACTAGCATATTTCGATTTAGATTGGTCTAGGATGCTTACAGTTTCCCAGTTGGAACTATGGTTGAGTCTATCCTGATGTTCTGAAATTACAGAGTTTCATCATGTCTTCTGACTGCCGCTTGGTTTTCATGGATCTGCTAGTTTTCTGCTTGTCTGTCCTACATAGTGGCTGTAACAGTCCTTATACCTGTATGCCATAGATAACTCTTGCTTTTTCTTCTTGGGCTACTGGTCTTTTGGTTTATGTATGCAGGGCTTTAGTGGGTTTATGTGCTATGGTGATGCCATGTGGTTGTAATAGTCTGCTGGCTTTTTCTGAGATATTTTTGATGTATAGCAATGATTACCCTTTTCATAACTTGTGTTGGCTATGATGTAGTGGGTTGAGTGGTCAGGAATTTTTTGATAAAGTTGTATGGGTATCCATTTCATTGCAAGGTGTTTTATAGATATACAACATGCTATATACTATACAACATAATATGCAACATCTTGGAGAGAAGCAAGGACTCCATCTTGAAGTACTTATATTCTTTTATTAGATGCTTCCAATAATAGTTCCCTACTAATACCCTAGCATTTTTATAATATAATTCAGACATTACTCAGATGATATAACATCTATCATCAGTACAAAACTGCTTTTTCAGCACAATGATTGGATTACTGCAGAAGTCTCTACTAGGGTTTCTGTCCAAGTAGCCTTGCCTAAGAGCAACTGCTATATAAACGAGACTAAGCCAAGGAATTAGCAGAATTATTCTTTCACTTCTTATTCAATATATTCTCAATATATTAAAGAGAAATTGATAGAATACAAAAATTCCACAAAAAAAGAAAAGCATCAAGCTAATCTTACGTAGATAATATTTCTATGTTCCTCTCAACTATTTAATGCATAGCTTCTTAAAGCAGCGGTTCTCAACCTATGGGTCGCGACCCCATTTGGGGTCGAACGACCGTTTCACGGGGGTCGCCAGACACCGCGGTCCGCCATTTTGTTTTTTTTGCCGCGCGTGCACCTGCACGCGCGGTTCGGGACGTCGTGCGTGCGCTGCACATGCGCAGTTCGGGTCGTGCGCGCGCCACGCATGCGTGGTTTGGGCCGTCGTGCGTGCGCCGCGCATGCGCGGATCAGCCCGTCGCGGTCCGCCATTTTGGTTTTTTTTGTTGTGCGCGCGCCGCGCATGCACGGATCAGGCCGTCGCGCGCGGGTCAGGGTCACGCCGCGCATGGGCGGTGCAAGTGGGGTCTCAACCTGAAAAAGGTTGAGAACCACTGCTCTAGATAGAAATGGCTGATGGAGGAAAAGAAATCTGTAAGGTACAATGTATACATATAAATGATGCTGTTTAGTATATGCCTTGATCCTTGGCAATAGAATGCCAAAGTGGAAATATAAGAATGTACAGTAGGTTTTCATTTTTATTTGAACCTTGAAATCCATTATTCATACTCTTGTAATTTAAAAAAGGCCTCTACACCAAAGAATTTATGTTGAGACAATTTGTACTCATAGTTTTGGTATATAATATTCCATTCTTTTTACCTCTCCTAATTACAGCAGTATAGTTTAGAGTGGAACTTAAATGATACTTTTGCAATTGTTGTTAAAGAATAGATTTCAGATCCTATGTATATCAGATGCTTGGTGAGTGTGTCAACACAGCCAGTGAAAGATTTGGAGAAAGAGCTCTGTGTCAAATTGAAGGAAATAATGAGAAGGCAATTCTTTATAAGCATGGTTCCAAAATTGTCTATACCCTTTTCTTTCTTTCCTATTTAGGTTGCTTTCAAATTAGCCAGTTTGTCTGGAATTGCCACCCTTTCTTTATTCCATGTTTATGGAAACTCCAAATGGAATTATTGCCAGTTCACCATTATGTAAAACTGTTCTTTAATTCTGCTTTCAACTTTATGTAGAAAAATAATATATCAGCAGATTTAAAAGATGCTAATATGGAATTGTGAAATCAATTTTTTGTTCAGGAACGTCTTTGAGCTGCTTTAGTAACTGCTAACACAGAGAACTGAATTAAAATCCTATCCTGATTGCTGTGAGACGTTGGCTAGCTGAGTTTAGGGCAGTTTTTGTGGAGCGAGTTGGTAAGAAAACTTTCAGATATTCTATGCACTTCAGCCAAGACATTTCCTTGCATTTATTGTGCAGTATGAAGAAAATTGATATGCTGACTGTAGGAATATTTTTAATAACTTGCAACATAACTGGAGCAACATACAGTATTTGCACTCTTAGGCTATGGATAAAAGCTGCCACAGCTTGATATTTCATGAGGGGCAGCTACTACCATATAATTGAGAATCAGAAAAAAAAAGCCCTATGTATATTTATTTAGTTTGTTGAAAATCAAGCTTATCTTGCAGCCAGGGGTATAAGTCATAGGAACATATTTGAACCAGCTTCTGCAGCAGCCAAGCTACGTGTTTCATTCTTACAAATATTGAGGCAAAGTCCAGTTTAAGGTTCACATTGGGAAACTTCTCAATAGAAATGAGTTCATCCCAAGAATAATTTGGGAAATGGGAAAATCACTAAGTTGCAATATATCCAGGTGAGGCACATCAGTTTTGCTCTGTAGGTCCTGCATATTGTGAGAACAAACAACAAATATAAATGTATACATAGACATTAGCTGCTATTTTTTAAAAAATAAAAACTATTGTACCTGTTACTTTTGTGGCACAATCTTCTGAGACATCAATAAGAAAAGGGAAATCTACATTATTATACAGAACATTATGTTAATGTACAAATTATGTTTTTTGGACTAGTCCCATAAAAATTGTTCAGGAGTCTTATATATATCTATTTGCCAAGACCCTATTAAATCCCAGAAAATACATTATAAACTAAACATTGAAGAAAGACTAAATTACCTCTTATCCATTCAGTCTTGGATTTTTGAGAGTCATTGATAAGAGAGAAATAGAACAAGTTGTAAAGCACTTGATACTAACCTACTTGTGCTGGATGTTGCTACGTATCAATGGTCAGATCATTACTGTATGAGACTTCACTATTTATTTTTTTGCTTAGGACATTCAGGTTCAATTTGGGGAATTCTGAAATAATTACAAAACAATTTTTTAATCCCATTCAGAATATACTACAGCAGAAACCCTATGCTGAAAGGGATTTTGTTGGCTTACTGTATGAAATAATCTTCCATTATCTTGTAAACATACAAAAGCTTTAATCAGAAAGGGATTCTTTGAATCTCTTTGTTTTCACATCATCCTGTATTATTTTCTCTATGCCAAAGTTTCAGGGTCTGGTGCCTTCAAATTTCCTTCTTTTTACTTTTCTTCCTTCTTTCCTTCTCTCAGCAATATACAGCTATTAAAATAGTATAGCCTTTATTACCATTTAAAAAGAATTCAAAACAAGACAACCAGTTCATGAAAGCTGTGGTAACAGCTCACTATCTTGCTCCCACAGGTCGGCAACCTGCGGCTCCAGAGTCGCATGTGGCTCTTTGAGCCTTCCCCTGTCGCTCCCAGCTTCCTCTGCTATTTGCAGAGAGGGACAGAGACAGAGAGAGGCACTTGCGCTTCCCTGCTTCTCTCTCTCTCTCTCTCTCTCTCTCTCTCTCTCTCTCTCTCTCTCTCTCTCTCTCTCTCTCTCTCTCTCTCTCTCTCTCTCTCTCTCTCTCTCTGTGTGTGTGTGTGTGTGTGTGTGAGTGTAAAAGAGAGTAGACAGGTATTCTCCAACAAACTGAAAAGCTTTTTGGGTGGGGCTCCTCCCTTTGCTGCATCTCTGCAGGAAGCAGGAAGGAGGAAGGGCAGGAGAGAGCTAGCTAGCCCAGCTATGCTGACTCAGGAATTCTGGGAGTTGAAGTCCATGAGTCATAAAAGAGCTGAGGTTGCCTACCCCTGAGCTTGTTGGAGAACAGCTTGAAGCCAGCTTGCCAGGTGAGCAGAAGATTGGAGAGAGGGAGGGAGAAGGGGGGGAGAGAGAGAGAAACAGAGAGGAAGGGAGAGAGAAAGAGAAAGAAAGAGAGTGGGGGAAGAGGACTGGCAGACCACAGGCAAAAGAGAGAGGGAGAGGGAGAGGGAGGGAGAGAGAGACAGAGAGACCCTTTTGACATTTAAAATGAAGATAACACTGCATATATCTTTTTTATCTTTATGATATTTACATACGTGTGTGTGTGTGTGTGTGTGTGTGCGTGTGTGTAAAAGGTAAAAGATATATGCAGTGTTATCTTCATTTTAGGTATGAAAAGAGTTTTGCGGCTCCCAGTGTTTTGTTTTCGGTGGGAAACAGGTCCAAGTGGCTCTTCGAGTGTTTTGTGTTGCCCACCCCTGCTCCCCTCCATGCCCTGAAGCTGCCTTGGGCTATAAATCCCAGGATTCTCTCTTAACAGTCACTGCTGCTGGGAATTCCCAGGTTCTGAAACTCTAATCCAGAGCTTTTCAACCGGTGGTTTGCATACCACTGGTGGTATGTTGGCACCTGGAAGGTGGTATGATTATGATGGGTTGAAAAGCACTGAAAAAAAAAGTCTGAAAAAAGTATAAAAGTGTAGCATGGAAATGAACTGAAGTGGTGGCAATGCAGCACAAGCCTGTGAGAGAGTCAGCTGGTGTTGCTCCAGCTGATTGGCGTGCGGCTCCAGCTGACGCGCTTCTAGAAGCTGCAGGCAGCCTGGAGAAATGAGTCAGTTGCAGCTACACCAAAGACAAAAGGAGGGGGAGGGAGAGAGAGGAGAGGATATAAAATAGACATGCCCGTGGGGTGTGTATATCTGGCCCAGGGCCGCTCTGGAGACAATGAGGGGCTGGCCCGCCCCAGCTCGCAATCAAAGAAAAAACCTTAATCCAGCAGGCCAGAAGGCAACTCAGCCACCTCTCCCCTCCAGTTCCTTCTCGGCTCCTAGGTACAGACACAGTTGCAGCTCCTTGTCATAGCTGGGGTGGGACTTGAAAGTACCTCTGTCCACTTCATCCTGCAAAGCAGGGCTCACCCAGCACTCCCACCCGCTGCCATGCCAGCAGCCCCGACTAAAGGTTGCACGCTCCAGCCTCGCCCAGCCAAGGAAGAGGGCAGCAGCCAAGACTATAGCAGATTTGCAGCTTGTCAGGGGCGCTTAGAGGCTGCCCAACTTTACTCCAGAATTTTGGGGTTGGAAAGCGAAGGGGCAACGCTGTGTTTTCAGGCCTGGCAGCACCTGCTGGAAAGCCTCCTGCTTCCCCCCCCCCGCAGCTACCTCCTTTGGAGCCTTCCTGATGCCGACAGGCCTGCCAGCATAGATCCGCCAACTTCTCCAAAGCATGGTTCATCTGGCGCTCTTGCCTGCTGTCATGCTGGCAGGTGAGGAGAGCAGGAGACTCCAGCAGCTGCCACCAGGTGCTGCCCCTCTGAAGCAGATGGACGTACTTGCAAGTCCTGCTCCAGCTATGGTGAGGAGTTGCAACGACAGTCTGTGCCCACAGGCCAAGGAGAAGGAACGGAAGGCTGCCTTCTGACCCACTGGATTCAGGTTTTTCTTTTGATTGGGGGCATGTGGCCTGACCCCCCAGCAAAATTCAAATCCCTCTCTAAGCAGGTATTGGGAGGCTGAAGGCCTCTATCCTTGTGGCCATGCAGTTCTAAAATCAGTGGGCTGCTGCTGGGGAGGAGAATCAAAATAGGGCAAAACAAGCATAGTCCACCATGGTTTATTGATTGCAAAGTTTTCCTCAGGTTTTCCTATCCCTTCCTGGGCTATTAAAATTACATTGGCAAGGTCTGTACTGAACACCTGGCTGCAAACTACTCACCCAGATTTTAGTCTAGACCCTTGTGCAATCCCAGGCCACATTCTGGAGGTAAGAGGATGTAGTAACAGGAGAGAGATGCAAAATTGATTCATTATTATTCTTGTCTTTAGCAGCAATAACTAATGATGACTTTGCTAGCAACCTGCAGGGTGTGAACTTTCCCCCTTGGGGAAAGAATTCAGAAGTGCTAGATTTATTTTTCCTGTTAATTACAGTATATCCTGTTGGTTTTTTAAGGAGCTTATGAGAAAAAGATTTGTCTGAAAATTAAGGGATGAATCGATTGAGTTGTGAGACAGGAAAGGGAAGTACATGGACATTTGCACTTCCAGTTGCTGACAGGTATGTCACTAATATTCTGACTTGACACCTGCATGCTCTCAGGGCCCAAAGATTATCTTCATTTTTCATAGGGCGGTATTGTGGATTAACTAAATTTTTCTGGGTTCTGATTTTAAGGTGAGTATCCTGAGTTATGGAGGCCTTTGATCTTCTTAAACACATAATAATAAAATAATGAGAACTAAAGCCTCAAAGGGAAGGCAGATTAGAAAGAACGAGACCTTTTGGGATCTTCAATTCCCTTCCTGCTAAGAGTTCCCTAATAAGGTTTGCCCTTCCTTCCTAACATCAATAAAGGTGGTTTTTCCAGAAAATATGTGAAGAGTTGTAATTAGTGATTTAATGATGCTTTCTTTTGGGCTGTGTTTTAATGTATATATAATGTATGTTTAATCGAGGAGGGCTTAGAGAGGTAGAAGTGGCCAATATACGGAGGCTGCACCTTACCCTCCAGAACTCTGTCTCTCCTGCAGATCTCTGGAGAGGAGGAGAGGGTGGCAGGGCAATTGTGTGAGGGAAGGCTGCCCCAATAAGCCATACCATGCATGGTTGGAAGTGGGAGAAGGGCCAGCCTTCCTTGTGCAGGACCCAGGAGTGCTGCTCCCCTGCCACCTCCTCTTGCTCTCCAGAGATCTGTCAAGATAAAAATTGGACTCGGAGGAAACTGCTTCCTGCAAATGTCCTCCATCTCCTGCTTTGCAAGGAGAGGGGGACCAGACAGAGAAACACCAGTGATGTCTTGGATTGGGAAAAGACCATCTCTTTAGCGTGCTCTACACACACACACACACACACACACACGCACACACAAACATTCCAAGCTTGGAGACTTGTATCCACATCTGAGCTAGCAAATTGCCAATCATGCCTGGGCTTGGGGAGAAGGCCCTCTCCTTCCTCTGTGGATAAAAGTCCCCAAACCTGGAATGTGGGGTGTGTGTGTGTGTGTGTGTGCACGCGCGCATGTGATTGGCTGCTAGCAGTTTGCGGGGCACTGAGTTGTCTCCATATCGAGTTCGCTGGTGCGACTTGTTCCATTCTGACCCAGCTGTCTCAAGTCAGCTGTGTCCAGTGAGTGGCATCGAGCAGGCCACGCCCACCTGCTAGGCGACTGGTGGTACTCAAATATTGCCATATCCTAAAAGTGGTACAATCTCTGAAAAGGTTGCTCTAATCCATTTCAGGTTGGGATGGCAGTTTAATGCTGATGAGACACTATGATTTGGATGCTTCAAGACCTGTTCCATAAATGATACTGCAATTTTTGGAGCTTGTTTATTAGAGTTTGCAAGTTAATAACTCAATTCTAATTGGCTTGCATTTTGGCAGTGTGAAACTTGGACTGCAGACCAAGAAATGTGTCATGCAAGCAAGCCTGTTTCCCCCCCCCATTACAAAATCTAATTTTCCTAATTAAAATGAACCCGAGTGATTCATTCTTGACAAAAAAAAGTGCCTATGTTTTATAGAGCAATGAGCATCATAAAGAGAAAAGCACGTGTCTGTCTTTCTTACATAAATAGGAGCACCTGTGGTTCAACTTCTTTATAAAATTTACTTTTTCCATGCATATATACCTATACATGCTTCCTAAAGTCTGAATTAAATCTAAAGAGGCATGATGCCAACTATTGAGATTGTAAAGTCAAGTAATACTACAAAATTAAAATGTAAACAGAGGCATTTCCACTATTGTACTCTGAAAATATTTTGAACAAGATGAACTTACAGTTCCGGCCTGTTTTTCATTAACCTGTTATTTGGGAATCCAAATGAGTAACATAGGAGATGTTGCAAAATCATGACCCCTGTATAAATCACCATTATGCCTTAGGTAAATATTGGCTTAAACTAGAGGGAGAACTGCTGTTCAAAAGGTAAATGCACTGCCTTACACACCACCCTTCCCTTTATGCTGAAGCAAAGTCAACAAACTTTTTTTTTTTTGCTGAATAGTAAACACAGTCTTTATCATCTAACTTGGCGGCTGCTGCTGCTGCTGCTGCTTCAGTTTCATAGAGGAAATGGCCTAAGGAGAAGAGAAAGAATGCACACTACCTCCAGGTGTTGCCAAACTGGGATCCAGCTACCTGGATTCATGAAAACCCCAACAAAGTTGGCAAAGGCAATTGAGATAATGGCTTAGGTCAGAGGTAGTCAACCCAAGATTGCCTGCCCCTGGCTTAGGACCTCTGCACTCAGAGAAAGGCAGAATATTCACAATAATGAGGACAGTGCACTTTTCTATGAATGTAACACAGACAATGGCATATTAACTCATAAGACCATTACAGTACAGACCCTTCCCTTCCCTTCTCCCTCCATTTCCCCCTTTCCTTTTTTTTCCCTTTCCTTTTTTTCCTTTCCTTTCCTTTCCTCTCAATTCCCAATGGTCTAAACAGCTTAGACCCACCACCAATACCAGATTAAAAAGATAAATCACTATCAACAAGAAATAAAAGGACAAGATAGAGGTGCACCCCTTGGATGAGGACAATCTGTTCTCCCATTCCCAAATGCTTTCCTTAAAGCTGCCTATTTTGTGGCCTTTGAAACCCCAAGAAGAGGTAGAAATCTGGACATCCAAGGGCAGGCTGTTGCCCAGAAAGGGAACTGTCACGGGGGAAGGTCGAAAGGGTTCCCTGTAGATGGCACTCCCTTGGTGAGGGACTTTCAGCAGGTCTCGCTGCTATATAAATAGATTCAATCTCCAAGCCCCAAGACATTCCCTTAGTCCCTTTCCTGGCAAAAGATCTGCTCTCATTTCCTTCTACTCAGTTTTGTCCCTGCTCTGTGGAAACACCTCAGTACAGGGGGGGAAAGAGCAAGCTCTACTCTTTACCTTTCCCAAATTGCGCAGTTACAATATTTTAACTTTTTATAGCTGAAAGCAAACCCTGTTTTCTCTTGATATAAAGAGAGAAATCTATACATTTACACCTGTGGTGGGATTCAGCCAGTTCACACCACTTCGGCAGAACCGGTAGCTAATTTTTTTTTTAAATTTTTTATTATTAGATATCCATTTGTACATGCAAACAAAGAAAAAAATTCAAGTTAAAGCCATTCAACTTAATACAATCATTTTAAATTTGTAGACCTTCTTGTTGCCCAGGCCCAGAATGAACTTCCGGAAGCAGCATCCACACAGAGAACCGGTTGTTCACATATTTGAATCCCACCACTGATTTATATTGTAGCTGCTCCTGCTTGTCTACTGAGGCTCTGGAAAGTCCTTGATGTTTGCAAGATGAGTTGGCAGTTGGGAGGCTGTGTGAGGACAGTTTACAGTTGTACAATATTTACAACTGACGGTTTATAAATTCTGTGTATTTCCTTTTTAACTAGAAAAGCAGAACTTACATCTGTCTCCAAAACTTACGTGTGGGGGGAGGGGAGGAGAAGCGATTACTTTACATCCTCAGGAATATTCTCTCTCCCTCTCCCCCCCCCCCCTCTCTCTCTCTCTCTCACACACACACACACACACACACACACACACACGAGAGAGAGAGAGAGAGAGAGAGAGAGAGAGAGAGAGAGAGAGAGAGAGAGAGAGAGAGAGAGAGAGAGAGAGAGAGAGAGAGAGAGAGGGGGGGGGGGGCTCTTTCGCAGATGAAGCATGTATTCTACCATCTGAGCTGAAAACATCTGGATACCTCAGAGAGCCCTTCAGTAGGAGAAACATTAGTAATAATTCTTAAAAGAGTATACCTTAAGCGTCTCAAGCATCTGATATATATGCACTTGACTCAGCACAACTGGTACAGCAGGAAATATGTACAACGTGTCTTCTGCTGATGACTGAGATATTTGAACATTTTCATAACTTTGAACAATGCTGGTGCAGTAAAACGGGTGCAAAAAACTTCATTACTTCTACTACTCCTTAATCAGAATAGAGCTAGAAGGGACCTTGGGGGTCTTCTAGTTCAGCCCCTTGCCCAAGCAGGGGACCCTATACATTTCAGACAGGTGGCTGTCCAGTCTTTTCTTAAAAATCTCCATCAAGGAAGTACCTACACCTTCTGAAGGCAAGCCGTTCCACTGGTCAATTGTTCTCACTGTTGGGAAGAAAATTAAAAAAAAAATAATTTTCTTAAGAAAATTAAACCGGGGGTGCCATATCTTTGTGAAAAAAAAAATATGAAGGTTGTCTGAAAATGGAAACTGTTACACAGTTTTTCACTCAAGTGAAGTGCCAAGGAGAAAGCATTGTTTACAGAGTGTGGGAAAAACCACAGAGCATTAAGTCTCTAATAGTTCTTTGTTCTTTCTTTCTTTTTTTTAGGGCATTCACAAAGAGAGCTATACACACACAAATAGGTGATAGGTGATAGATGGAGAGAGGGATGGAGGGAGAGAAAAAAAAAAGAGAGAGAGGTACATACATATGTGCCTAAAAGAGAGCTGCAGTGGGAAAAGTATTGAATAGGCTGTTGAAAAGGCATTCAGAAACAGAATATATTTTTGCAAAACTATCTTAGTTCAGGAAAGCTCAGTGCAGAATTAGGCTAAAGGCACCAACCATAAAATGCAGCCAGGGTTCAGTGCCTTCCTCCTTTGGGTGAACCTCTCTAATATTTGCTAATTTTGCAACGGACACTACTTGGAAATCGGTACAGGTCAGCCATGGAAATGAGATAACTTGTCCAGATAGGATATATTGTATTAGAGCAGACATGTCAAACATAAGGCCCGGGGGCCGGACGCGGCCCGCAACGTGGTTTCATGTGGCCTGCGAAGCCATCCTGGAAACATTGAGGGAATGGACCCCACTGCCTTGGCCCCGGCCCAGGTCGCCCGGGAGCCAATGTACAATTTTGTGGTGGCCATCTTTGCTGAAACGCATTCAGTCTTAGCTCCACAAGGCCGTCTGGAAACAGCAAGGGACTGGCCCCTGCCGCATTGGCCCCACTCCCTGGGCACGCGCTGGGGAGGTGTCACCCTTTGTGAGGAATGAAGAAATGCACCATCACCTGGAAGTGGCCAGCAAATGGCCCTCGCCTGCTTCACATATCCGGCTTTATGGGCTCTGGGGGAGAGGTTTCAGCAGGCAGTGGGGCGCTGTCCTCACAGCACCGAGAGGCTAAGCCAGGTGGTGCAAATCCAAAAAGAAGCACGTCGTCGCTCAGCCCCCAGCCTGCCCGATTTCAGCAGGCAGCAAGGTGCAAAGCTAGCGAGCTTCACACTGCCCAGCTTAGCTTATCAGTGCTGTGAGGAGAGTGTCCTGCTGCCTGCCGAAACTGGACAGGCTGGGGGCTGGGTGGCATCACGCTTCTTTTCGGATTCCTGCTGCCTGGCTCCGGGAAGCCCGCGGTACCATCCAGCCCCTCTTGCATGGCCTGAGAGGAACAGTGAGGCTCTTCCAGTGGACTATGCCTTGGTACTTGCCCCGGTCCCACCCCTTCTGCCAGAGACCCTCAGATCTGTTCCGCTCCTGCCCAGGACCCCACAGGCACCCTTGATGCGAATGATGAAGAGCTGGCCATGCCCACCCAGTAGGCCATGCCCACCCAATAGGCCGCGACCACCCTGGCCAAACCTACCCCCCCCCGGAGGACAACTGCAATGCTGCTGCGGCCCTCAATGAAATTGAGTTTGACACCCCTGTATTAGAGTATCATAATTCTCATCATGAAAATCTTTGAAACTTTCCTCAGAACCAGCTTTGATTGTAAGCTTTGGGGTTTGGGTTACTGTGTTGTAAGCTAGTTAGATATTTGTTTTTATTTTTGGTGGGTGGCATCACGCTATAGCAGAGTGTTGTCAATAACTCATCCCTGAGTTATTTCAAAAGTATCCTGGTATCAAATTTGCTGCCTTTTCCTGATCCCTATCCTGCATGTGCTGTCTGTTTTAGCTTATACCTAAACGTGATTTTTGCTGTTCTCCCTTTTTCCAATGTCACCAAAGAGTTGGCAACTACCTGTCAATCATGCCACCTCCATGATGAGCAAGAGAGCACATCTATCAAAACTGACTGCCTCTGCAAACTCACTTAACAAAGAGGTGGCCCTGTAGTTACATCCAGCCCGTTAACTAAGGCGAAGCTGAGAAAAGAACAGCAGTGGGAGAAGAACGTCCAGGGGTGGAATAGATCTGTACAAGCCTGAAGTAGACATAGTGCTTGACTTATGATCACAACAGAGACCACAATTTCCATTGCTAAGCAAAGTAGTTGTTAAGTGAATTGCACCTGATTTTATTACCTTTTCTGCTAGAGCTGTTTTAAGCAAATTACGCAGCGATTAAGCAAATCTGGCTTTCTCATTGACTTTGCTTGTCGGAAGCCAGCTGGGAAGGTTGCAAAGGGTGATCACATGACTCTAGGATGCTGCAACCATTGTAAATACATGCTGGTTGCCAAGCAGCCGAATTTTGATCACATGACCCTGGGATGCTGGGACAATTGTAAGTGCAAGAACTGGGTGCAAGTCCCTTTTTTTCCAACACAGTTGTAACTTCAAATGATTCCTAAATGAATGGCTATAAGCTGAGGACTATCTGTAGCTAGACTGATCTCAACCTTTAGGAGTGACAGGATAGCAGCGTTCCAATATCTCAAGGGCTGCCACGAAGAAGGGGGGGGTGTCAGCCTGTTCTCCAAAGCATCTGAAAACATAGGTGACCAACTGTCCTCCTTTAGGGAGAACAGTCCTCCTTTTGTGAGTTTTGTCCTCCCTAGAAAAGTGTCCTCCTTCATGTCCTCCTTTTCGATATTTGAAGACTAATCTGCAGGGCTTTTTTTTCTCTCTCATAGAATGCTCAGAACGGCGTTCCAGCACCCTTTTTTGATGGTTTTTTTTTCAACTTTTGCATGAGCTGTGCTACTCCCCCTATTGGCTTTCAAAAGCCAATAGGAATTGCTGCTGAGTGCACCAAAACACCCGGCCAGCAAACTTTGCACATGTATGTTGTCTGCAGCGAAGGCGAATTGGCAGGAACTTTGCACCTCTCTCTGCTACCCAACTACACCATCTCCTAGTTAGTCCCGAAGATACCTGGAGGAGACTGGAGCAGTGATGCCACGGTAACTTTCTCTTGATCTTCGGCCCTCCTAGGGCAATAATGGCTGTGGGCGCCAGAGGCAGGGGCGGCGGCGCTGCTGCGGGCGGGGGTGTGAGGGGTGGTGATGGCTGGCTGCCCCCCTGTGCTGTGGAAGCCATGGGGCCTGCTCTACATGAGGCTGTGCAGGGTGGGTGGTGGTGCTGGTGGGGCAGCTGCAGGTGGGGTGTGTCGATGGCGGGCTGCCCCCCGGGGCTGGAGCCGACGCAGCTGGTGCTTTGGGAGCTGCGGGGCCCGCTCTACATGGTGGGGCAGCAGTGCGGGTGGGGCGGCTGCGGGCGGGGACGCGGCATGTAAGCATAATTACAATATAAAATGTTATTGTTACAAATGTTTTTATTATGCATTTATCATAGTGTATTCTGTATTATTGTTGCAATGAATAAAATGTTTCTTTTATTTACGATATTTTTTCTTTAATTTATTTGTGTCCTCCTTTTCATTGTAAAAAAGTTGGTCACCTTAGAAAACAGAAGAAGAAGCAATGGATCAAGGAGAGAAACAACCTAGAACTAAGGAGAAACTTCCTGACCATTAGAACAATTAACCAGTGGAACGGCTTGCCTCCAGAAACTGTGAATGCTTCAACATTGGAAGTTTTTAAGAAGAGATTGGACTACCATCTGTCTGAAATGGTATAGGGTTTCCTGCTTGAGTGGGGGATTGGACTAGATGACCTCCAAGGTCGCTTTCAACTCTGTTATTCTGTTATCCTGTTTGTCTGGATCACCTGACTGTATTACTAACAGAATGGTGAGCAGGCCACATTAGATTTTACTCTTGACAAAACCACCATGGGTGGCTGTCCACTTACAGGGGAAAACACCATTTCAGTGATGGAAGAACTACAAATGACTTTAGCCTGATTATGCACGAGTTGAAGATGAAATGAAGCAATGGCATGGGGACATGGCAAAAAAGGATGTTGCCTATAAATTTCTGATTAGTTGCAAATGAGCCCCTAGGTTTGCTGAAGGAATTGAGAAACTTTAGGCACTCCGCTTATACTGTACTCAAATGAGCTTAAAAACTTTTATCATGCAATACGTACTGAATTATAGTGCTAGGGCAAGCACAATCTATTCTTACCCAGCAGATAAAGAAAGCTGAATAAATTGGGAGGGGGAGCAAAGGAGGGGGGGAGAAGGAATAATCCCACTCACTTTCACTTTGGCATCACCAATTGCCAGGAAATGGCCTCACCAGAGAGTATAGAATGGAATGGGATGGGATGGAATGTAGAATAGAATAGAATAGAATAGAATAGAATAGAATAGAATAGAATAGAATAGAATAGAATAGAATAGAATAGTAACTTTATTGTCACTTTGAATATACACTAATCGGCATACATTAAAATGAAATTTTGTTGTATTCAGCTCTCAAAGGGTCACCATCTCTGATATACACTACATAAATATGATAAAAATAAATAAATAATTAAATATGCATATACCCACATATAATATATGACATAGAAAAACAACACTCTAGTTCGGGTTACATATACATATGCCTGGCGAGAAAAACGAATCTTGCAAGTTTACCAGACGGAGGACATAGGGAACAAAGCTATTACAAAGTCGGGTAATCCTGCTAGAAATAGTTCGAAACCTCCTCCCAGAGGGGAGCAACTGAAACGGACCATAAAGTGGGTATTTGGGGTCTCTTAACAATGCTTTGAGCTCTAAGCACATAACGCTTATAAGCAGCATCCTGAATACCAGGGAGCGAGCTTGAATCCTTGATAGCAAAAAAGGAAACCCCCCCCCCCAGTTTCCCTTGTGAAGAGCACCTATAGAATCAGACTCCGGCAACTCTAAGATGGGAATAAGAGCCCTGTTATGCCAACCAGCTTAACGGTTCAAGCGATCTGTCTATATGGATCATCTTCCCTTAATCTAGGGGGTCCCCGAGTTTCCTTTTCTGCAGCCAGTTTCCTGTTCTGCAACTGCCAGAGAGACTTCCTTTGGGTCTGCTTTTTGTTAATGGCACTAGAAAACCTGGGGACTAGGAAAAAGAGAATTAATTTGGGAGGGGTTTAGGTAAGGGAGAGGGAACTTTTTATATTTTTAAAAACAAATGTAGTTGGTTATTTTGGAGTTAACAAAGCAATGACACATGTAATACTTTAAAAGAGAAGTCCCTGTAAGTCCTTTAAGTCCTCAGCCTATCATTATTTAGCTGCACCATTGATTTTCTTCAAGCTAGTGTACAGTATTCAGTTAATTGGATCTATTCTTTCGGAGGCATTCTGTCAGAATTCTTGTACTGGTGGGAAAGAGGGAGAGGTGGCCTTTGTTATCCCTCCCTTTGCAGGCCTCTCCCCCACTGCCTAGAGCAGGGGGTAGGCAACCTAGGCTCTTTTATGACTCGTGGACTTCAACTCCCAGAATTTCTGAGCCAGCTATGCTGGCTCAGGAATTCTGGGAGTTGAAGTCCACAAGTCATAAAAGAGCCAAGGTTGTGTCAGAAGTAAGTCTTCATCCTGGTTCATCCAAGCTGGGATAAATAAGCAACATGGCGACTGCTTTGGGAAGAAGGTTACAGTTTATTGAAGAAGCAGAAAGATGGTCCTTGCAAGAAAGAGCAGAGAAGAGGAAAGAGAAGTTGAGCACATGGGCAGTAGGTTTTTATACCCCCTCTAGCCTTGTTTGGAATAGTTTCCTGTTCCTGTGGCATGAACCTTGAGGCTATTTCTGAGTGTTTTTCTAGGCCTTGATATCTGTGGTTTAATCCTATTACAGTATCATATCCTGCTTCCCAGGTGATGGGGCTAATGACTCCTAGAGTTTGGGTGGGGCAAACTTCTTGTTTGTCTTCTTGAGTGCTCTGGCTTCAACTTTCTGATGGTTTTACATCTGCATTTGCTTGGGGCAGAGAGATAGATTTGGGGCCAGGTTTGGTTTTTAAAAAATCCTTTTGAGGAAAAATATATTTTTCTGCCCTTTTAATGTTTCCTTCTCTGGGCTAACTTCCCTCAGTTGCCTACCCCTGGCCTAGAGAGTTACCACCATCTGTAAAAGAGGTGTTCTCTCCCCACCCCACTTTTTGATTTTGTGAGTGGGGAAAATAATGCCTAGATGAAAAGCAACTGACACTGCCAGAAGAGATTCTCTTGCTTGTGGCAAACTTTTTCAGGATCAGCTTCAATGGCCAAAGATGTTAATTTGAGTCAACTTAGATGCTGTGCAGGCACGGTCAAACTTGCGAGTTGTAGAAACAATTAACAGATTTAACACACGCATGCGTGCACTTATAAACTACAATATTGCTGAATTAGTTCAAAGGAAATCCTTGTGAGAAATATGAGGTAATCTTGGATCATCCTAGATCGATTTTGCCTTACCATTAAGGAAGAGGAAACAGGAGGCTGGGGATCTGAACTCAACTTCTTTCACTTAATGAGATGGAATGGGGCATAAATTCTGTGTCTTGAACTGAGAGTGCTTAGAAACAGCGGAATAACTTGTTATCTGCTGATTTCCATGGCATCCTTTCCCAGAGAAACCAGTTGGCCTTGTTTCATCTCCTGTGTTGCATGGAAATGCTGCCAACTAGGCACTTGTTTTAATTACATTTCAGATTTTTTTTCCCAATCAGAAAAAAGAAGAGCAAACAGTGAAAACAGCACTTATGATATGTCTGCATACAGCAAATTCTGATCTAGTAGCTGAACATCAACAGTATTTTCTAACAGTTCTCTCCCACTCTTAAACTGTTCTGCAAGGCCTTGAGGACCTGACTCTTCTCCCCACCCCCAGATTAGTCTGCAGGAGGCCTCCTTGTTGGAGAGGTATTTTTTAAATTATATATTATAGTTAAATAACTCGAAATAGCTATCTCAGAAATCCCTTATTTCTTTGTTAACAATTTTAAAAACATATATATATATTTGTGCTTGCAGATGGCTCTGGGTTGAGCTGAAACAAGCAAAGGAAAGAATGATTTCTTCCTCCCATATTTGGGTTTACAGGGTGCAATCTAAAAAATAACCACTTGACACACATATTCACTCCCTGAATATTAACAAAGCGGGAGAGAGCCTGTGGCTTGAGACTAAAGCTTCTGCCTAGCATGCAGACTGCCCAGGTTCGAATCCCAGAAAGGGTGAGTTCTGACTGAAGAGAGTTAAATAACTCGAAATAGCTATCTCAGAAATCCCTTATTTCTTTGTTAACAATTTTAAAAACATATATATATATATTTGTGCTTGCAGATGGCTCTGGGTTGAGCTGAAACAAGCAAAGGAAAGAATGATTTCTTCCTCCCATATTTGGGTTTACAGGGTGCAATCTAAAAAATAACCACTTGACACACATATTCACTCCCTGAATATTAACAAAGCGGGAGAGAGCCTGTGGCTTGAGACTAAAGCTTCTGCCTAGCATGCAGACTGCCCAGGTTCGAATCCCAGAAAGGGTGAGTTCTGACTGAAGAGAGTTAAATAACTCGAAATAGCTATCTCAGAAATCCCTTATTTCTTTGTTAACAATTTTAAAAACATATATATATATTTGTGCTTGCAGATGGCTCTGGGTTGAGCTGAAACAAGCAAAGGAAAGAATGATTTCTTCCTCCCATATTTGGGTTTACAGGGTGCAATCTAAAAAATAACCACTTGACACACATATTCACTCCCTGAATATTAACAAAGCGGGAGAGAGCCTGTGGCTTGAGACTAAAGCTTCTGCCTAGCATGCAGACTGCCCAGGTTCGAATCCCAGAAAGGGTGAGTTCTGACTGAAGAGAGTTAAATAACTCGAAATAGCTATCTCAGAAATCCCTTATTTCTTTGTTAACAATTTTAAAAACATATATATATATTTGTGCTTGCAGATGGCTCTGGGTTGAGCTGAAACAAGCAAAGGAAAGAATGATTTCTTCCTCCCATATTTGGGTTTACAGGGTGCAATCTAAAAAATAACCACTTGACACACATATTCACTCCCTGAATATTAACAAAGCGGGAGAGAGCCTGTGGCTTGAGACTAAAGCTTCTGCCTAGCATGCAGACTGCCCAGGTTCGAATCCCAGAAAGGGTGAGTTCTGACTGAAGAGAGTTAAATAACTCGAAATAGCTATCTCAGAAATCCCTTATTTCTTTGTTAACAATTTTAAAAACATATATATATATTTGTGCTTGCAGATGGCTCTGGGTTGAGCTGAAACAAGCAAAGGAAAGAATGATTTCTTCCTCCCATATTTGGGTTTACAGGGTGCAATCTAAAAAATAACCACTTGACACACATATTCACTCCCTGAATATTAACAAAGCGGGAGAGAGCCTGTGGCTTGAGACTAAAGCTTCTGCCTAGCATGCAGACTGCCCAGGTTCGAATCCCAGAAAGGGTGAGTTCTGACTGAAGAGAGTTAAATAACTCGAAATAGCTATCTCAGAAATCCCTTATTTCTTTGTTAACAATTTTAAAAACATATATATATATATATATATATATATATATATATATATATATATATATATATATATATATATATATATATATATATATATATATATATATATATATATATATATATATATATATATATATATATATATATATATATATATATATATATATATATATATATATATATAGTTCTGAAACAAACAGAAAAATAGAAAAAAGGAAAAGATACCGTAGAATACAAGAAAAATGAAGGAAAGCAAGAGACAAAGGAAAAAGAATGTAAAGGTGTGTTGAGTAGGACAGCCATATAAATCTATTAAATAAAAACATAAACAAATGCATGGTATCTAAAGAAGTAAATTCTTATTTTCTTTGCATCAGTTGTAGATATGGTAGTTACCATCTCTACTCTCCCCAATAACACATCTTGGTTCCCTTCTTCCCATATAAACAACCCTTTTGTAAATCAGCGAATTCCTTGTTGGAAGAGTTTTTGTGCATATTGTGGGTTGAGCGGTCAGATGCCATCTTGGTTATTTATATTGTATTGGGCCTTTGTGCCATTTTGTTTCCCATCAATATTGTGAGCATTTTTGGAATCAGACAGCACCTAAATCTAATGAAATACATACACACATGCATGCATGCATGCATGCATACATACATACATACATACATACATACATACATACATACATACATACATACATACTCTAATTGTCTTATTGCTTGGAAATTCTAGGAGTTGCAATCCCAGCACAAGTGAAAAATGCCAAACTTGATGGCAATCTAATAATATGTCCATCATATACAAGGTTTCTTCAGTTATTCTAATGAAAATAAACTTTAAAATATTTTCTAAATATTTATGAAAGGTGAAGTTTCTTAACATGGTAACCCCATTCATGTTTGAAATGTGTTCCTGAGTTGAGTCCCGATGATCAACTGAATTCCCCCCACTTTTATGCTACATAGGAAATATCCCAAATATCCCAACCTAGTGAGGAAAGTTTCTAATGCGTTGGAGTGGGACATTACCATCTTAAATCTTTTGATGTAAGCTTCCTACTTTTTGTTTTATACATGAATTGGTAAAAAGCAGATTTGCCTGCCTCTTATTGTGTTGCTTGTTTGTTTTTTTAATGTGTAGACTGGGATTGTCTGACAGCTGACTAGCTATAAAGTGACCCATTCTAGATTGTACCAGTAAGAGAGAATATGTTTAAGCTCAGAGTTGAAATGAGGGTTCTGAGTTTCGTTGTTTTCTTACAGACAGTTCATTCCCAAACTAAGTAACATCCTCAGTGCACTCACTCTAGGCCAGGGGTAGGCAACCTCGGCTCTTTTATGACTCGTGGACTTCAACTCCCAGAATTCCTATGTCAGCTATGCTCTAGGCTATGTTTGGAGCCTGGGGAATGAAGTGGGTGGGTGTACCTGGGTGGCTACACTCTGTGGCAGCATAACACCCCTCAGGCTGCTGAGTATCTAAGTGCAGGAACAGTTCGGAGAGGTTGTTGGGAGTATGTGATGGGGGGTAAGGATAGTAAGATTGGTTCTATGGCCTGAGAGAATGGGGGCGAGGTTGTGACAGAGTTGAGGGGACAGCGAATAGGCAATGCTATTAAGATCACAATGGATAGAGGAAGCAATGGCAGGAGAATGAGGGCAGGCTGCTCATGGAGCTGGTGAGTCCAATGATTGAAAATAGCCCCATTTTACAATCTTCACTATTCAGCTCTGGTGCCAGGTCACCAGAACCTAGGTGGAGTTGAGCTCTGATTACTGCTATTGATTCAGTATGCAATAGATGAGGAGCAGAATTGGCATGTGTAAAATGAAGATCTGGGTGGGATCACAGAGGGGAGTTTCCTTCTCAGAAATGCACCTACCTGGCTTACTAGCTCAGCACCAATCTTGTGCACGGGATAGAAGGTGGGGCGATAATTAAAGTCCTGTTGCTGAAGTTGTGCGCTTAAGGAGCTGTTTTGGTTTGTGCTGTTGTGCAATCTTCCCTGCTGCTCCACAATCCTACCTGAAGGATTAGTGGTGACACGATAGCAGTGTTCCAATATCTAAGGGGTGGCCACAAAGAAAAGAGGGTCAACCTATTCTCCAAAGTACCTGAAGGCAGGACAAGCAATGGGTGGAAACTAATCAAGAAGGAAAGCAACCTAGAACTAAGGAGAAATTTCTTGGCAGAACAATTAATCAGTGGAACTACTTGCCTCCAGAAGTTTAGGGTGTTCCAACACTGGATATTTTAAAGAAGAGATTGGACAACCATTTGCCTGAAATAGTATAGGGTCTCCTGCTTGAGCAGGGGGTTGGATTAGAAGTCCTCCAAGGTCCGTTCCAATTCTGTTATTCTGTTATTTTGCCTGAATGGCTAGATTCAGATTGATGGGAGAGCCCCCAAGGCTGGTAGTTCTTGGGGATTTTAATCTGTGGATTTTGAAACTTTTAAGTCAGTTGTATTGTCTTCATGTTAAATAAGGGGGATCATTTGAAAGCATTGAAGAAGAAAATTATAAATTTTAGTAATTAGCCCCCAAATGAATCCAGGTTAACTTTAAAAAAAAGGGGGGGAGCAAAGGTTTTGCTATGCTATTTACAAACTGCACAAAAAGGGTCTCCTGGAATGTGTTCTGGCCTCTCACTAGCCTTGAGGAGGCCATGCTGTGAGCTTGCCACTTCACACACTGCTTGTTTTAGCAGCTCTTGCTCAAGGTCCTTATCTCGAATTCTTGTTTGGGCAGCTACCGGTAGTTCCAAGCCAAATCCCTCAGTGCCAATCCCTCCACATTAGTGTAGCTCATCTGAGCACAATGCTCTTTTGCACAATTTTCAGGTTTGCTGCTCAGAGGCCACCACCTTGTCAGAATTCATTGTTTTCAGAATGCTTCTAATTAAAACTGCCAGCCAGTGGTGTGGGGGTTTCTGAAAGGTGCATTTCCACTCCAGGGAAAGCCGGAGATTTGAAAACTAGCTGAGGTTTTGCTTAACCAGGTCTTAACAGAAGCAGTCTTCTATTTATTTATTTTTTTACTAGCCTTCCCCTTTCTTCCTCCTGGATCCCACCTATTTCCTGCTAGATGACCTAAAGTCAGAATCTTCCAAGATATGATGAAATGTATTGTCTGGGACTCCTAGAGACCACATAGATCAGGGGTCCTCAACCTTGGCAACTTTAAGACTTGTGGACTTCAACTCCCAGAATTCCTCAGCCAGCTTTGCTGGCTGAGGAATTCTGGGAGTTGAAGTCCACAAGTCTTAAAGTTGCCACGGTTGAGGACCCCTGACATAGGTGGTTCTTCAAAGAGGATCTTTGAGCGGAAAGAGTCTCTTTTGTCATGATGAATGATTGGCGAGTTCAAGAGCAACCTGATTGGCTCTGCCTGAACTCTGCCATTTGCCTTTAACAATTCTCTGCCTGAACTCTGCCATTTGCCTTTTACAATTCTGTGTCCTTTGTAAAGCTATTTTACTATCCCTGAGGATTGAAGGAAACTCACCCAGGGCAGTAAAACCTGTTGATCCAAAGGTTCCTAATCTCTGAAAAGCAGTCAAAAAGCCATTTCAGGAAGTGATGAGAAAAAGAAGTAGGCAGGCCCAGAGTCCTTAAAGGCGCCAAGGGTGGTGCGAGCAAAGGTTGTTTTTCCTTGGCTTCTAGAGCTCTAAACCTGCCAGAGGCTACTTTGCATTCTCCTTGCAAAGAGCGACTGTTTGGCAAACTTGTGCTGATCTCGAGTCCTTTCCTTGTCCAGAGAGGAATTTTGAAGAGCCAGTCAAAATATTTCCCACAACAACAACCTTGTGAGGTGGCTGAGCTGAGAAAGAGTGATTGGCTTTCACGCCTAAGGCAGGACTAGAACTTAGAGCTTCCTGGTTTCTAGGCCAGCACCTTCATCACCATACCAAACTGGATTGGCCACATTTTGGCAGTAAGCCATGTCTGGGCTTCTGAAAGGCTGTTGGAAGCAAACTAACCAAATGCCTCTGATGGCAAATCTGGTAATTCTCTTAATTCAGGGGTGTCAAAATCAACATTGCGGTTGCCCTCGGGGGGGGTGTGTGCGGCCTACTGGGTGGGCGTGGATGGAGTGGGTATGGCCTACTGGGTAGGCACAGCCAGCTCTACATCGTTCGGGTCAAGGGTGCCTATGGGGGCCTGGGCAGGAGTGGAACAGATCTGAGGGTCTCTGGCAAAAGGGGGTGGGACCGGGGCAAGCCCCAAGGCATGGTGCATTTCGTCATTCCTCACAAAGGGTGACACCTCCCCAGCATGCACCCAGGGGGCGGGGCTGACACAGCAGGGGCTGGTTCCTCGCTGTTTCTAGACATCCTTGTGGAGCTAAGACTGAATGTGTTTCAGCATAGATGGCCACCATAAAATTGTACATTGGCTCCCGGCCGGCCAGGGCCAGGGCCAAGGCAGCAGGGGCTGTTCCCTCATTGTTTCCAGGATGGCTTCGTAGGCCACATGAAACCACTTCGCGGGCCGCATCCGGCCCCCGGCCTTGTGTTTCACATGTCTGTCTTAATTGATGCCAATAGTTGTGTAGTCGTAGAATGCCTGTTTGGTTTATTTATTTACTTATGCTGTTCATACACTGCTGAACTCCAAAAAGGCTCGGATGGGTTTATGATGATATAAAGTAAAACAAAACAAAAAGAACCAACTCTTAAAGCAGCAGCAAATCCATCTCCTAGTCTCTTTAAAGTGATACGAACTTTAATAATTTGTTATTTATTAATCAAATTTATATAGCTATCCATCTCACCATAAGTGACTCTGGGCAGCACACAGCAATCAGATAGAAACCATAGATATAAAAACAACATATATACAAAATTTAAAAATCTACATTAAGAAATAAATAGTATAAAAAGCAAACATACATGTGCTATGAGGAAGATCATAACTTTGATCCCCAAAGGCTTTCTGGAACAGCAGGGCCTGGTAGCTTTCCCGAACCCCAACAGGGTTGGTGCTGACCTGGCCTCAGGTGGAACACTATGCCAAAGGAAAGACTCCCAGAAAACCATACCTTTGGAGTCCTTGATCAAAGCAAGTCCTCAAGGATGGGACTAGGAGAGTATCCTCCCTTACCAGAAGGGCAGAAAACATGGGGAGAACATGCTCCTGCAAATGTTGAGGACCTGAGCCTTATAGGGCTTTAAAGAACAATCAGCACTTGAAGGGATCTGGAAGCCAACTGGCACCCACTGCAATTTGTGCTATGGTCATGTTACTTGAGAAAACCAAGTGAGGCCCTTAATTATTTGAATGGCTGCGCTCTAGACCAGGTGAAGATTCTAAGGGGTCTTCAAGGGCAGCAGGTTTCAGAGCTAGCTGGAATTACCCAACTGAGGGATAGCCAAGGCTGAGTGACTATGAATGGGCCTCTGGTTCAGGGATGGCCAGAAATGGCACCCAAGACAGAGCTGTGGAAAGGCACAACTAATAGGAGAACTAGTTCTCTCCTCCCCCATACTCACTTGCATGATACTGTCTATCCAAAGGCATCTCTGTAAATAATGCTAGAGACTAGAGCAGTTGTTCTCAACCTGTGGGTCACGACCCCATTTGGGGTCGAACGACCATTTCACAGGGGTCGCCAAACAACGCAGTCCGCCATTTTTTCCCCTTTTCCTTAGCTGTGCTACTCCCTCTTATTCTATAGGCTTTTGAAAGCCAATAGAATAGACTCTCTTGAATGGAGTCTAATTCTATTGGCTTTCAAAAGCCAATAGGAATTGTCCAGGTTGTCTCTGCCCTGCTGAGCCCACCAAAAGTCCCAGTCTGCAAATGGTGCTGCAAGTTGTCTGCAGCGAAGGTGAGCTGTCTAGAAGTTTCCACCCCTCCCTGCTGAGCAACTACTAAAAATGTAAGTAAAGGAGGGCCAGGGGTGGGAGGTGGGAGGCCGGCGGGTGCAGGGAGGGTTGCTGGCGCGTGTGGGGCCCGGCGGGTGCCTTACCTCCCTTGGGCTGGGCCAGCTGGTGGCCCAGCCGGTGGTCGCCCTGCGCCGTTGCTGCCCCTTGCCAGCTACGCCTCAGCCGGCTCAGGGGGCGGCACTACGCACGCGCGGCGCTCCCAGGCAGGGAAAGTCCTCGACTTATGACTGGTTGGGAAGTCCTCGACTTATGACCAGTTGTGTAGTGCTTGACTTACGACCGGTTGGGGGTCGAGGCATTAAAAAGGTTGAGAACCACTGGACTAGAGGCTAGTAGTGTTATTCAGCATGACAATGTATTGATTTTAATTAAACACAGCTTTGTAAAAAGTCGGGTGGGAAAGAGAGCGAAGGGTTTGGCATCACACTGGTACCGGTAGCAATAAATCAAATAGCTTTTCCCTGAAACACTTTTTTCTTTCCCAAACGGTCAATCCGGGTGCTTCCCCAGCATACTGGATTTTCTTGTAGAGTACTTTCATTCTGGCCAGTTAACTCATTTTAATTAAAAGAAAGATTGGGAACAAGTAAAGGCTGGATAAAATAAAACTGCCCTCAGAAAAGATTTACAGTGATAAGATCTGAAAAACAAAATGTGAAGGTGAATTGTTCTATTTACAAAATGCATATAGTCTGCTGAATCGTTATAGAGACAGTGTGCCTGTTGTATGCACTCAGCCCAAAGTATCTTATTTTTGCAACAAAGCCTGGAGAATGTCAAGGTTATAGTGACAAAGAAAGCAAAAACAAAGGTGATCCTTGAAGCCAGAAGTTTGGTCATGTATTCAAGCTTTCATGAACAGAAAATGATGTGTAATGAATGTTACATAATATTTATTTATTTATTTATGTGATTTCTATTCCGCCCCCCTCCCGAAGGACTCGGGGCGGTGTACAGCTTAATATTGGAACATGAATCATCGTTTTCTGGTAAGGAAAACATTTTATTCCATTAAGGATGTGGTTATTAGTTGTGAAACTCCTTAAGAGTGACAGATGTAAAATGGGAAGTATTAAGCTAATTCCTTTAACAAATCCAGAGAATTCTCATGACCAGTTTCCTTGTTAGGAAATGGAGTGTTCAAATACCAACTATTGACTTGGGTCTGTTCCTTCATGCTTCTTATTCTCTCTCAGAAATTCTTCATATGAATTTTGAACATAACTGTGCTAGCTTCACATACTGATGCCAGAACAAGCAGGAAATAAGGGCCTCTTTGAATTAAACAAATTATTTGCAATCATGATTGCCCTCTTTGCCAATGACCTCCTCTCTGTGAAGCATTCATTCTGGTTTCACTCTCTTGCGCAAGAGTTGGCTCCAATGCAAAACACTAGGATGTCAGATTGCACATGCTCTAGGCCAGTGTTTCTCAACCTTGACAATTTTAAGGCATGTGGACTTCAACTCCCAGAATTCCACAGCCAGCATTGCTGGCTGTGGAATTCTGGGAGTTGAAGTCCACATGCCTTAAAATTGTCAAGGTTGAGAAACACTGCTCTAGGCTGAGTAGGAAAAGTCATCTGGAGTTATTTGGTGTAGAACCTCTAGTATATCTTCAATTGTTATACAGTCTACTACCAAACACAAGTATATGTGGATACTAACATATCCTCATTTCCCCAAATCTCTTAACCAGTCAGAATTCCAGGTATACAAGTATGTACTTACAGTAGTACAGCTAATTTACAGAAAAACAAAGAAACAAATAAAGTAGTCCAGTGTAAGCTGGGGGTTTTCATCATATCTACTGCTTTCCCCCCCACAAACCTCATAACCTTTTGATACCCTTTGTCCTAATGAAGCAGCCAGAAGGTCATCCACTTTTGACGTAATGCCTCACCTACCTAAACAGATAATATGCTTAAGTTCCTTCCTATCTCTTCCTGTCTTTGTCAGTTCTTTCTCCTTTTGATCTACCTGTATTTGTTCTTACCTGGTCTTTGACCATGTAATGCAGCGGTTCTCAACCTGTGGGTCGCAACCCCATTTGGGGTCAAACGACCATTTCACGGGGGTCGCCAAACACCGCAGTCCGCCATATTTTTTTTTTGGTCGGCCATTTTTTGGGGGGGGGTCGGCCATTTTTTCCCCTTTGCGATGCGGGCTGTTGCGCTGCGCATGCGCGATGCGGGCCCGCCATTTTTTTTCTCGGCCATTTTTTTTGGGTCGGCCATTTTTTTTGGTCGGCCATTTTTTTCCCTTTTGCGATGCGGGCCATCGTGCCGCACATGCGCGATGTGGGCCCACCAATTTTTTAAAAAATTTGGTCAGCCATTTATTTATTTATTTATTTATTTGGTCGGCCATTTTTTCCCCCTTTGCGATATGCCCCATCGCGCCGCGCATGCGCGATGCGCCCGTTGCGCTGTGCATGCGTGATGCGCCTGTCACGCCGCGCATGTGCGATGCACCCCATCGCGCCGCGCATGCGCGATCCAGGGCGGGGTCGAACCCCGGAAAAGGTTGAGAACCGCTGATGTAATGTGTTACTAGAAAATAGTTGCTTATATGAAGGAATTTTCCAATGAAGAAACTTTATGTCAGCATCTAATGGTTAAACTTATGAATGTAAAATGTCAGCTTTTAATGGTAAAGCCTATGTATGTAAAAGTATATAAGAAGCAATAAACTCAGAGTTTGTCAAGCTGTGTCCTGCAGCTTCAAACCTCTGTTCAAGACATGCCTGTGTCTTTTTGCTATCCTATCAAATTTCAAAGAGAAAATGCAGCACCAGAAAACAGGCTTAGCTGTCTGCCTGCACAGAGGCCTGGCTTGCCTGGCTCACTTGCACATCTGGAGGTGGGATAGAAATAATCCCCTGCACCTGTCATTTATACCACCTTCTCTCACCCAAGGCCTTCCAGATGCCATGGGGCAACCCCCCCATTTGTAATGAACTCATGACATTTTTTGTTTTAGCATGGATCCAATTTTTTAAAGAAAAGACAAGCACCCACTTTCCCTCAAATTGCACAAACTGAAACACAGCACAGGTAAATATTTGATGGACTTGCCAAGATCAGCAAAGGATTTTACCCTTTGCTTATGAGAAAGCAGCCACCTGCAGTGTGTTTAGTGTGTTGGGTTCCTCTCCTTCTTTAGTGTTTAGTCTGCCATTTCAAGGTCTCCGCTGCCTAGCAGGCACTTATCTCTTTCCCTCTGTTTTGCCTCTTTCAGGCTTTGTGTTTCTGTCTGTTAACATCGTTCTTGGCTGCTTTGTATTCCAACTGTCATTATTTTGCTCTCTTCTATCCTTCAAATCTCCTTTCTTTCTCCTCCCTGCGTCAACAGTTACTCAACAGTAGATGCATGTCAAGAAAACTTACAAGATAAGGTGATACTAAATATAAATCTATTGCAATAGTACCAGGACCATTGATAAAGGCTGAACTAGAAATCTGTTGGTTGACTTTTTTCCCCTCTCCAATTGCTAGTCTACATTGTTCTATATTCATTGGAGATGTAGAGAAAATATAGCCATTTAGGAATTACAGTATGGAGGCTAGGTGAACAATTGGGATTTTTCACTTTCTATATTGGAAAATAATCTGAGCAAAGTCAGAAATGGGTGGACAGTATAATTCCTTGTGAATTTCACCCAGTGAAGGGATGGACTGGCTTTACAATAGAGTGGATGGTGGCAAGTACTGAACAGGTTCTGCTCAGAAGTGTAGAAGGATGCCACAGGAAGGTTTGGGATGAAGGAGCTAGAGACCTACCCATGGGGGCCAGGAAGTTCAGTCCGTGTGCAAGCACATGCCTCATTGCATCTTTACAAACATGTTTTCTTTTCCTTGGTTTTTTTGTGTTAAACATTCTTGATCAAAGTCTTTCCTATTATTTCCTTGCTTGTTTCCGAAGATTGCACTCATCTTTCTTGCATGACTGCATAACTTAAAGATGTCCGCCCCTTTTTTCTTTCTTTGTGAACATCACGATAGCTTGTTTTGAAAGCCACTTCCTTTCAATGTTGGGATATACAGTAAGTAGATACCACACTTCATCATGTTTTTTTTATGGGTTATAGCATCAGTTGCTGGTCATGTTCTGTTTGAGCAGCATTACTGATCAATTCCACTGTGTATAATAGGATCATGTTCTGAATAATGTATATTAGACAGTCATCTGAATTAATGTGGCTCTTTCTGGTCCACTTATATTCACTTGTTCTTGAGACATCCAGTCTGGTAAACTTTATTTCCATTTTAACAATTTTAATCCTTTCTGTAGTTCATGTTCTTTGCGTTCCATGTCCTGTTTATACATGTCCTTGGACAGTGAGAGTGAAAGTCTCTCCCTCCCACATGCTTTGACTTCAATGTGGATTCCTCCTGCTCCCCCTCCTTTTGCTAGCTATTTGGGAAAGATGTCCAGTTAGAACCAAATGATGGGGCAAACATCAGGTGGTTTGTCTCAAGGTATTTCTTTTGTGATAAGACAAAATACTCTATTCTTCTTTAGGCCTATTTAAATGTCAGTGTCTTACTTTCCCTGTGAGCACTAGAGTACACCAAGAAAAGTGCCTGAATCAACCTCTTTTATTCAGGATACTCCTGCCTATTGCCAAGAACAGAAACCTGTTTGACAGAGAATTCTGTTCCAGCTATTTTTCCTGCCTGGATGAGTAGAGGGGCCAGCATTCTTGGCAGGAACAACACCAATTGTGCTCAAAGATCCCTGAAAGAAACATTGTTTTGCAGCACCCTTGCCCCAAATTTTGTGCCTTTGGTTTACTAAGTCATCATGCTGGCTGGGGGGGGGGGAAGAGAATGGGAGTTGCAGTCCATCACTCCTGAAGGGGTTTGAAGGATAATAGAGTGGGGTGGTCTGGCTTACAACTAATCTTACTGAGCCTGGCAAGTGAAAGGGAACTGCAAACATAGAACAATTTAGTTAACTTAGAAATGGCTGCATCTAGTGAAGGATCAAATATCTATGCTCCTTTTGCTGTGGGAATGGGCAGTCATCTGTGAGTGATCTGTAAGATCAAAATTCATGTTTAACTTCCTTTCAGTGTATGAGTCAAAGCTGGCTTCATAACAGTTCGTCCATCAAATCTAGACCTCTACACAGCCCTTAAAGCATAATAAAATACAAGTGGAAGACAAAACAATGTTATTTTGGAGACAGCTTTTGTTTGCTGCGATGGCTAAGGTACCACGATAGAAACCGAGAGACCATGAGTTCTAGTCCTGTCTTAAGGACAAGGCCAGCCAGGTGACTTTGGTCTAGTAGTCACTCTCAGCCTAGGAAGATAGCAATGGCAAACCACTTCTGAAAATCTTGCCAAGAAAATCACAGGGACTTGTCCAGGAAGCTCAAAGGATAGAAATCAACACTGACTCAAAGGCAACCCTGTCCCCAAAAGCCTCTAAAAATTAGACCATAAATGCAAATTATGATCTGAACCCTATATGGAAAATTTGATGTTCTGCTCAAAGGAAATATTATTAGAGACGTTAGTTGTTTTTGTACATTTTATTTACTAAGAAGTAATAGATGGAGTGGAGGTAAACAGTCAAGAAATCTACTCCTACTAACTTCAGGAAGAAATATCTTCTGCCTTCAGTTGCTTTGGTTTTTGCATATTTTTATTTCCTTCTGTGCTTTCTTGGGATGACTTTCACATTCCAGAATATTTCAAAACCATTAATTTTCAGAGAAGAAATAATTGCCTGGCCATCTAGGACTATTAACATACAATTAAGCAGAGGAAGGCATATGAATCATTAGCAGAGACAGCCAGTCCCACATACCCAGTACAAGCTGCACATTTGCATAAAACTGGAACCCTTCTGAAATACATTCCCTTTTGCTTATGAGTTTCATATTATTGATCCTTATTGCAGAGGATGGTGCTAGCAATAAACAAAGCTGAAGGATAGTTATATAATAATTGAGGTTCACCTGTAACAATTTACAGACAACTGCAATGTTTGTTCATGTATTACACTGGAATACACTTGTGGAGCTTAGTTATATATACTGAGGAAAGAATTCTTGGAGGCTTCTGAGGAAGATATGGCAAAACTGTGTGAAAGCAGAGTCGACTATCACGGCAAAAACCAAGGGATTCTTGAATAGCCCTGTTCCTTGGAACCTGTCCAGATAAGGAGGGGAAGGGAGATTGCCCACTTGTGCTCTAGACATCTTCTCCCTACCGGGAGACTGCCGGACAGTGGTTTTCCACAGGTTTGAGCACCAGGAGACCAGATGATTAGCTACCTTGTTCACAACTGCAGCAGAGATTTTTAAAGGACACTGTTCACAAACCTCACTTCCTAGTCACTTTTGGAAATTGCTCATTAATTACTCATGTAATTGCATATAAATTACAAAAAATTACAAAAAAGAAAAGGATATTGAATTTACAAGAGGGAGGTACTGTATTAATGGAGAATTATTATTATTTTTTTATTTATTAAATTTCTATACCGCCCCTCTCCCGAAGGATTCGGGGCGGTTTACAGCCTTAAAATTTTAAAAAAACATATAAATGTACAAAATTAAAATATTTAAAAATAAATTAAACAAATTAGGCCATAAAATCTATAAAACCCAATATATACAAATCCTAAAATCCTAAAAATTACAAAAATCCTAAAAATTGCACAATCCCCCTAAAACATTTTCACCCGGTTGGAGCCGGAGCTTCTATGCCAGGCCGGCCTGTTGAAAAAGGAAAGTTTTCAGTTCCCGACGGAACGTGCGTAAGTCCGTCATCGTACGGAGTTCGGGGGGGGGGAGCTCGTTCCAAAACGTTGGAGCTCCCACAGAGAAGGCTCTCCCCCTGGGGGTCGCCAGTCGACATTGTCTGGCCGATGGCACCCTGAGGAGGCCCGCTCTGTGGGAGCGTACCGGACGGCGGGAGGTATTTGCTAGCAGTAAGCGGTCCTGTAAGAATGCAGCCACACCAAAAGCATTTTATCAATATCATTCCAGGGAGAAAAGCCAGAGAATTTTTCCAAGGTCAATATAGTACTAATATTAAAGAGGGACAAGATTTGACTTTAACAAGAAACTATTGGGCTGATACTATTATTGAATAATGACTATAATTTGTTCACAACAATTCTGGCTGATAGACTGAAAATATTTTTTAAGAATTTATTCATGAGAATCAATGTGGCTTTTTACCTAAAAAAGAGTTAAAGGACAATGTTAGAAATGTGCTGGACATTTTGGAATATTTGGAGCAACATAATGAAAATCAAGCAGCACTGGTTTTCTTAAACTGAGAGAAAGCTTTTGATAATTTGAAGTGAGATTTTTTTTGTTCAAAGTTTTGGAAGATAAGAATTTTTGAGAGAACTTTATAAATCAATGTATAGTTCACAGAAAGCACAAATAATTGTTAATTGAGATGTATCAAACCTTGTGAGGTACAAAAAAGAAGGAATGCCCACTGTCTTCTCTTTTATTTATTTTACAACTGACAGGCCAAGAGAATGATTTAGAAAATTTAATGAAAATATATGTAAAATAAAAAGTAAAAGCAATTTTATACACAACACTTTTTCCTCTTCCACCCAATAACCATCTCTTTGTTTCTAGCTTTGTGCTAAACTGCCACTAATTTTACATGCAGGTAATTTAATTTCAAATGCGGTTGTTTCCATATATACTGATGTTGCTAGATAAATAAATGAGCGACAACCCTATAGAATTTTATCCTTTTTATTCAAGCTTGAACCTGCAAAGTCCTTTTTTAACCTATTTAACCTATTGCAAACATTAAGTAATACAGTAATTTGGGGATATTGACTACTAGTTACTGTTTTTGCTGTTGTTTGGTGTATCTGTTCTGTGACAGAATGATCACAACATGAACGTTTCCCCCCCCTTTATCTTTCATTAATATTTGGGTCCATTTTACAGAATGACAGTAATTGTTGCTAGCACTTTATCCAGTGAGGAGGGTATTTTTGTCTCTACTTACTTTGCTGTGCAATAAATCTATAAGTACCATTAAGAGACATGGACAGAAATAGCCTGTCAAAGAATACCCTGCATTCTCCCAAGTGTGCATATTATGCACTATTATTATAAAGGTCAGTATCAACCTGCAAGCATTGGCCGAATTACTGGATTAGGTATTGCTGGGATACATAGCAAGCACTAAGCTAAAGTTCAAACTGTGCACTTTTAATGAACAATCCAGTTTTGGCATAGGACTTCTTTCAGGATGGTGGAGGATCAGAGTCTAAGGCCAACATACTATAAAAAAAAGAACTTAAATATCCTCAGGTAGTTCTCTGTTGCCCTTTGAATGGACACGTGAACAGCTTGGCAGAACTCCTGTTCTCAGTTTTCTCCTTCCTCCCCTCTTATCAATTAAATCTGGGAGCAGACATGACAACTCAGCTTGGTTAGGATGAACTTTGGTTACAGAGTGACCTGTTTACTCCAACAGTGGGAATGTCTATCAAAGTCAGCCTCCAAAATCAATATCTTACATCACTGAACTCAATGACCTGGTAGGTTAAGAAAAGTTCTTTCACCAAGATGGATACACATATATTCTTCCCAAGAATATCTACTACATAGAACATCCCTCATCTTCAAAATGAGCCTTTAGTATACTATCGGTGCCTTTGGGCTGCACACAAACTGAATTTTAGAACACATAACCAGTAACTGTAGTTCAGCCTTTCCTGGCCCAATGCTTTCCAGATATGTTAGACTACAAGTTTTATAATATCTAGCCAGCATGTATACTTAAACACCTCTGGAAAGCACAATGGTAGTAGCCTGTCAACGTAGGCATTAGAGCCTTCTTCTTCATTTCTGCAGAGATACCAGATCTGGGCTGCAGAATTCTAGGTGACAACTGGGTGACAGCAAAATGACACATTGTCATGATTACAAACCAGTCGGAAGGACACTTCCTTCAAAGAAGAATTCCTCTATAAAAGATATTACAGTTAGTTGTCACTGACATTTTGAGCCTGTTCACAACTTCTGTTTGTCTATTTGCCAGTCTATATACCCACCCATTTATTTATTGCACAAGGAAAGGAAGATACATGGAAATTACTAAATAGAATTATTGAACTATATAATATTAAAAGAAACAGATCACTTTTATCTTTATATATCAGCTTGGATTAGACCAAACCAAGAGACAATTTCATAATAGTTTAACTTTAGCATTTCCAAAACTATTATATTCAATTTTTATTAAAATCAAATCAGAAATTACCTAGCTAAAAGATCTGTGTAGTGATAGCTATATAATTACAATTGTAATTAAAGAATATAGAACTGTTATTTTAAGAGAACCTGAACCAAATGGGAAATTCTCCTTCTCAAATTTCTCACTTCAGTCAGCTCTAAGGAAATAGAAAATCCTCTTGAACCTTCTCACTCACAAACCTGTGCCAGTCTTAACAAAACTTGTGCCAATTCAGAACCACAAGAGGTAGTTATATAATGATAAAGACTTGCTTTTGGAGAAGGTTTTAATGAGAATTTTCCTTCTAAAATTAATGAAATTAAATTTCAAGTATGAAAATGAATTTGTTGGCAGGAAAGAAATTTAGGAAAAGGAAGGTAAGTCATAAATATTCCAAATAAAGTCAATAATTGGTTACTTATTGCCTCTTTGAATTAAGCCCTGGCATGAAGTTCGCTCTTTGTTCTTGATTATTTCTGAGCTTTGAGAAGAAAGATCTCAAGCACCTACCTGTCCATTGTCTTAAATGGGGTTGAAGGGAGAAGTGTTGGATAAGTCAGCTGGGATCTAAAGAAATTCAGCCCAACCGGTAGCAACTCAACATATTCTCTTTTAGTGAGGCAACTCAAGGAAGAAAGTGTCTCAATTATTCTCCTTCCCAGGTTATAATGAAGATGGCCCATGATATCCAGAACAGAGGAGTTCATATGGCAAAATGAAATGGTAATTTGAATTCAAAAGAGATTTTGTTATTTGTTCAGCTATAACCTAATAAATGGCAGAAATACAGCAATTGGAACAACTAGTTATCAAGACATCAGAATTATATGAATGCATGGACCTACTACAAATGCAATTAAGGAAAGCAAGAGATCTTTTTAAGTGGATTTCTTTAAAGCAGCAGGAGAAAATGGAATTTAAATGCTAATAGCACGGTGTACACAGATATAGAATGAAACGATGTGATCTACAGTTGCCTGGGAAATTTTGGGAGTTGGTCTGAACTTTTTAAAGCAGCCAGGATTGAGAAACATTGCTCTGGAGAGTGGAAAAATCTCCGAACAGAAGAGACGCCTTTAGTCTGAAATCTTATTGATCTTTCCATAGGAATAAATCCCATGGCATTTCATGGGGTCCTCTTTCTCAGGAGGCCTGTACAGAAAGGAGTGCTCAGACTTCCGGTTCCGGATCGTGGCGCCTCTAGCCGCACAGGGAGACTTGTCTCCTCGTTTAGCTAGCTTCCCTCCGCCGGTAGACCCCTGCGGGGGTCGAAAGTCACCCTGGAGGGCGCGACTACTGTCGAGGCTGTGCTCGGCTGTGGAGGAGCGGCGGCTCCTCCAGCTGTCCGAGCTGACTCTGAGGGCTGACGAAGAAGATCGGCCGTAAAATGGCCAATCACCTAGCCGCACCAACCGCAAGTCAAAAGAACATCTAAGCATGAAGAACCACAGTGGTGAATCTGGGTGAGACCTTTCCTTCTCTCGTTATTTTGACTTTTCCTGTAAAGAGTTTTTATTTTCCTTTATTAAGAAAGCGGCGGCTGCCTATATGTGGAAAGAAGAGCTAAAAAGAAAAAGATTAATTTTTGTGGGTGTGATTGTTGTTTTTTTTTAACTATTTGACTTCTGCTGGGTGAATTTCAGGGGAAAAGAAGAACAAAAGGGACATTGTTACTTTCCTTTTTAAATCTAATAATGTAGGAGATATTTTTTGTTGATTTTTTAAAAAAAGAAAAAGAGAAAACTTTCCTTTTCTTTTTAACTTGATTAACTTGGGAAAAAAAAGAAAGAAAAAGACTTTATAGTCCACTGAGGACATCTGGTGGCGAAAAGTGAAATTTTAACTGTATTTCTCCCTGTTGTTTGAAGAGGGATTGGATTTTATGTGATAATAAAAGAGAAAAGATAACTTGACAGCTGGATGGCGAAGCTGGCTATTAGACCTTTGGAGGCGGACATTGGTGGATCTTTTTAAAGTAGTCTCTAATAAAGGAATAGGCAAAGCTACCACCAAAATGGCTGAAAGTTATTCACATCTTGACTATGATTTAATACTGGAAAAAATATTAGAATTCTCAGAAGTTTTTAAAACTTATTGGAAATCTTGGAGAAAATCCAAAGATGCCACCTTGGAACCTCACATTGACTCTCTAACAAGGAACCAAGTTATGGAACAAGGAACAATAGAAGATGAACAGAGTAATCTGGAACAGACCTATATACAACTTAAAGAGACAGAGACACTATTCTTACAATCTAATTGTGAATCTGCATTGAGAGAAAATGTGGAAACTACTGAATCAACTAATGCTATACAACGTTACCTACAATTGATGGACAATTTTGATGACCAAGAAATAACTGTAGTTGACTTAGTTCAACTATCAAAAGTAACAAAGATTGATATCCAGACACAATTTTTCGGAAATTACAATAAAGAGGAAAGGGAAAGAAAATTTGTTCAGTTTGAACTGGTTAGGAATCCTCGTAATCAAATCTTGAGGTTTGATAACCGAAAAGCCTTATTATGGGAACCAAATTGGCATAGAAAGAAAGCTAGAGTCAGGTTTAAATGTGACATAAAATGTTATTTGACATAAAATGTTATATGTATTTAAAGAAATGTATTATTATTATTATTATTATTTTCTCCCTTTTTTGACTTATATAGTAATTTTAAACTTGATAATTATGTTGTAATAGAGAAAGAGAATGTGTTTGATTTAATTAGGAATGAAAGATGAGAATTTCCTGATATTACAGTTGATACGTATTTGAAGATATACATTTTATCAAGGGTTTAAAAAGATTTTTTTTATAGATGTAGACTGATGAAATGATAGGATATACTCTTAAAAATAGAACTGTTTTTGTTGGACTTATATTATTATTTTAAATATGATAATTATGTTGTAATAGAGAGAGAGAGAGAGGAAGAGCTATTTGTGATAGGGAAAGGAAAAAAAATCTGTCTCAATGAATCATCTTGTATTAAGGATACCTGAAATCACAATTATATACTTACTAAAATGTAATTGGAGTATGACAACTGTAATTAGCAAAGCTTAAAAAAATTAGGATATAGATGTTAATTGCATGTGATTGATGATTTTTGTTTGATTGACCTTTACTTAAAACTGTATAAATCTTAATAAGCAATACTATATTCAAGAAATAGAGAGGAAAATTTTGATAATTAATTTGAGCTATATTTATATGATTTTGTCTTTGAATGATTGGACATTCTGATCACCATGTTGTGTCCTAAGCTTTTTGGAAAAAGTGGGGAAAACCAATAATTTTTTTTAAAGAAGTATATACCGAGAAAATTAGATAAAATAGAAGTATTAATGTAAGAGAAAATTAATCTTATTGTATACAATACAGATAGGGAAATTTGGAGAGAGGAGTTGCTCGGACATTACCCCTGAACTGTATCTGAAGAGGGATGAGAGGGAAGAAAGGAAAGGAGAGAAAAGAGTAAAGGAGGGGAGAAGGAAGTAGAAAGGTTGGAGGAGAAGAGGAGAAGTGGGGAGAAAGGAGGAGAGTGGTGTAGAGGGTCAGAGGGAAGTAGGGAAGAGAAGAAAGGGAGAAAGAAGGTAGAGAAGGAGTGTGGATACGGTGAAAGGGGAAATGGGCGAGCAACACCAAAAGTCATGTGTATGTATTTATTCCATTTTACTAAAAGTATTTCATATATGAATGTAAAAAGAATGTATGGTAACATCTCATAAATATCATGGTATATTATTGGAAAAAAAGAAAAGAAATTTAGGATAGAAATGGAATATATTAAATTTATTATGTTGTTTGAGGGAAATAGAGAGATGACAGTGTATGTATTAAGTTTGAGCTGTTCATGTGTGTTTGTATTTTGGAATCTTTGTTCACCCAACCACCACGGTGTGTCTCAAGTACTTTTTGTTAAAATTAAAAAAACCAATAAAATATTTTGGAAAAAAAAAGGAGTGCTCAGTGGAATCAGTTTTTGCCTAATTTAGGTAATAGTCTGCATACCTGCCAACTCACACCTTCCTGAATGAATGTTTCATGGCCAACTGTCCTTGATATACACTGCTGATCACTCCCCAAGCCAACTTCTGTTTTGTGTCATGGCAATCAGATTATCAGGCATTGGCACTTCCAGTCTGGAGTGGCACATAACTACTGATTGCTTCCACCTGCTGGCACTGCCATCTAGCTGGGATTGAGGAACAAATAAAAGGATACCGTAAGAGTATTTTTTTCAGGCAAGTTGACCAGCCTGGTACTAAGATGATTTTAGTCAAGCTGAGACCACTGGCAGTTCTGTTTACTTCCAGATATATGCAAAATTACAGTCTGGCTTATATGGGTTTTACTAAAAAAAAAATTAAAATAAAATATTAATCAAATGTGGCTTTAAAATTGGCATAACGGAAAGGCTATTAGGATATTTTTTTCCCTTTTCTGTTCTTACTTTTTCATATGCTAAATCACAGAATTGTATTGTAAATCCTTACCTTGTTATTATTAGGGTCCAGCTGTTGTTTTGGAACATATTTTGGGAGCAAATTCTCAACATTATTGGTTTGCATCAGACAAAGGTTTATCATAAATAAAATTCCTATTTAGTTCCTTCTTGTCGTTTTAATTAAGGCCAAAATTGTTTTGCAGCCCTTCAGTTGGGAGGACAAGGTAGTATGAAAATATCTGGAAGGTGAATATTATTATATTAAATATTCAAAGCAGCGTTCTAGTGGTTCGTAATAAAATAAAATCACAACAGAAGATGAAATCATGAAATGATTCATAAAAAAACAGAATCACAAAGAAATAATCTTACTATAATGATTCATTCTTTTGAAATTTGACAGATAAGCAGGTGAAAGGTGACAGAGGAGAGAGCACTAGAATTGGATTACGGTAAGGAAATAGATTCTTTCTTCTTGAACAACTTTACTCAGTGAAAATCTCTTCCCACTCTTGCTGTAGTTTACTCTCTTATATAAAATTTACATATACTTTATCTATACAGATTAAATTTTCCATAGTTGTATAATAATTATACCATAGTAATATGTGCATTATTTAAATATTTAATCTGAAGAACCAGGCTAGGAGTGGATCATCATGAAGATAATACAGGTTGTCCTTGACTTACAACAGTTCACTTAGTGACCATTTGAAGTTACAGCAGCACTGAAAAATGTGACTTATGACAATTTTTCACTTACAACTGTTGCACCATCCCCATGGTAATGAGATCAAAATTCAGACGTTTGGTAGCTGAGTCATACGGTATTTATGACGGTTGAAGTGTTCCCAAGTTCATGTGATCACATTACCTAAATTTTGCATATCGATTATGAAGTATTTTCTTTTCTGTCAAGTACAAGAGACTCATTCAAAATGAATACTTGACAGAAATGAAAATATTTCATACCCGACATATTCAAACTACTAGAAGTAGGATCTGAGTCCTGTGATTCAATTCTTATTTTCTGTTCTTTTAACTTCCCTCAGATTAATTCCCCATTCACGTTTCCTCTGAAATCGCCTCCTGCCACAAGAAAAAAATGCTTTCCTATTTACAAACTACTAGAAGTTGCCAAGTTCTACTTAGATTCAGAAATTAAGCCCAGCTAACCTGGCTTTTTAATCAATTAAAAAAAAAGTCAGTTGTAAGCAATGTTAAGAAATAGGTTACAGCTATAGAGTATTAGCACCATCTACAGGGGATCAAAACCAATACGTTATCAATTTCATAATCCTATTTTTATTTCATACACAAATGCAATCTGTACATGGCATTCTCTGACAAAGACGTCATTATAAAACATCAAGCTACCCTTGGGTGTAGGAGCATTGCTTTTAATTGCCTTGCATTTCCATTTAGCTCAGTGTTTCTCAACCTTGACCATTTTAAGGCATGCGGACTTCAACTCCCAGAATTCCACAGCCAGCAATGCTGGCTGTGGAATTCTGGGAGTTGAAGTCCGCATGCCTTAAAATGGTCAAGGTTGAGAAACACTGATTTTAGCTTGACTTACTAGAAGCTGGTCAAAAACAGAAGACAACCGCAAAGGCTTGGGCTGATTTTTGTAAATAAATCCAAACAGTTAGAGGTGACTGGTGAAAAGCTGTTGGAAATATGGGTCAAATTTCTCCACTCCTTGAGCAAATCATATTCTTAGCTTTTTAAAGTGGATTTTCACCCCCACATTTGGACAAATTACTGAAATGTCAAGATATTTATCTATCTTACTGTTTGTGCATACGGTATTAATACTTTCTATCTGCAATTTCTTATTGTTTATAAATCTTTGCAACAAATTGTTGATTTCTGGGAGAATCTTTGAACACATTTAGCAAAAGGATTGGGGGAGATTTTATTTACTTTTTCTGGAAAGCTTTTTAGGGCTGTCCATAAAATACTGTAGGGTCAAATGATCAAGCCACAATCATGCTACATGGTTGGCAAATGATTTATTCTTTCACTGTTTTATAATCCTTAATGCTACACTCTTTAATATCAATGCTATTATAATTATATATGCCTCAAGTTTATTAGGGAATTTAAAGCATAGATTTAGTTGTGACACTTCATGCAGTTTGCTTTCATCCAATAGACTAATTTTAATTTAATCTTTTAATTTATTTTTCTACATGTAGTTACAATTTTCCACCTGGCACTTTCACATCTAAAACAGCAGAGTCGTCTTCTGTAATGGTATGTAGTAAGGATCTTAGAGGAGACAGAAGGAAAGCTGCAAACTGGGCAATTGGCATGTAAAAGATTATCTCAGCCCACAGAAAGGAAGGTGTAGGAAAAATTTCAGAAGAGACATCCCCACCCCTAGTTTTAGCGACAGTGAAAAAAAAGGGAAGGGAAAAATACTTCAGATTGTTATGTAATCTTACAATAAAGATATAGAATTAGCACTCCTGGTTTTTCTCCATCTCCGTGCTGAGAAAAGGCGTTCAGGTAAGACAACGCCCCGTTTCTCTGGTCTGGACTATCTTGCAGAGATAACATCTTCATCATCTCCTACATGAAAGTCCTTCATTTATTTAGGGCACATATAAACATAGTCCACAAAAACTCCAGGCTAGACATATCACATCTTTGAACTCATTCTTTGTAGGATTTGGGTTTCAACCCATCTCACCAGTATCTTATTTACCATGACTGTAACTCAGGGTAGATCTCACCTTTACCTTTGCCTGATAAAGATCCCAGGTCAGGATGAAATTCTTGAGACTTTGATGGATTAATCATATGACCAACTGGCTAATTGGGTTCACATACTGGTAGGATACACAGAACACATCAGATAAATCATCATCATCATCTACTTTGACGTTTTACAATAAGGATTCCAAAAAAATGAAGAACTTTGAACTCATAAAGAAATTGCTTCCGGTTTGCGATTGCGGCACCAGCAGGCGTACGGGGAGGTTGGTCTCTCCACCGTCTGGTTTTTCTCTGCTGGAAGACCCTGCAAAGGGTTGAAAGTCACCCTGGAGGGGTGACCACCGCTGACCCTCGACTGACTGCGGAAGGCAGCACCCCTTCCGCTGGATCCGAGGCAGCTCATTTGGACCGACAAAAGAAAAAATCGGCCATTAACATGGCCGATCACTAAGCCATTCCTGCTGAAAGCCCAAAGCATTACTAAGCACAACGAAAGCAGCCTGGAGGAGTTGGGTGAGACCTTACCTTACCTTCTTCCCAACTATTTTCCTGTAAAAGCTTTTGGAAATACCCCTTCCCCCCTGCTCAATTCTGTGGCTCCTGCCTACTTTGGGAATATAAAGCTAAAAAAAAAAAAAAAAAGAGAGAGAACAACTAGACTAAATGACCAAATATTTGGACTTGTAATTTTTGGATACCTGGGCTCCCAAAAAGTTCTTTACTCTTACAGAAATTTATTGTTTTATTTGTTTGCTAAGCTGGAAAAATAAAGAAATATTTCTCTCTTCCTTCTTTGAACAGGATAAAAGCTTAACTTTGTATGTTACTGGGGACATCTTGTGGTGAAATTTGGTACAGCAAGTGAAAAAAGTTTTTTGACTGGGAGACTTCTGAGACTAAAATTTGTCCTTGACATTTTCAAAAAACATTAACAGCTAGGTGGTGAAACAGCTGGGTGGTGAAAATAATTCTTTATAATGGAGGTGGATATTTATTGACTTTTATTAAAAATAGCCTCCACTAAAGGACTATTCGTAAATACCACAGAAATAGAGGAATACCACCCACAGCTTAACTTCAAATTTTTACTTGAAAAAATCTTAGAGGCTACTTAGCTAACGAACTCCAGAATGAAAGATATATGCACCACCTTAAAGCTACAAAAAGTAGCCCTGAATTCAACAGATGAACTTACAGTCCAAAAAGCAACAGAAGGAATCAACACTAAAGTGAATTTGAAAGAATGCCAGCTACAATCTATTCAGAACTCCGACACCCAAACTTTGATTTCATCTAAAGAATCTGCAATCTTAACAGCAACAGAAACTGAAGAAAGCAACATTAAGACGGAAGGTGCTGAAGACTTACATACACAATACACTGAGAATTCAGATAACCCAGATGACCAAAAAACTACAACATTGAATATGACTTTTCATCCAAACCAGCTGAAAGCAGAAGACGACCAACCTGAACTCATGACAAATATATTAAGCCAAATATGGAGATTCAAACTACTAAGCCAACAATCTAATGACTATGAAGGGACTAGGTTCCTTGATAGGCTGATGACTGGATGGTCTCCCTTGATTCAAATGCCCACCCGAAGATTTAAAAGCTGTTATGAAAGCCGGTTTGGCACAAAAAGAAGGCCAGAGTTAGACTTAAAAATTGGTTTTTGTTA
This sequence comes from Bothrops alternatus, assembly GCA_034064705.1. Taxonomy (NCBI): domain Eukaryota; kingdom Metazoa; phylum Chordata; class Lepidosauria; order Squamata; family Viperidae; genus Bothrops; species Bothrops alternatus. The sequence continues at coordinate 16,864,950 of JARGCV010000248.1, forward strand.
TGTGACATTTAATGGAAGAGCCTTAAATCTCACTTAATGGGATAAGGAAATTTTAAAAGACATTGATTTAATATTCAGGATTTATATCTATAAGGGAAACAAATTAGTTACTAAAATAATAGTTTTGAATTATAATATAGAAGATGGATTCAGAGGATAAAGGTTATTTTATGAGTAAGCGATGATATTAGAATGAGAAGTAGAATATGATTGTGAAATAAACTAAGAATTTATTTGAATAAATAATAAGTGTATTTTAGATATGATAATTATTCTGTAACGAACTAAGGGAACCGTGAGTTATCCGAAACCTAAATACTATGGACATTAAGCCAACTGGAATACTGTAATTGAAATCAGATAAAAGTTAAAAACAGGATCTGGAGACATATAAGTCAAAAGCTGTTGATAAGTTTTAAATGACTGAGTTATAACTAGCAATGTATCAATTTGAATTTGGCACAATAACTAAGGGAAACAGAGAGGAAATTCTTGATGATGTAAACTGACATATGTATGGATAAGCTTGTTATTGGACTATGTATTACCCAACCACCATCTTGCTTCCTTAATACCCGAAGCTTTGTAAAAATGGAAAATTAATAAAACTTGTTTAAAAAAGAAGAAATTGCTATATAAATGCTACAGTATTATTTAAGTGGCTCAAATTGTGAACACCAAATGTATTATACAGCACTAACTCTAAAAATAGCATCAAAGCATAACTTTCAAACTACTAATGTGCCACATCAATATGCTTATATAGACCAGACACCTTCCATTTTCTTAACGGAGTAGTTAATTATGGATTTTGTTGTTGTCTATAGCTCTCAGATTTCCTGCTGATTTCATCCAAGTATTAACCAAGTCTACTCTTTCAATCTTACATGCAAGAGCAAGTGATACTATATTCTTGCATGTAATAACTCATTTGTCACAATTGATTTGGACTGATCACATTATATACTGAAATTCAAGCCATATTGGAAAAAGACTTTTTGAAAACAAAAGTTCTGGCAATATGCCTTTTTTTTGGCTCATGTCATGGATTCTGTAGTGCATATCACCAGGCCACAAATAAAAAATATTATTTTCTCCTAGTCAGTTTTAACTGGCATTCAAGCTATTTCAGATTGATATGAAAAAAGATTATTTCACCAACAATGCCACATTTGACTGGACTATTTTCACAACATTCTATATGCAATTTTATGCCAAAAATAATAAGCCAATAACACAGTTCAATAACAAATACACACATCACATTTTAAAAGAAAAGGGGGTGTTCACAAACACAAGCATAATCATACAGTGTAAAGATAATCATATAGTGCATTAAACAGGCCAAATTTTTTTTCACAGCCAATAAATTTAAATTCCGAATTCCCCCCTTTTGTTTTATTTGTTTCAGATCAGTTTTGGGCAAGGAACAGATGTTTATATTCACTCTTTTGCTAAACATTTAATATACTGGATACAGCTCAGAGCAAGGATAGTTATCATCAAATATCCTTGGGATAAATAGTGTAAGTTGCAGGAAGGGTGGAAAAAATTGCCAGAAAATAATTTCAATTCCAAATTCCTGACTTTACTGTAACTTGCGTGAAATCCTAAATAACAGAAATGTACAAATCTTGAGAGATTGTTTGATGTAATGTTTTAGGCACTAGGTTAGAAACCAGGAGATGGTAAGTTCTAGTCCTGCCTTAGATATCAAGCCAATTGGGGGACCTTGAGCAAACCAGTAACTCCCTCTCAGCCCTAGGAAGGAGACAAGGGCAAACCTAAAAATCTTGCCAAGAAAACTGCAATGACTTGAACAGGTAGTCATTAGGGATTAAGAAACAAAACACAGCTTGTATAAAAACTGTAGCAATTTAGGGCTAAATGTGTCACTAATTCATGTGAGAAAATTCCAATGTTCAGAGCTTGCTATTATGAGTTGTTAGGTTTTGCATAAAATGCATGCTCTTGTAGCTTCATAGCATCAGGTATGCATCGTACTAATTCTAGAGTAACTTTTTCTCTGAACAGTGGATAGCAAAATTTCTGCCTTAATCAGCTATAAGCATGTACTTTTAAGTAGTGCAAACTGACCATTATTTATTTAGAAAAAAGTGTCATTTGTCTTGATATTCGTACAGGTCATCCTCTGTTAATGATGGCGATCGAGATTGGAATTTACATTGCTAAGCAAAGTAGTTGCAAAGCAGGATATCATGTGAAGATATCATATGTATGTGCGACTTATTGATGGCAGTTGCTATTAAGTAAATCCCTCACCATCGTTAACAATATCATGAGGTCACCATTTACAAGCTCTTGCCAGCTTCCCCATTGATTTTGCTTGTGGGATGCTGGCCGGGAAGATTGCAAAGGGTGATTGTGTGCTTGTGGGATGTTGTGGCATTGTAATTGCACAGCAGATACAGAACAATCACTGGGCAACAACTATCTGTACCAGGAGAGAATAGGGTGCTCTCAGATGCAACTTCTCTAGACATAAATTACATCAATAGTTCTGCCAACATAACTTGAACAGATTCTTCCAGATATGCATTTATATCGTGTCTCTAAAATCACTGCCATTTGCTGCCAAGCAAACGGGCTGATCCTTAATGCAACCAGAGCAATGCATAAAGTACAGTAGTGCAATTCTTGAACCACAGCAGTGCAGTGTCTGGCATCACTACTCAACTAGTTGTCCTCCAGATGGTGATTACATGGGTAGACATTCTGGGGATTATACACTCATTTTAATGGGAAGACGGCACATTGTGGAAAGTTGTACTGGAGTAATGTTGTAAGTCTTATACCATACCATATACCACTGGCATACACATTACTGTAGGTTCTTCTTGGCAGCACAATTATGGTGTAGTTACAAAATGTTAAGGTTAGCAAAAAGATTTACTCACAAATTAAAAACGGTTTTTACTATACCTGAATTCCACCCCAAACAATATGAATGTATATACAATTTGCAAAATTAATAATCCTTTTGGGGTTTATTTTGTCCATGCTAATTGCTTTTTTCTGGCAAATGATATTGGTAGGACTAAAAACAACTGGTAATAATGAAAATTACAACTGTAGAGGAAAAAAAATACAACTGGAAGTGAAGATAACTATGGTCAGAAACTCAACAATTGCATGTGGTTACAGAAGGCTTAACAGGAATAATTTTCCATTGCACAAGAACTCCCCTATTCAACAGAGAGTCCAATTTGTGCTATTTGTATCACTCCCAAATTGATAAGATTTGAAAAATTGCTTATAAACATGTGTCCAGTAAACCAAGTGGTTTGGAAACTCAGAAAGAAGGAGATGAAATTGGAATTGGTATCCTACCTGATGATTCTGTGCAAAATTCTACACATAGAATGGCAAAGACAAATAGCCTTGATTACATGCCTTATTAAAAATAATGCCTAAATAAAAATATGAGGTTACGTTTAAATAAATGATTAATTTTACAGCATTGATTATGTTACTTTTCATTCTAGCTCTAAAAAACAGAAAGTTCTTTTAAAAAAAGCCTATACAAATACTTAAAATCTCAGGATATGAGCTAAACAAGCCCAAGAACAAAAAAAAAAAGTCCACTGGTCAGAGCTTAAAACTATGTTTATAATTTCCTATTTATTGGCATTAATGTATTTCTAAACTTAAAAACCCTTCTGGTAAGTTATCAATTTTTATGACAAAATTTTGCACAACACACAAATATTTACAACATGTACATTTTCTTTTTCAGTCTTTTTACACTGGATCTCAAAAGACAAACATTTTATAGATTACCACAGAACAAAAGCTGTGACTTAGGCTTTTCTTTTAAATTTCATAAAACTATCATAAGTTAAAGTGAATAGGTTTCTTTAAATTCCTCGTAGCATTTTTTTTACAAGTGCAACAGAAAACTATGAGGATCCAATTAGAATGGCTGCAATTAATTGGATAAATGTTGCCTGTTGTAATCATTGTTTCACAGCAAGTTCTTGAAAAAATAAGCACCAATCATTCTTGCAAAGAACAATTTTATCTAAAAGTATTGAAAAAGTGTTAAATACAAGGTGTTTTAATTTACATAACAAGAAATAAATACACCATCCAAACTTGTATTCTGCATACTGCTACTCTTGTACATATAATGTACTAAAAGTCAGCAAACTGTCAACACCTTTTTTTTTTTAAGAAATCAATTTGACTTCAAACCAACGGTTTGCTACTATAACAAAGGCCACAAACAATACGTCTGGGGACAGCATACAGTGTTAAAACTGACAAACTTCAGAGGGGAAAACATCTAGCAATTAAACGGAAAAGCTGTATTTCATTGCTGGTGATATTAACATACTAGGAAACCTTAATAGACCGCTACTATGATTTCTTTTAGATTATTTAGTCAGATGTAAGAGCAAAATAATGCTCTCACAGATTAAAAATTGTTTAGCCACGTTATTGTGATTTAATTATCCTTCATGGAAAAATCTGATGGCATTTTTGTAATTATGCTTGAGCCTTTATTTTACAACAGAGCACTTTTCTCTAACTCAGAATTGCACATAGGAAGGCTATTAAAAAGTACAATAAAAATCTGCACAACTTGACTTAAGGAGTCAATATGCTGTACACTTTCTACAATATTATGTTGATATAAGTGAACAAACAATAAAGAAGTGCTTCCACTAACATTTTGAGAAAGTTCATCAATTGAAGAATAATTGTCTGGAATTTTGTTTTTTTTAAAAAATGGGATATCCTCAGTTTAAGACCTGTAAGCTTATGCATTGAGCCTTAAAGACTGATCTTCTCTTCTCCTGGAAGAAATGTCAATGTCTATTGAATCCTTTCCAACTATAAGCCTTAAACGCTTAGCTGGAGGCAGAGGAATAAAATCATCTTCAAAATCATCCTCATATTCGTCCTCCTCCTCTTCCTCCTCCTCTTCTGCAGATGAAGAATCATCAATTGTTTCTTCTTCATATTGACTATAATCGTCCACTTCCATCCGTGACTCTAGTAGTGAAAGAGGATCACTGCAACACACTCCGTTCTCATGAAGGTCATCTGAGTAAGTTCCCCTATTTTCTTCTTCTCGTTTTAGCTGTATTTTTAATTTTGTTGAACTACTACTTGATCCTGAGTTAAACCCATTATTAAGCTTTGCTACATATAAATTATTATCTTTCTCGTGGTCTTTACTTAATTTGATGCTTATTTTTGAAGAATTCATTCCATCATTTTCTTGGTCATTAGTCTTACTGTTGCTATCATGCCGCCTTCGCAGAGTAAGTTTGGGAATCCCAGAGCTGTTTTCAAGAATGAGTTGTGCATCATACCTTGTGATTCGCCTTTTCTTTTTACTTTTTGCAGTTCTAAAGCGCTCTTTGACTTTGAAAGTGTCAGAAGTTACAATGGAACAGCCACCAGATGCAGGAATACAGTCTTTATACCCGATGGCAGAATCCATCACACTGTTTATCTCTCCTAGGTCAGAATGTGAACTAATCAAATCTGGCAATTTATCTTTGCCAGTCAGTGTATGTGCACAATCCGCTTCCTCCATTTTTGCCGATGGCTTCACCAGTCTCCCTTGTCGAGATTTCTTTTTGGCCACAATTCTTTCACTCTTCTGACACCTCCCCTCCGCCTTCTGTGTTGCTATAAGAGATTGCTCACTCTCCAAAATCACATGAGACTGCTGTTCCAAGCTATTGGCTTGCATGTCTGTCAAACTGTTTTTATAGCTATTTAGCATATTTGGTTCAAGCTTTAAGTCGGAGGTCTCTTTCAGATTCGTTCGTGTTCTCATTGACCTCCGTGTTATGTATGTACAGGGTGATATTTCCCCAGGTTCATGAGCACCTTTCACTGAATTTAATTTATATTCTCGCGCTGCATGCCTTGTTAAACAGCCACTAGACATTGCAACTTTCACTGGTCCCTCTGTTTCTTTTTCCTTCTTAATGGACAAATTTTTATATAGAACTATTTTGGGTTCTTTAAGAACCAAATTCCCCATTTCGAGTTTCCTAGATGCATTTTTTTGTTCTGGCCTTTTGTACTGATTTCGCAACTTTATCTTTGAAAGTAAAGGCTTTGCAGGCTTTTTCAGTCTCTTTGGTACCCTGGAATTATCTAAATGAGTTAGTCTGGATGAGGTAGAATTTGATGAAGTTGGAATTCTTGAAATAGACTGCCTGGTTAATGTTCTATTCTTGCTGTTCTTTTTTACACCAATTGATGATTTCCGGGTAGCTGTAGGATTAAACAAAACAAATGTTAAAAAAATTTCATTCTGCCTTCAAATTGATATCAAAATGTGCAGAAATAATGTTTTTGCTTATTGCAATGCTATATCCTACATAAAAAATAAAGGCTTGATTAATGGTTTTAAAGCTATAATAAATTTAACAAGGAAAAACTTCTATATTTATTCACTAATCTAAACTTTTGTAATTCAGGCACTTAAAATAATGCACTGAATATGAATACCCTGTACAGACTATACCATCACTGCAGCAATATATGCAGTTAACTAACCTTTCCTGGGGCAATTTTCCAGAAATATGTGGCTTCAGAACTCCCATCTTACTACGATGAAATCAGAATTATGCCTATTTGACTTTGTGAATGTGGTATTAGAAAGGAAATATGAAAATAAATTAATATTGTATGGTAACTGCTGCAAGATTATTGTATGCCAAAATTGGAAAGTAATGAAATACCTATAGTGGAAGAATAGATTATAAAATTAACTGAACTTGCAAAAATGGCAAAGGTGACCAGTCGGATCAGGGAATATATATATATATATGTATGTATGTATGTATGTATGTATGTATGTATGTATGTATGTATGTATGTATGTATGTATAATGTTTTCTGAGGTTTTCGCGGGTGTTTGTATGTAGGTCTTTGGTTCTTCGGGTTTTCTCCCACGTAGAATTTAAAGTGTCTTGGCGACGTTTCGACGAAGTCTCATTCGTCATCTTCAGGCTGGTGCTTTCGGCTTCTGCTTCTAGGAGTAATGTGAGATTTTAGCTGTTTCATCCTTTTAACTGCCAGTGGAGGTTTGAACTGATTGGCTGGGAGCTCGGCTGTGTTCTGATTGGGTGGAGGTGTGTTCTGATTGGTTAGGGGCTTGGCTGTGCTCTCATTGGCTGGGGGAGTGTTCTGTTTGGGTGGGGGCTTTGTTGTGCTCAGGTTAGTCTGATTTACAAGGGGATTAGAGATGGTGAACTGCATAGCCGTTTGGCTTTGCGTTCGTGGTCGTGCCTCATCTTCATGGTGGGTGTCAGTTTGCTTCGTGTATGGATTGGAGGGGTTTAAGGTGGCTAATGATGCAGCTGTGGTCTGGCTTCTGGTTTGTGGTCGTGCCTCATCAGTGTTTGGGTTTTCTCCCACGTAGAGCTCCCAGCCAATCAGTTCAAACCCCCACTGGCAGTTAAAAGGAAGAAACAGCTAAAATCTCACATTGCTCCTAGAAGCAGAAGCCGAAAGCACCAGCCTGAAGATGACGAATGAGACTTCGTCGAAACGTCGCCAAGACGGAAGAGGATGGGGATAAGATTATTGTTTGATAAAAAGAAGGGTAGAAGGCATCAAAGTACTTTTTTCATTCCTTTCTTTTTCATCTTTTTTGGTATATTTTTACTATATGAAAAAACTGTAGTAAAAATATTTTTAAGACATTAGCTGTTAACCTCATTATTATAGAAATGAATGGGAAGTCACTTATTTAGTGCTTGACTCAATACATTTTGATTTAATTTCATATTTTTTAATATATTACAAGGATAATGCCATTTAAAAATGTGAAAGTACTTGAATATCAAGTATATTATATATCAATAAATTGGAATTTATTACTAAATGAAGAAATCATAGGTTTATCAAGAACAGGATGCAGCAATAACTGTCAAATGTTAAAAAGAGAGTATGGCTCCAGAGTTACTATACTGGATTAATGAAATGGTTCACTTTATGTTTATAAACTTGCACTCTATCAATGTAATAGAAAAACCAATCAGTATTACCCAATTTGAATATTTAATAATATGTTTAAAATCTGGATAGGTTTCTCTATTTCAGCGGTTCTCAACCTGTGGGTCGCGACCCCATTTGGGGTCGAACGACCATTTCACGGGGGTCGCCAAACAACACAGTCCGCCATTTTTTCCCCTTTTCCTTAGCTGTGCTACGCCATTTCCCCCCCTTTTCCTTAGCTGTGCTACTCCCTCTTATTCTATTGGCTTTTGCTTGACAGATCAGGGATCGCGACCTAAAAAAGGTTCAGAACCGCCGCTCTATTTGGAAGCAAATTAAGAATATGGCTGGAGTTAAATACAGGTTCAAACTGTTCTATGGTGATCTGGGCAGCAAAGTGCAGTTACTTCTATCTTAGTGAGCCTGCAGAATGTCAGCCACTATTTAGGGTATCCTGAACCTTATAGAATGAACTAGTATGAATTATGGTTATCTAGCACAGCATTTAATAGATAAAATTACTTGTGTTCACTCTGAGTTGGAAGCCTGAGAGAAGAAAGTTACTTAGATGATTTAGGTCAGTGGTTCTCAACCTTTCTCAGGTTGAGACCCCACTTGCCACGCCCATGAGCGCCGCGACCCTGCAAAAAAAAATAAAAAACTTAAAAAATAATAAAAAATGGCGGCCACGACGGGCGGATCTGCGCATGCGCGGATCGGCCCGTTGCACGCGCCACACATGCACGCATCCGCCCGTCGCGGGCCGCCATTTTGTTTTTTTTAATTTTTGAAAAAAATTTTAAAAAAATCCAAAAAAACAAAAAAAAACCAAAATGGCAGCCGCGACGGGCAGATCTGCACCTGCACGGATCGGCCCGTCGCACGCGCTGCGCATGCGCGGATCCGCCCGTTGCGGTCCGCCATTTTGTTTTTTTTAATTTTATTTTTTTAATTTTTTTAATTTTTTTTTAATTTTTTTCCGGCGCGACGGGCGGATCTGAGCGTGCGCTGTGCGCGCCCAAAAAAATAAAAAAATTTAAAAAAAATTTAAAAAAATTTAAAAAAATTAAAAAATAAAAAAACAAAACAAAATGGCGGCCGGCGGTGCCCGGCGACCCCCGCGAAATGGTCACGCGACCCCAAATGGTCACGCGACCCCAAATGGGGTCGCGACCCCAAGGTTGAGAACCACTGATTTAGGTAGTGTCCTATGACAGTGGTGGCGAACCTATAGCACGCGTGCCAGAGGCGGCACTCGGAGCCCTCTCTGTGGGCACATGTGCCATTGCCCCAGCGTCGCCTCCCCCGTGACCCCCTCACCAGCAGCCCCCCTGGAGGAGAGTTGCCCCCAAGCGTGGCCCATGTGGAGCAGCACAGCCAAGAACATGGCAGCCAGGCAGCATAGACAAGAATCTGGCCTCATGCCCATCATGCACAGTTGATGCTGTGGGGTGCGGGCAGAGGGTGTGGCTGCCATGGTGCTGCTGGGCTGCTTGAGTGATCTGCGGCAGGCCCTGGAGGTGATGAGTGGCCCTGCAGGGAGGCGGGGTGGGGGCGGGGCAGGGGATGGAGCGGGGGCGGGGGCAGTTTTTGGGCACTCGGTCTCTAAAAAGTTCGCCATCACTGCCTATGATATTATACTGAAAGGTTTTTACATCTGTGCATCTTGAAGATGTGGATAGAATTCTCTTGGTAATGTTACCTGCATGTCAGTCTTTCAAGGTAGATCAGGAAACACACTCAACAGGAAGAGTAGAAATATATTACATTGAGATAGGCTACAGTAATAGAATATTGCCTTTGCTTGTCCTCTCCACCCTCTTATACATAGTGAATTGGAGAGGAGTCATCCTGAATTCTTTTTGCAAGATGCTTCTTAATTAATGCTTGTCCTCTTTATTTATATAGCAACTTCTGAATATTTGCTGCAACTTCTGAATATTTGCTTCAAGCAATGAACACTTTCTTGATGAAAGGGGAGAATCCTACAGCCTTGGAAGGGATGCTGGTCTGCTCATTCCTTAAGAAGTTCAACCTGGATTCAATAGAATGGAGCTAAATAACTAACATCCATTTCCAGCCTCTCTTTCTGAGTTTTAAAGTGCTTCAACTCCTTTCTGAAAGAGCAGCCTAATCAGTGGCAGTAAGAGGATAAATGATGGTCTACATACACTCCATTATGGAATGTCCCAGGGCAGTCCTTCTATACAATGTTTACATGAAACGTCTAGATATTATTAGTCAATTCAGAGTGAAGTACACTCAATATGCTCATGATCAGTGCTTTTTTTTTGTAAAAAAAAAAAAAAAGGTGCCAGAATTCACATATGTCATACAACCCGCCTTGCCTACCCTACAAGGTTCCATCCAAAAACAGTGCCGGAACTCCATTCTGGGCGTTCTATGATAAAAAAAAAGCCCTGCTCATGATACTCAGTGGTACAGCTCTGTTTTGGGCACTAAGGGAGATGCAGTGAAGTTCTGATGTTTGACAAAGCGAGGGCAAAAGAGGCTGAGATTCAACGCAAACAAGATGGATAGCTGTTAATTTAAATATCTGATTCCAAGATTGAAGCAAACCTGATTTTGATGGGAATTGTGCTCACAACCTCAAAGACTCTTACTCATTCCTTATTATATTGTTAAGTTATTATAATTTGCTCGGAATGGGCTGCCCCTGATCACCTGTAAACTTTAGTTGGTTCAGAATTCAGTGTTTCCTAGGAAGCCGTGATCTTCCACATTATACCTTTTCTGCAGGTGCTGCCCTGGTCACCATCTGTTTCCAAGTGCAATTTAATGTGTTGGTCACCTTGTTTCAGGACCTAAGTATCTAAGAGATGGTATTTCCATTTCTGTCCAACCCAGACAGCCAGGGAACACTTGCTAAGTGTTTCTATATACCAAGTGAAGTATTCTCTAAGGAAGCTCGCTTCCTATGGAACAATTTTCCCTGAGGAAAGAATTGCTTTTACTCTTATGGCTTTCTGAAAATGATAAAAATCTGATTTTTCCAGAAAGCCTTCAAGAATTATGGAGCCATTGAAACATAGATCAGCCATTGTATTAATAGAATCTGTAATTTATGATTGTGTATTTTAATAATGCATTTTTATTATTGTTACTTTTACTATTTTTAATATCCAAAACACTAAATACTGAATTAATACAGAGGTAAATAGCACAAATAATGTTTTTGTTCTTTCCTCTTTTCTCCTGTTCACTTTTGTGATTTTTGTTTTTTGTGTTCTTTACACAAAAAGGATATTAAATATACAAAAAATGAAAAAATACAACCACTAGTTATTTCATTAGATTCTAAGCCACCGATTAATCCCAGAATTCACTATTCCAAATATCCTTTGCCATCATAAAGCTCACAATGTTTATTTTCCCTTTAGAAGATCTGTGAAGACTCTACTTCAATCTTGAATGAAAAAAGGGAAACGTCTTTTAAGCTAGTTATGTTCAGAATGCTTACATAAAATACATTTCAAAATATTCTTGCCACTTGCTTACTTGCATTAGCTTTTTCCTGAGTGGTATCTGCATCAGTGTTAGAGCTGACAGATTGACTGTCAGAATTTTTACTGCTATCACCCAATTTCTTAAGCCTGTTTAAACGTTTATCTGTTTCTCTGAGTCCATATTTGCTATTGATCACAGGAGTAGGTGCAGGCAGTCCAACTCTTGATTTAAAAGCACCAGTTCCACGTCTAGAAAAAAAAAAGAAGAGTAACGCATTACACAAAACATTAATAAAATTAAAGCTAATTAAATAATATGAATTCTGGGTCTGTATTGGTATTTTAAAGAAAATAATCTTTCATATAAAAATTCTGCTATTATAATTTAAGGGAAGTTCATTAAAAAAATTTAAAAAGATATTCTAATATTTCTCTTTCTTAGAAATCCATATATCAAGTGAAGTATGCTTTTTCAATTTAATGAACCATATTTCATTAATAACATAAAATTAGAACCTACACTTTTTCTTAAATATGATGACAGTACAATATTAATTAGAAAAATCAACATGTGTTCTGTAGAATATATTTTTGTATTATTTCTTCAGGATACAGAGGATATAATCTGAAGATGCCTTTTACTGAATACATAGTAAAAAGGTATAGGATAAAGTAATTTTGGTGAAGCTGAATAGCTATGAATCAAATAATCTAGATAACTGCCCGGCAACTTTAAGCTTAAGACAGAAATGAAAGTGTTAAAATTAAATTAATATGAAGTTTGAAATTAAAAATATATTTAAATGGTCATGTATTTCTTTAGATGTCAAACAATATTTATTCACACAGAAAAAGAATAATTTGGGCTAGTTACACTTTGGTAAACCATCTAATCTTAAAATATCCTATCTGCATGCCAGAAATAACTAAGTGCATAATTGAACAAAATGAAAAAAAAATTAAAGCATTAACACTTTCAATTTTTAAGTATGCTCAAGCAAAAAAAGTAAAGATGTGTAAAATATTCTGTGTACAAAGTGTTACATGCAGGTAACCAGCTGGCTTTCAACGGTCCATACCTGCACCAAAACATGCACCCTTTGGATATAAAAAAATCAAGAGTCTACTTAGTACTTTTTTCATGTAACTAATTTTACTAAAAGGCACGAGTAGCTCACCATCAAATGCATATAGTTAGTTGATATTGCATTTAAGCTGTGATAAGGTGAGGGCGAGGGAAGGCTTAGGGTAAGACAAATTGTAGATGCAAATTATATGTGAGACAGATTGTAAGTATCTTATCAAGTAACCATCTAATGCAGGGGTTCTCAACCTTGGCAACTTTAAGACTTGTGGACTTCAACTCCCAGAATTCTTTAGCCAGCTGAGGAATTCTGGGAGTTGAAGTCCACAAGTCTTAAAGTTGCCAAGGTTGAGAACCCCTGATCTAATGAGTTAAAAACCTATTGTGTTTCTTGAGACTTTTCCTAGATTGCCTAAAAACTTTTGATGTGAATTAAGCAATCTCTTGCTCAATGGTGCTGTTAAAGCTGTTTTTCTCAGCATATTATACATTACAGATAGTCTTCACTTAATGACCATTCTGCTTAGTGACCATCTGAAGTTAAAATGGTGCTGGAAAAATAATTTTACAATTGGTCCTTGCATTTATAACCATTGCAGAATCCTACCTAAGCAGTTCCAATGATAGTCAAGGAGGGAACACTTGAGCACTTAATCATTCCAAGGCTCATGAGGTTTAAAATTTATAAGGAAGGGCTAGGAGAAGTCATCCACCAATTAAGATGTGAGACTCAAGGTTAATTTTATTCTAATTTGCCCTTGGTTTGGACTGATATCATTAATAATAATGATGATGATATTGAAGTGACCTTAGAGGTCATCTAGCCCAACCCCCTGCTCAGGCAGGAAATCCTATACCATTTCAGACAAAGGGCTGTCCAGTCTCTTCTTTAAAACTTCCAGTGTTGGAGCATTCACCGCTTCTGAAGGTAGGTTGTTCCACTGATTAATTGTTCTAACTGTCAGGAAATTTCTCCTTAATTCTAGGTTGCTTCTCTCTTTGGTTAGTTTCCATCCGTTGCTTCTTGTATGATTCCGTATGACCATTATAGTTAGACTCAGTGGTGGGATTAAAATATGTGAACAACTGGTTCTCTTTGAGGATACCGCTTCCGGAAACCCGTTCTGCGCCTGGGCAAGAAAATATTAGCTACTGGTTCTGCTGAAGTGGTGCGAACTGGCTGAATCCCACCACTGGTTAGACCTACTCTTTCACATTTTAATGGGTTTTCTTACATTTTTATTGAACTTTGATGTAAGTTTCCAGGCTTTAATAGAATTGGGTATTCAATAAATAATATTAATAATAATATCAAGCAATACTAATAACTGGAGGGATTGCTACAATGTTGCCTTAAGATTACAAACTGTACATTCCATTTTACCTTTCACATGTGTAGCATTCACAATATTCATTATTTTCTCCAAAAAAGCCATCTCCATAATAGCAAGAAATTTCCTCCCCAGGTTCAATATCTCGCAAAGCTTTCACGCATGCTGTATCCCGGCCAGTTGAAACAAACTGTAGAGGATGAATAATTAAAATTTATTTTAATTTTGAAAAAGTTTTTTTTAAAAAAAATGTAATTTCATTTTAAAATTCTGATTATGTAAAACATTGCACACCTACCTTACAGTTGGGTCTGCAATCTGAAAAAGGTCCAAAAGATAAAATCAATTAACTGTTGATAAGACCTGAAACATGAATAATTACAGATACCTAAAATAAGGTTTCATACAGATTTTATAATCTATTGCAAACTTTAACTGAAACAGGCACAATACCAAAAATCGAAACATTTAGTAAATAATTCTAACTCCATTTCAAATAGTATTATTTTAGATCATTCTAATTAAATTAGGCTATAAATAAAAATACATTAAAAAGGACTTGCAAATGCAACGTATTTTTTTTTAAAAAATGCGTTCTTACCATGATTAATGAAAGCAGCTGGACCGAGCCACAGTTGAGCACAGTTTTTCCGTGTTGAATACATGACGCTGAAGTCATTTTCTCCATGTCTGAGCAGCATATTCTCTTCTAGTTCAGAGAGTTCAGCAATACAACCTACTAATAACTCTATCTTGTCATTTCGTTTCCTAGGAAACAAAGAAATATATTATTTTGTATAATTTTATTTCCATAATACAAAATGCCCCTTTGGAATCCCAGTCCGCCAACCAGACTTTTTTTATAGAGTGTTGGCTTTCTTAATGAAAGGTTTAAAACAGTCCAATTTCCAGTGGTAATTACTTCTTGAATTTGGTAAATTCAATAGTAATTCAAGTTGCAGAGGTTACAAGTGGTTCTACATAGATTTTGTTTGTTTGTTCAATTCAATTTTGGCACTGCCTGACTTCAAAGGTGGGTGAAGTTCTGATAATCAGTCTAGGAGGAAATCCTTCCTTTCACCTGAAAGAAAATAATGCTGAAGCAGCAGCAGACTGGGAAAAGCAAGAATAATGAAAAACAGATAAAAGCTCAGGAGCCTTTTAGAAAGGCATCCCTGTCACCAAGAATGTTGCTTTTATTTATCACATTTTAAGCTACCTATTCTTCTCACACAATGTTATCACTTTAAAAAAACTGGCTTAGCACCAACTTTGTTTGCAATACTTACCACTCTTTTGTTGCAACTATTTTAGCTCCATTTTGCTCTGATGAATAGCGATTGCATGGCAATATTTCAAATCCACTGTCAGTTGCAAACATTCGTAAATAAATAAATACCTGCAGCAGGAAAATATTTATTTAAAAAAAACTGCTAAGAACTTCACTATACTCTATGCTGCAAAATTGCATTGAATGGATGCTATACTTGCTAAAACCTCAGAATATTAACACCTCACTGATATGCTTCACAGAACTTCACAGTAAATATAAATTAGCATGTATTTTATACAACATACAGTATAAAACTAGAGCTTTCAAATAATCACTTTTATGTGAAAAGGGCGAGGGGAAAAATAATGATATCCTTACACACTTCCAGCCAATCACATGAATTATCATACTGTGTATTAAATCATATCACCAGGAATTCCAGCATTGTTCAACCAGGAAAAAAAGTTAGTTTTTTAATGTATTATTCTTTAATTCTCAAATGCCTGACAATTCTCTCAGACACAGCACTACCAAAGTATTCAGGAATATTCCAGGCTTTAGTGTACTGAACTAAGAATTTCTTTTAAAATAACACACCTTTTTCCAAAGGACAGACTTTCAATGTATGAAGCCCTAATTTCCTCAATGTGTAATTTCTGCAAAGATGAGATGTAAATTTTATCTTTTAAAAAAACAATAAAAATAGGATGCTACTAATTGTTTTAGCTATTTAATATTTAAATTTTGCATCTCCTGATAAAATCATTAAGCATATATTCCCGAGTAAGAGTTTCTTGCTTATTCCTTAAATTCAGTCTTCAAACTATATTCACTTCCTATATACCACTCACTAAGGGAAAGCTGTATTTTAATGTATCAGTTTAAAGTCATTTCAATAAACATTCATAGGGACATAATTTCAGTTATTTATCATGCTTAAGTAATCAAGTATATCTGCACAACTTTTTACATAGCATTTCACTATAAAGAGCAAACAATTTCCTTTGTTTTATTCTAGCTGCATCTGATAACATCCTGTTTTTTCCTTTTCTTTGAAGCTTTCTAATATCTCAGTCCTTTCCCCCTTTCCACTGTTAATTTTCATACAGCTAGTTAATTTTTGAAAATCTTATATAATATTTATTTATTAAATTATCAAAATTGTACATCGTCCAACTCTGAGCAGCTCTGGGCATTTGCTAAAGATAGAAACATTTTTTTTCTACCAGTTTAAAATCCACAATATCCTATATACTGTACTTGTAACAAACTGAACTTGGATTAAGTATAAATACACCTACATGTTCTTTGAACAACCTTTCCTGCATTTTGTTCTTGTTAAGAAAATAGTGCCGGGCCCAGTCACCTGACGTCAAGGACTTGAAGGCTTTTTCCAAGTGCTCATCTTTTTTAAAACGCTCAATCACCTCCTTCAGTTCCTCTTGTCTTCCTTTTATTGGTCGAAACCTCAGGCAAAAAAGGGAAAAAAACCAAGATAGAACTTCAATCAAGCTGCATTTTATTTACCCATTTCATATATTCAGATAAATTAAATTACAATAGAAGCAGAAGTAGAAATGTTGTTTCAACAGATTTTACACAAATGATTAAAAGAGGAACAATTATAGTTACTGGATCAGGAGAAACTTTTTAATAATAACAAGGAAATATCAATAGTCCCGTAAAAGCATGGGGGGGGGAGTAACGTCTGAAATACAGAACAGTATCTCAATGATGAAATATATGTTATTTCTTTTGCATGAGAGATACCAATCAAATAAAGCTTTTAAAACACACACACACACATATATATACATACACACACATATATATATGTACACACACACAAAGTTTGTTTTACAGGTGTATAGTCTTAACCTTCAAGGTAGTCCTGACAAGAAGCACAAACCATGAATTACTAACACTGCCTTTAATGTAACAGTATCTTACAGGTCTGAAAGCACTTTTCTCCTCCTTTACTTTTATTTTCCACAAAACTAGAGAGGGTTTCTTCTGAGATGCTCATTTGCCTTCTATGGGAGGAGGCACCTTTTGCATGAAGGTTGGTAGGCTGAGGCTCCTATCTCCCAAGATCATTTCTGCAGACCATTACATGCACTAAGCGATGAAGATTTTTCCTCATTACAATAGATTCCTCTCTTTTTGATACTTTGAGCATCATTTTTTTCCCATATGTTCCTATTTACACGCTCCAGTTATATGAGAATTATTTATCTCCTGACTTCATTAATGCAGCTAATCCCAAGACTCAATTCTATGTTGCACTCACCTTGTGCGATGCTGCAGCAAGATGTTAAAAAATGTCTAAGGAATTTAGTCAAAACTTTAATTGAACTTGGATATTTTTAGTTCTTATAAAGGGTTTATTAATTTTACTTATTTTCTTTGCTTCATGAGCTTTTTTCATAGGAATATGTGGGACACAAGCTTTCAGAGAAAATCCGATATAGAATTAATTCTCGATTTACTATCACAATTATGACCAGAATTTCCACTGCTAAGCAAAACGATTGTTAAATAAATCACACCCAGTTTTACAAAGTTTTTTTGCCACGGTTAAGTGAATCACTGCAGTTGTTAAGTGAATTGTGTGGCTGTTTAACTGAATGCGGCTTTCCTCATTGGCTGTGCTTTTTGAAGGTCACAAATTGTGATTATATGTCCCAAACATCCTGCAACCATCGTAAATATATGATGTTGCCAAGCACCCAAATTTTGTCCGTGTTACCATGGGAATGTTGCAACGGTTAAGTATGAGAACTGATTGTAAGTCACTTTTTCAGTGCCACTATAACTTCAAAATAAATGATTATAAGTCAAGGACTATCTGTAGTATTGAGATAAAACAATATAATTTTGTGCTATTTGATCTCTTTAGCAAACAGTATCATTTGTTCTAGATTCTGAATGCTGAAATAATATTATTACACAATTTAATGAACAACACAGAGAATATTTTGGTATAATTTTAATTAGGAAACCTGTATTTTTCTTGAGATGCTGTGGTAGGCTAATTATCCTTTTTTTTTTTTTTTTTGCAAATTCATGCATTGGCCTCTGTAAATATGGCTTGGCTCATTTATTTATTTATTAAATGTGTATGTTACCCATTTTGCTATCTCATGACTCTGGGTGGCTTACAACGTGATTAAATAATATTATAAACAATTAAAACAATACATATTAAACACTTATTTGAAGCTATTGTACAGATATTACTCAGCAATACAGGGCTACGGTATATTTTGCTTTGCTTTTCAATTATCTGTAGAAGGAGATGGTGAATAAATGGTCATACAAGTGGTACTTGCTTAATGGCTGCTCATTCAGTGACTGTTTGAATTCATGATGGTGTTGAACAAGTGCTATTTATGACTGGTCCTTGAAGTTTCAGCTGTCACAACGTTCCCATAGTATATAACTGTGATCTGGAAGTTTGGGCCCAGCTCCCAACTAGGCTATGGCCTTCCATGTAATTTGCTAGGTTCCATCAAATGAAGTCAATGGAAAAGCAAATGATGATCAAGTGACCTTCTGGTGATAATCAGAAGTGCCAGAATTGCTGTTGCTAAGTAGCCATGCGATATTGGACTTTGCAACCATGTTGCTTAGTGATGGAAATTCCAATCCCAATTGCCATAGTTAATTGATCACTACCTGCAATTTAGGCCAGAAAGTTGGGCTAAGTGCCTGTTTGTTATTTTAGAAAAATTACGTCTGTGCTGAAGCAAGAATTCCAAATGGGAAATACAGAAAAAGCCAAAGGTGGGAGGCTAGCAATTTGCTTGTCCTGTATTGCTCAATCAGCTTCACTTTGTGTTCCTTGAGGAGACAGCAGTATTAAGACAAATTCAGACCACCGCATGCTCTCTTGACATAGTTTTCCTCTTGGCTGATACTGGCTGGATCAGTTGAAGGGGATCTAGTCAATTATCAATATCACCATAACCACTACTCTTTCCATGGAAGGGAGGTGATACCTAACTTGAAGAAAGCAGTGCCTTGTATGCTCTTCAATGAAGTATCATTAGATATGCTTGTTCTGGTAACTATAGTTGTCAAATTTGCACTCTTGGCGAAGTGGTTGAGAGTGTGTTGAATGAACAATCCTGGACTGTCCTGGATGGAGAATCGGATTTAGATTCATTTCAGTTGATTAGAGAACAGATCATGGCACGGAAAAAGCAGATCTTTTAATTACTTCAGGTGAAATAATCTATAACATTAAATATCATGACACTTAAAACATATCTGTTGTGACAATCTTTTTTAATTTTCAGCTTCAGATGACCTCTAAAATTTGTTGGTAATCAAAATATAAGAATAACAAAATGTCATTTTAATAAGACATGGATGGTGCTTGACTTATGACAAATGGGACAAGAATTTCCATTGCTAAACAAGGTAGTTATTAAATGAGTTGTACCCGATTTTATGACTTTTGCTATATCTGTTAAGTGAATTACACAATTTTAAGTTAATCGTCGTTAAGTGAATTTGGCTTATCCCCTTGGCTTTGCTTGTCAGAAGCCAGCTTGGAAGGTCACATACACTGCAACCTTTGTAAATATATGCTGGCTGACAAGTACCCAAATTTGTTAATGTGATTTTGAGGACGCTGCAACAATCAAAACTGTGAGGACCAGATGTAAATTATTTTTCTCAGTGCTGGTGTAATTTGAAGTTTAACATCCTTGAACTTTGGCTAAATGAATGGTTGTGAACTGAGGACCACCTGTATCAAAAAAGTATGCATTAGAGCTTTGTATCAGTTCAAACGGAGAAGGCCTAATAAACAACCTGAATAATCCTGAATCCCATATTGCCTTCCTCACACACCCCAGTATATTAAATATATTAAGTTATATAGCAAACCTGCAGAGTACTGCTTTATAAAGAACTATGGATTTAGCAAGCATTGAGGATAGCAAAGAAGAACATTGTTCAATGTTGGAAAGACAGAATTACTCAGATTTACAATCTGGGGTTACAAATACACGTTTACTTCTATTTGTGAGATGGCTCTTTATTGATGTAACAGAATTGATGAATACTGTCTCATGTAGTCTAGGTTTAATAGCCTGTTTAAAAATGAGGCTCAGTTATAGTTCTTGCATGTAAAATATGTTTCTCGTATCTTTTTACCTTTTTTTATTCTTTTTCCTTTTTTGACAATCAAAGCAAAAAGGAAAATATAATCCATCCCAATAATTTAGATTGAGATGTTTTAATTTAACATTATTTTTAAGGTCAATCCTACTGATAAAATCTTCCAATTTAAGGATGGCTATAAAGCAACACATTCTAATCTTTTTCTTGGTATTAAAATAAATAATAAATACATCCGCAGAATCAACATTTTTTCCAGTACAAATAAGGTTTTTTGATCAAAAAATTATGTTATATTCCAATTACCTAACACACACAGGCACAGAGTGTGCCATATAATTAAAAGCTCTACTATGGTGTATAAGGAACAATAGTAATACTAGGAATAGAAGAAATCTTAAAGAATGTGAATTCTAATAAGACAGGATTCTTTCAAAAATACAACTGGTAAATCAATCATCTTCTATTACTGGCTTTAAATAATTTGCCTACATATAATAAAATGAAGCAGTCATTACACAATGCTCATTAAAATACTTTCATGTTATTGTAATTTATTAATTAGCTATTATGTACTAGTCTATATGCTATCCAATCTCAATTCTTTGCACATTGTAACATTATCCATACATAAAATGGAGTTATAAAAAAAAACCCTTAAAAAGCAAAGCAAACAACTTCAGGAAAACCCAATAAAGATGGGTTGTCAAAAAAGGTCCAGAAAATAGGAAGAGGGAAACAAATCTAGCATCTTGAAATCTCTGACGCAGGTTGCCTTTCATAAATACAGTTTCAGGACTTATGAAGAATATGTTAATGAAGACAAAAAAATTCTGAATTAAAGCAGTCAAATTTTCTTTAATTAAATATCTAATTCCCAATGCTCTGGTCGTTGTTTTTTTACATGTTAAGTTTGTCAGATCCACATAGATTTTAACTAAAACAAATAAGGTTTTATGTTTGCTAAATAATAAAACAGTTACCTAGTGTTCATTTTATGTGTTTGAAAGCCTAAATATGGATCAAGAACCAAACTAGTTGCTAGGTCATCATTCTCACATAGCTCCTTGGCAGACATTCCAGAAGAAGGCACGTAGCGACTTTGGCCCTCAAATCCCGAACCACCACTACCTGCATAAATCGAAACAAATGATTAGCTGATACTGAACACTGAATTGTATCGATCTTTCTCCTTGCATAGGGGACAAGAAAAAAAGCAGGAATCTTGAGAACAATGCAGAAGTTTATTCCATGTATGTGTTTGTCCAGTGGTCGGCACAATACTTTGCTTATGCAGAAGATTGATTTTCACCAGGATATCTGTGACGACAGAAGTACCACATGACTGAACAGAGACTTTCAAGTGAAGCCCCGTAAGAAATGTTTAGGAAATGAACAATAAATATATCATAAAGAGCCAAAAGATGATAATAGTCATCTTTTGTATGAATTAATGGGAGTGCTTTACGATGCAGGTTGTACGGCATCTCAGACAAATTATTTTCATTAGAAAAAAGTAATTTAGCTTGTAAAATATATACCATATTTTATCTGACAGTGGTCTGAACTTATGTATTTTTACTTTTGTGAAATACTAAAACTACTTCCTAGTAAATCTCTCTATTCTGATATCAGTTCACATGGCTCTTTCATTTTATCCCTCAAATATTAAATAAAAATAGCCACTCTCTGATTTTAAAATTTTATCACATCTAGACAAACAACGTTTTTAGTGCAGCCTGCAGATGTTCCTTAAAATTAGGTGTAATGGTATGAGGTGATTGATTTGCAGTTGGTCCATTCAGTAAACCAGATAATAAAGGAGTCGTGATTTCATATAAATTATGTTATATAAAAGAAAAGGGGCGTTGTCTTACCTGAACGCCTTTCTCAGCACGGAGATGGAGAAGCCACCCATGGGTTATGACTGTATTCCTGCCCTATCAAATCAAGTCATCCAAAGCTGCCACGCCCCCTTCCTGGACCTTATCCCCAGGTTTGACGCGAGCGTAGCCCTTGAATGACTGTGCGACATCGTGGCTCCTTGTACTATGCTAATCCTAGGCCTATCTGGCCTAACAGGGTGGGGGTGGCTTCTCCATCTCCGTGCTGAGAAAGGCGTTCAGGTAAGACAACGCCCCTTCTCCAGCACTGGGAGATGGAGAATCCACCCATGGGACCTACCAAAGCCTACTGTCCCTAAGGGTGGGCAATAGACTGGTCCGGTGTGGCACTTTGGCGAATAACTTGTTGGATAATTCTCCGGCCAAAGGCGCCTTCGGCCGAGGCAAACTTATCGATCTTGTAGTTTCTAATGAAAGGGACTGGTGTAGTCCATGTGGCTGCCCTGCATACCTCCTCGATGGATGCCTGTGTGTCCCAGGCCGTGGAGGTAGCTGCACTTCGTGTGGAGTGTGCCGTGATCCCTCTTGGGACTGGCAAGGCTTCCGCCTGATACGCCCCGGCTATACACGCCCTGATCCACCTGCCAATTGTGGAGGAGGGTGCTTTCTGACCCCTATAAGAGGGGTGGAACGATATGAACAGAGCCTCGGACCTACGGAATTCCGCTGTACGGGCAATGTAGCGCTTTAGCGCCCTACGTACGTCGAGGCTGTGCCACTGTCGCTCCCTATCGTTAGACGGATTGGGGCAAAAATCCGGTAGTACTATGTCCTGCGACCTATGGAATAGGGAATTTACCTTCGGGATGAAGGTGGGGTCCAGGCGCAGGGTCACCCTATCCTGATGGAAGACGCACAAGTCTCCCCTGACTGAGAGCGCAGCTAATTCGGAGATGCGTCGTGCGGATGTGATCGCCACTAGGAACGCCACCTTGTGGGACAGGTAGCGCACGTCGCATGTCGCTAGGGGTTCGAAGGGCCGCTGCGTGAGGGCCTGGAGGACCCGTGGTAGCTCCCATGAGGGGTACCTGTGTACCGTGGGTGGTCTGGCGTTGGAGGCTCCTTTTAAGAAGGACCTGATACGGGGATGGCGACTCAGGGTCTCTGCGGAGTCGCATGTGAGTACCGTTGCCAGGGCTGCCACTTGTCTGCGCAGTGTGTTTGGGGCCAAGCCCCTGTTGAATCCGGCTAGCAAGTAGTCCAGAATATGGGCGATTGTGAGCTCCCCAAGCGACAGCCGCCGCCTGGAGCACCACAATTGGAAGTTTTTCCACGAGGCATCATAGATGCGGTTGGTGGAGGGACGGCGGGAGGTCTGTATTATTGCTATGACCCCCGGGGAACAGAGTTCCTCCGTCAGGATCGAGCGCTCAAGTGCCAGGCGGCTAACTGGAGCCACTGGGGGTCTGGGTGGTGAATGGCTCCCTGACTGAGTGCCACCCGTCCCGGGGGAATTCTCCAGGGTTCCGCCCGGGAGAGACTCACCAGGTCGGCGAACCATGGTCTCCTTGGCCAATGGGGGGCCACTAGGAGTACCACTGCCCGTTCCCTGATGATCTTGCGTATCACTGCCGGGAGGAGGGGCAGAGGGGGGAAGGCGTAAAGAAGACCCTGTGGCCACGGGCTCCGGAGGGCGTCTGTTTGTTCCGCCCTCCTGTCGTGGAAACGGGAGAAGAATCGGGGCAGCTGGGCGTTGTGTGGGGAAGCAAAGAGGTCCACCTGTGGCAAGCCGAATCGGTGGCAGATCTCTTTGAAGATCCTCGGGTGAAGTCGCCACTCTGAGTGGTCTACTATTGTTCTGCTCAGGAAGTCGGCCTGAGTGTTCGCTTCCCCTGATATGTGGTCGGCCCTGATGGAAGCTAGGTTGTGTTCTGCCCAGGTCCCCAGGAGGAGAGCCTCTGCCATGAGGTTCTGGGACCGAGTGCCCCCCTGACGGTTTACGTGAGCCTTGGCTGTCACGTTGTCGGTGAGGACCAGGACGTGTTGTCGTGCCACTTGATCCTGGAAGTGACGGAGGGCCAGGTGGATGGCCCGTAACTCGAGCCAATTGATGCTGTGGCGGAGGTCCGAGCTGGACCACCGGCCCTGTGCCCACTGTGACTGTATGTGTGCTCCCCAGCCGAAGAGGCTGGCGTCCGTGGTGAGTACTATGCGGTCCGGCTCCCTGAAGTCTGACCCTTTGCCTATGGCTGGTGATAGCCACCATCTGAGGGAATGTAGTACCTTTGGCGGGAGGCGAACTCTCTGTGGTGAGGCGCTGAGATTTTGCTTCTGGAAAGGCAACAGGAACCATTGAAGTCCCCTGGAGTGAAGCCTGGCCCAAGGCACTATTGCGATGGCCGAAATCATCTTCCCTAGCAGTTGGGATAGGCTGGCCAACGTTACTGATCGACTCCTGTGAATCTGGAGGATCAAGCTCCTTATGCTTTCCCGGCGTTCCTGGGATAGGTAGACCCGGCACTCTACTGTGTCTATGATGGCGCCGAGGTGGAGTAACCTTGTTGAGGGAATTAGGTGACTTTTGGGAAAATTTACGGAGAACCCGTGGCTTTGGAGTAGTCCTACCACCGTCTGCAGGTCCGACTCGGCGGCCTGGGTGGACGCGGACTGAATTAGAATGTCGTCCAGGTAGCACTGGACTCTGATCGGCACCATCCGTAGACTGGCTGCTAGAGCTGCCAGAATCTTGGTGAAGACCCTTGGGGCGGAGGACAGGCCGAATGGAAGCGCCCTGTACTGAAAGTGGCGCCCCCTGTAGGCGAACCGGAGGAACCGTCGGTGGGCCAGAGAGATTGGGATGTGGAGGTACGCCTCCGTGAGATCGACAGATGTCAGGAGGTCTCCCTTTCTGATGCTTCCCAAGATTGATCGGAGCGTTTGCATCTTGAATTTGTGGTATGCCAAGTGATAATTTAGTCCCTTGAGGTCTAGTATGGCTCTCCATCCCCCTGATGCCTTTTGGACTACGAAAAGGATGGAGTAGAATCCCTGACCTCTCTGGTCCAGCGGAACCGGTTCCACGGCCCGTATGTGGAGTAAATGGTTTACTGCCTCGTCCATTAACCTCCTTCTTATTCGGTTGCGAGGGTTTGGACAAGGGAGAAACCGGTTTGGGGGGGTGGAGACGAATTCTAGGAAGAGGCCCTGGCGGATGATGTTGAGAACCCATGCGTCTGTGGTGGTGACCTCCCACTGGTGGACGAACAGGGAGAGTCTGCCCCCGATGGGAGGTCCTGATGAGGTGTCATTTTGATCGTCGGAAGGGCCTGTTGGAGCCTCGAAAGGGCCGCTTGCCCTGCGGCTGTTGTCTTGGTCTGGGGCTTTGCCTGTCTGCCTGTCTGTCCTGCCTGTCCTGCCTGGCCGGGAAGGCCTGAGATGCCTGGTACTGGTTGTACCTGGCTCCGGCCCGAAAGGGCTGCCGCCGTGGGTAGGCTCCAGGGCGTCTGTCCACTCTCCTAAAAACGTGTTTTAGGACCCTGCGTTTGTCCTTGTTCTCTGTTGTATAGGGGTTCAGGGCGTCCCCGAACAACTTTCCCCCTTGGTATGGCGCTGCTGCGAGTTTCCACTTGGACCTAGCGTCTGCCTGCCAATGTTTCAGCCAGAGCAAACGTCTGCCAGTGATGTTGGAAGCCATAGCTCTGGATGAGAACCGGGCGGCCTGGAGGGTTGCGTCTGCCGCGTACTCTGCGGCCGCCACCATCTTACTGAGGTCCTGTTGTGTGCGGAAGTCCTCTACAGGGATCTTACCCTGGAGCTCCTGAAGCCAACCGTGGGCGGCCCTGATGAAGAATGAAGCGGAGGTGGACGCTCTGATCGCCCAAGCGGTCGCTTGGTGCGTTCTGCGGAACGTGGCCTCGCCCTTGCGGTCCTCACCTTTGAGGGCTTCAGCGAGGTCTCCTGAAAAGGTGGTGGACGACACTAGGGGCGCTAGGGGTTCGTCCACTGTAGGTACCTCCAGGGCCTCCTCCAATTTTGGTGCCACCCCGAACAGCTTTTTGTCGGTACTGCTTGGTGTGGGAAGAGAGGCCGGCGATTTCCACTGTGCCTTGATTGCTTTCAGGAACATGGCGGGACAGGGGATGTGATGCTTGGTCGTGACCGGCTCCACGAAGCTAGGGTGTGCCTCTGCATCAGTCTCCTGTGGGTCGGAGACTGTTGCCGCTGGGGTTTCGGGCCCCAGGTGTGCCGTGGATGCGGCCTTGCGTAGCAAGGTCAGGAAGGAAGAGGGGTTGAATAACCCTTTGGAGGCGGGTACCTCCGGTGGGTCCTCCTCTTCGTCAGACATTGGCACCCCCTGTTCCGCCATTTCCTCCTCTATGTATGATTCCTCCGAGGCCTGAGAGGGTGAGGGGGATGTGGGGCTATCGAGCGCCCTCGACTCTCGGTGTGGACTGCGCTTGCGAGTCGCGGGAACCTGCGTTCTGGCCTCTAGGGCGCGCTCTACCGCCTGGGCGATAAGCAGAGCCAGCCGGTCCTCGTTTGGGAGGGTCGCTTGCTCGTTGCCCGTGGGCTGGGGGTCGTCTGTGGACGTTCCCAAGGCTGATTCCGGTGCTAATTTTGCTTTTTTCTGCGCCTTGGAAAACTCCCTTTCCAATGCCTGGTGTCTCCTCTTGTCCTGTCTGTCTGCTCTCTTAGAGGTCATAGTGGCAGATCTAACGCTAGATTTGGCTGCCGACCTGCTATTGCCTTCCAGACCAGGTTGACCTGATGAGGACGGCGGGGCTCCTGAAGAAGGCGCGGTAGCCTCTTCCATGCTCCGATATCGCCGGGGCGCGAGAGGGGGGTCCCGGGTATCCAGGAGCTATAGCCCCCTGGGTTGTCACAGGTGCGCGGGAGGGGCCCCTGGAACCCAGGGGCAGCCTAAGAATGGGTAAGGGCGACACACTGCCCGGACAGTTTGGGACCCACTACGGCTGTGCACGGATGGGGCAGGCACACTATGAGGGGCGCCTGCAGTCCGGTAGAGGAACCCTTGGATGCCACAGGCCCACTGTGGGGGGGCGCCTGGGATCCACGTAGGGTAGCTCGTATAACGCCAGGCACGCTAATGTTGGTGCCTGGACTCGGGTGGAGCCAAGATCTAATGGTCCGGCCAGATGCTCGGATAACGACGGGCACGCTGATGGGGGTGCCTGGACTCCGAGAGGACCTAAGATCCAGAGGGCCAAAGGCCAGGGAGCTAAGAACGGACAATGGGAGACACCAGGTTTGGGATGGGAGTTTGAGAGTGGCCTAGTTAGTTCTGGAACTCCCTAGGTAGGCCTTGGACTGTGGCCGGGGTTGACCCTGCCTGGCCTGTGGGGCCGTGAGCTCGTGCCACGTGGCTTAGGACAGCCGCTGTAGCCTGCTCCGCTTCCCCTGCGCTGGCTTTGATCCAGCTGCGACCGCGTGATCAGCGGCCACACAGCTGATCGGCGCTGGCTTTGTTCCAGCCGCCGACCACGTGTTGCGAGGCCGCGGGTCACCCCCCGCGCCGCACAGCTGGCCGCCACCGGCTTTGTTTGGCCGGTCACCCAGCACCTCACAATCCGCGCCGGCTTAGCTCAGTCGCCGGCCGCCTAGCGCCGCCCAGCTGATTATGTTATATAAAAGAAAAATGTGCAAGCACAATCTGCCAATGAATAATTTGTTATTTAGTTTTAACATATTGACATTTAGAGCAAAACAAATTCTTTTCATTGCATGCTTTTTTTCAGGATAAAACCATATTGTATATCTAAAAAGCTAAAGCAAATTGAAGTCTTCTATCCTACTCAGAAGTTCTCCAGTTACAAAAGGAAAGGAGAAGTGATTGTTGTAAACTGAAAGTTATGTTCCTCTGCTGAATTATTAAATTAGTACCGACTTCAGTAGTGCAGTTTTGATCTTGGCCTAGTTGTATAATGACATAGGAAGTACGAGATGACAGCAAGAATGTTTTACTTGGGAGTTGCTCTAAAAATGAAACCATACAAGACATATGAATCTTTATGACCATTAAAAATATTTAGTAGTAAAGCATGTAAACTTGTTTCCCATGTGAAACAGATTATGACAAATAAATGACAACATTCAAACCAATCAAAACCCAGAAGAAATTGCCTCATTATGTTCAGCAATGGAAACTCAAATTAAGTTTGCCTATAAATCTTCAGGTTGTTTCTTTTAAACTAATGTTCTATCACTTCAACTGAGATCCAATATCTACATGAAAATGAAATTAAACAATTATGAGTAGGAGGTCTTTAAAACTGTTCCTGTAAACATACATTCCCCTGAATATTGTGACTGTAGATTGTGTTTTAGTGGTATTTTCTGGGACAAATTATAAATATGTGGAAAACTGAATTCTTTCTCACTGCAAATTATGCATTAGCAACATTTTTTTACATTGAAAGGAAGACTATAAGGCTCACATTTAAGCTTTCATTGGGACTTCAATTTATTTAAAAAATATAAATTATTTGCGCACATTACTGTCTCATCATTTATAAATGAGAAAGTTTGTAAATATATACAAATAAGAAAATATATTTGGCAAATACAGCCTTTTAAAAATTAACAAATATGGTAACTTGAGATCATCCTAGCACATTAACATATACATACATCTGCTGGACCGTCTCTCAACTCCATTTTTGCCAGTCTTTGGATTTTCCTTTCCAGAATGCTGTAATTTGGACTGATTTTGATGGTGGTCATTAGATAACCTGCTTCCATTTCTCCGGCCATTCACCACCATGTTCTTGGATTCTTCCAACCACTTCATTCCCACAGACAATTTGCCCCCGTTGCATTTAGTCCTTCTTCCAAAGGCTGTAGTTAACTGTAGTTCAGTTTCCTGATAGAAAAAGAACGCACAAACATAAACAAACTGTTCAAAGCATTCTATAAAATAATAATATTAAAAATAATATGTAGCATATTTTAAAAATATTTTCTATAGGTAGTTATCAATTTATGAACATTAGTTTAGTGACTGTTCAAAGATACAATGGCACTGAAAAAATGGTTTGTGATCAATTTTCACAGTTATGCCTGTTGCAACATCCCCATCATCCCACCTTTTGATCATGTGATCAAAATTCAAGCACTTGGCAACTAGCATGTATTTATGACAGCTGCACTCTCCTACCTACGTTCATGTGATCACCATTTGTAACCTTCCCAGCTGGCATCCAACAAGCACAGTCAATGAGGGAAGCACAGTCAGATTCGCTTAACTGCAGTGATTTGCTTAACAACTGTGTCAAAATGGTCAAAAATAGGGCAAAAATCACTTAACTGCTTTACTTAACAACAGAAACTTTGAGTTCAATTGTGGTTGTAAGTCAAGGATTATCTGTACTACATTTCTTGATATACATTCTAATTTTTCCATTAAAACAAAGTTTCTCTTGGTTGCTTTGCAAACTTCTCCCCTTCACTTTGTAGAACTCTTGTTCCAGGTTGACCACAGCAAAAACACTCAAGTTAGAAGATGGAGAAATTTCTAACATTTTGTGCAGATCCTCCTTGCTTCTCTTCAGAACGCAAGTTTAAAGTCTAACTAGATAGAACAATATTCATAATCAGATGGAGATGTTATGACTGTACTCAGACCTTCTCACGAGTTCTTCAGAAGTGAGGAACTTGTGGATTACGAAAAATCATACCGTTAAAGAACTCATAGCACAATGAATCACACTAGTTCCAATCCTAACTCTCTAGGTTACTACCTAATAAAATGACGCAACTTTTAAGGCAATGAGAGTGGTACCAGGTTGAAAATCAAAGAATAGAGACATGGCAATTTTCAAGGAAAGTACTGGAGGAATAATTATCTTAGGAATCAGGAATTCCTCCTGAGTAGCCCTAAATCTTTAATCAGGATAATTACCATAATCAGCTTAATTTGGGTAGAGGCTAGAAAAGTTTCCATATAAAAGCTTCAACTTGAGGTCAACAATAATTTTCCTTGTATCTCCTGAGATGGGAACATAACTTTGTAACTGACTTTGTGAACAACTGACCTTTCTAATGTCTAGAACATGCCTTGCTGTGCATTTTAAACATTGGAATATTTCACTATCATTCAATTTCATATCAATTTTGTGAAAAATATTGAAAAATTCAACCTTCAGTGTTTTAATTGGAAGTATTTATTATAGCGTTAACCTCAGACACACAAGAAATGGGGTAAACAATGAAGAAATTTATGACACGATAGGGCAGAGGTAGATTCTGATCTATTTATACTTAAGTTTAGAAAAGGCAAATGCAAAACAACAAAGAATAATCAGCACTGGCAAAGAAGCAACCAAGTTAGTAGATATATTTGGGAAATTAGATCTACCAGTTTGATCTCTCATCTGGGTATTTTTGCTTTATCTATTTCTTCCCTTTACATTTCTAAGATACTTAATAGTTATATATGCAACTATGGAGCATTTCCCAAGTATCCTTCAAGTACATGTCTACACACATTGTGTTTTTATTTCTATAGCACCTATAGCAGGGGTAGGCAACCTTGGCTCTTTTATATGACTCGTGGACTTCAACTCCCAGAATTCCTGAGCCAGCAATGCTGAGGGGAAATGGAGAGGTTTCCATGCTGAGCCATGCTGGCTCAGGAATTCTGGGAGTTGAAATCCACGAGTCATAAAAGAGCCAAGGTTGCCTACCCCTGACCTATAGGAAGTAGAATGCTATTGTTGTTCTAGCTTCTGCAGCACAGTGAGATGAAAAACAGGTGAAAATTGTTAACAGAAAAAGCGGTATGCCAGGGATGAAAACAGGCAGTGATAATTCAATGTACTTGCCACCCATAGCTGGGTATCTTTTAGAAAACTTTAAGAAATTGAACTAACCACCTTAATATAATGACATTTTTTTATTTACAATTTATTTAATTTATTCAATTCTGAATAAATTCTGAAGCCAGCACTACAGGGGTGAAAACAATTGAAAGTTTGAAAAGAAGCTTTTTTGACAGTCTGAGTTTGAAATGGGCTGTTTAGATCTCACAGGAAGTGCCATGACATTGTTCTAATCCTACCAGAACTGTCTCAAGTTTGAAATGACCCTGCTTTCATATTAGAGCATGAAAAAGTCCATTTTGGATCCAAAATCTTTCACATCTGAAACATTTTACACATTCTGGCCAGCAATGTCCTAATGGTTTGGAAAGAGATGTGAAATAGTTGATACATTCATGTTAAAATTTAAAAACTGTACGTTAAATTGCAAAATTATATCAAATGTTTTCCAAGGAATACAAAAGACTTCCCCCTAAGAACTTCATTCCCAACCACACAAATATATATATATAGTCCCAGGAAAGAAAAGCTTTATGCGGCATCACATTGCACAGAGCATCATTATAAACTACACATTGTTACTTCAATGTCTCTGCATTTAAGGCAGCGGTTCTCAACCTTTTTCAGGCTGAGACCCCACCTGCGCCGCCCATGGGCGGCGTGACCCCAATCTGCGCATGCGCGGCGCGCGACGACCCGAACTGCGCATGCGCGGGGCGTGACGGGCCAAACTGCGCATGCGTAGCGCGACAGGCCAAACCGCGCATGCACTGTGCGCGCAATGGCCAAGGGGAAATGGGGGAAAAAATGGCGGACTGCAGTGTCCGGCGACCACCGCGAAACGGTCATTTGACCCCAAATGGGGTCGCGACCCATAGGTTAAGAACCGCTGATTTAAAGGAATAAAGTCACCCTCCTGGCCTGCTCAGAGTGCATGTAGCAAATTCTGCCCATGTTTACTTCAATTAAGCATTGAAGATTTCAAATACAGATGGAAAGAGCCATTTACCAGGTCCAAACCCTGGCTAAGTTACAAAATTCAAATAAAGACATTCTACACAGATAGTTGAATACATCCAGTGAAAAAATTGCCTGGTGGGTAATTAATTCCACTGTCAAACTGCTTTTAATGTTAGGAGATTTTTCCTAAGCCAGTTTGGTCTAGAGCAGGGGTGTCAAACTGCCGGCCCTCGGGCCGGATGCGTCATCTGGAAGTCATACCCACCCCATTGCCAGCAATGGCAAAACTGGCCAAATACGTTGCGTGATGTCACGTGACGTCGTGAGTTTGACATGTCTGGTCAAGAGCATCTGTCCCCAACCTTTTCGGCTTGGCAGTGCAGACGGGTGGGTGGGTGAGAGGGGATGGTTCTGTGTGAGTGGTAGGCACGCATCTGTGAAAGGTAGGTACTTGCGCAGCCTAATTCCAAACAGGCTGCGGCCCACTAGTGCAGGGCTTGTCAACCGGTGGTATGCGGCTTCGCCTTCCTCCCCCCCGCTCTGCTCCTTCCCACCTCACTTGTTTGTGGAAAATATGCTGCTTGCCGGCAGCTTGCATGAACTTTACCGAATGTTTCCTGCAGGAGGCGCGTGAAGAGCGCAGGCGCAGAGCAAGGCCCCGCCCTCCCCAGGGACTCATTGTGCAGCAACTGGTTTAACTTCTCGTGCATTCAGATCAGCAAAGGGGAGGCCGCCGCAGTGCCGAATTCCTGCGCCCATCAGCTGGCGACCCCCCCCCCAAACTTGCGCTTGTCAGCTGGGAGGTCTGGCCCCGGTGCCAGTCTCCTTTGCTACCCCACACGTCATCCTCGACCCCTCCCCCAGCCTGTTCATGTCGAGCCTGCCGGGGCTTGACAGGGAGAGAGGGAGGGAAGGAGGAAGGGACTCCTCCTCCTCTCCTAAGGTTCAAAGCATGATCAGCTTCCCAAGGGCGCCACAATCCCAATTCATGTGTTTCTGCCGTACCTCCTCAGCGCTCCTGGGAATGGGGCGGGCAGAAGAAAGCTTGGGTAGGCAAAGAAAAGCCACAGAGCCGCGAGCTCAGATCGCAGGCAGGGCAGGGAAGGGGATGAAGAAGAGGAAGGGGATTGGGAGAGAGGAAACGCCAAGCTTGTCCTTGCCTCTTCCAAGAACCTCCTGCGCCACCTGACAGGAACACCTGATTTCAGATTTACGCTGCAAAAGTTTTTCTCGCGCAGAGGAGAGGGGAAAAACAATTGCGGAACAATCGGGAATCCCTTGCAAGGCACCGTGTATCTTGGTGCTTATTTCCTAATGCCCTCCCCCCGTGTTTACTGCTCCACCCTGAATTCGCCTCCCTTCCATTCTCCTTACGCAGCCATCTCTATGGTCTTAATACAGCCCTCAGTCTGTCTCGCTTTCAACACCACCTAAAATTCTTCATTCAGGCAGGCTTCCAGAATTCAGCTGGCAGGATACAGGTAACCCCTCTCCCGTTCTGCCGCCTCCCATGGCATCGCGCCGCTCCACGTCCCATGCCTCCGTGGAGCAGAACTGCTGGCGTTATACTTGGTGGAAGATTTTTCCTTTTATAGATGGGGCGGGTGGGCCCAACATTCGTGGGCAGGCAAGACCCTGCCCACCGAGCAGCCGCTTCCCCATCACCCTCGCCAGCCAGCTCCGTCGCCAGACCTCCCAGCTAACGGGCACAGGTCCAGAGGTCGCCAGCTGATGGGCGCAGTTCTGCGCTGCGGCAGCCTCCCCTTCACCCTCTGAACCGGCCAAAGCGTTGCCTGATGTTCCAGCTGACGGACGCAGGAGTTCAGCGCTGCAGCGCCCTCCCAGCCACCTGCTTCTTCGGCTGGAGCAGTTGCCAGGGCTTGCATGGCCCCCAAGGGCGGCTGACGCGCTCCCCGCAGCCGACGACCATGCAAGCCCTGGCAACTGCTCCATCCGAAGAAGCAGGTGGCTGGGAGACCGCCGCGGCGCCTACCTCCTGCCCCCGTCAGCTGGTGACCCCCGGACCTGCGCCCGTCAGCTGGAACGTCAGGCAATGCTTTGGCCGGTGTAGAGGAAGGGGAGGCCGCCACAACGCAGAACTCCTGCGCACCTGCCCCATCTGTAAAAGGAAAAATCTTCCGCCAAGCGTAACCTTTAAGGATTTTAAGGATCTTTGAGAGGGAGAGAGAAATAGAGAAAGGGAGAGAAAGAGGAAAAGAGAAATAGAGAGAGGGAGGGAGAGAAAGAGAGAGGGAGGGAAAGAGAGGGAAAGAGGAGAAAGAGAGAGAGAGAGAGAAAGAAGGAGGGAGAGGGAGAGGGAAAAAGGGAGACAGAGAGAGAAAAAGAAAGGGAGACGGAGAGAAATGGAGAGAGAAAGAGACATGGAGGGAGAAAGGGAAAGAGGGAAAGAGGGAGAAAAAGAGGGAGAGAGAGAAAGAAAGGAGAGAGATTAAATTAGTAACATGGTTGTTCAGTGAATCTGGTTTCCCCACTAACTTTGCTTGTCACAAGGTTGCAAAAGGTGATCACATGACCCTGGAACAATGTGACCATCATAAAAAAGAATCGGTTGCCAAGCACCCAAATGTAAATCACATGACCCTGGGGATGCTGCAATGGTCATAAGTGTGAAAAATGGTCATAAGTCAGTTTTTCCAGTGCTGTTGTAACTTTGAACAGTCACCAAGCAATGTGTTGTAAGTTGAGGACTACCTGTACTTTTATCACTTTTTTCCATTTTTTTTTTCATCAAGTGTTTGACACCTTGCTGGGTGACTGGTGGTACTTGAATGTTGCCATATTCTAAAAGTGGTACAATCGGTGAAAAGGTTGAAAAGCCCTGCACTAGTGGGCCGCAGTCCCAGGGGTTAGGGACCCCTGGTCTTGAGGTTAAGGTGCTGGCCTAGAAACCAGGAGACTGTGAGTTCTAGTCCTACCTTAAGCATAAAAGCCAACTGGGTGAACTTGAGCCAATCACTCTCTCTCAGACCAATTCAACTAATAGGGTTGAGGAAAATAGGAGGAGGAAGTAACATTATATATATTCATCACCTTGAGTTATTTATAAAGACATGATGTAAATAAATAAATAGTCAGAATCTGCTTTTCTGTAAATTAAATCCACATTAAGTATCCTTGTACTCTGGAACAAGGGCCCTAATTAGTTCAGCTTTGGCAACAACATGCACCTGCAAAGGAGTGTCACTGTTTTGAGCAGACACATGGCTCCTCAATATTATTTTATTTTTAATTAGATTTATCCTGCCTTTATTTTTGTCACCTCAAAGCAGTGTAGATAGCTAATACTCCCACCTATTTTCTCCCCAACAATCCTGTGAGGTGGGTTGGAATGAGAATGTGTAACTGGACTAAAATCATCCAGCCAGACTCATGCCTAAAGGAACGGGGCACTGTCTTACTTGAACGCCTTTTCTCAGCATGGAGATGGAGAATCCACCAATGGGTAAGCTCTGTCTTCCTGCTCATTAGACCAAGTCAGACAAACTTGTCACGCCCGTCCTGGGCTAGGACACACACAGTCTTGATGAGGGTGAAAGCCACTGACTATGGTTAGACGTGTTGGCTCCCAGATCCCTAACACTGCCCAGACGGACCTCAAGGGGTAAGAGTGGATTCTCCATCTCCGTGCTGAGAAAAGGTGTTCAGGTAAGACAACAGCCCTTCTACAGCACAGGAGATGGAGAATCCACCAATAGGACATACCAAAGCCCTACTGTCCCAATGGGGGGGGAAGTAGTGAGGGCTGGAGTCTCGTCCCTAGGTACGACTTGCTGAAGGACCCGCCGCCCGAAGGAGGCGTACCTGTCCAGTTTGTAATGTCATACAAAGGAAGAAGGCAAAGACCATGTCGCAGCCCTGCAGACCTCCTCTATGGACGTCTGCGTGGCCCATGCCACGGAAGTCACGGCACTGCGAGTTGAATGTGTCGTGACATGACTTGGGACTGGCAGGGAATGTGACTGGTACACCTCCGCAATGCAGGTCCTGATCCATCCGCCTATTGTTGAGGCAGACACCTTCTGCCCCATAGTGGTTAAAGAAAACGAAGAGGGCTTCAGACTTGCGGAAAGACGCCGTTCGCATGATAT
Source organism: Bothrops alternatus (assembly GCA_034064705.1). Lineage (NCBI taxonomy): Eukaryota > Metazoa > Chordata > Lepidosauria > Squamata > Viperidae > Bothrops > Bothrops alternatus. The sequence goes on from JARGCV010000248.1 coordinate 16,900,977, forward strand.
AATAGCGTATGCCCCTGCGGATGTCCAGTGTGTGCCACTGTCATTCCAAGTCATGGATTAGGGCAAAAATCCAGCATGACGACCTCTTGGTTTCTAAGGAAAAGGGTGTTGACCTTGGGAATGAAAGTAGGGTCCAAGCAAAGGACCACCCGGTTCTGGTGAAAGGTACAGAAGTCATTCCTAACCCACAGTGCCGCAAGCTCAGAGATCTGCCTGGCTGACGTGATAGCGACCAGGAAGGCAACTTTGAGCGATAAGGACCGCAGAGCACAAGTTCTAATAGGCTCAAACGGTGCTTTGGTAAGGGCCCGAAGGACCCACGGCAAGTCCCAAGAGAATACCTATGATCTACAGACGGTTTCGTGTTGGTGGCGCCCTTGAGAAAGTAATGTATCCTGGGGTGCTGGGCCAAAGGAGCAGCATTGTCACAGGTTAAGTAAGGTTGATAGGGCCGTGATCTGTCTGCAGATGGTATTGGGCGCTAAGCCCCTATCAAGGCCTTTGAGTAAGTATTCCAATATCTGTGGAATCGTCAATTCCAATAGATCTAGTTGCCGCCTCTCGCACCAAAGGCAAAAATTCCTCCATGTGGAGTCATAGATGCGATTTGTCGCCAGCCATCGGGAGGCCTGAATCATGGAAATCATTCCCGCTGAATATGATTCCCGGGTCAGAATCCGGCGTTCAAGTGCCAGGCGGCTAACTGCAGCCACTGGGGTTCTGGGTGCTGTAGAACCCCCTGGCTGAGAGACATGCGATCTGGGGGAATCCTCTATGAAGGAGATCTGGAGAGATTCACGAGGTCGGTGAACCACGGTCTCCGTGGCCAGTACGGGGCCACAAGTATCACCTCCGCCTGTTCCTGCAACAGTTTGCGGACGGTTGCCGGGATGAGAGGGAGAGGGGGAAACACGTAGAGGAGGCCCCTCGGCCATGGACCTTGAAGAGCATCTGCTCTCTCCGCCCCTGGAGACGGGAACTGGGAGAAGAATCTCGGGAGCTGAGAGTTCGTCGGAGAAGCGAACAAGTCTATGACCGGTTGGCCGAACCTCTGTGCTATTTCTGCGAAGAGGTCCAGGAGGTGCAGGCGCCATTCGGAATGGTCCACGGTCAATCTGCTCAGAAAGTCCACTTGCCTGTTCACCTACCCTGAGATGTGTTCAGACCTGAGGGAGGACAGGTTGGTCTCTGCCCAGGAGCCCAATAACTGGGCCTCGGCCGTGAGGGACCTGGACCGGGTACCCCCTTGCCAGTTCACGTGGGCCTTTGCCGCCACGTTGTCCGTGAGGACTAGCACATGTTGCTTCACAACCTTATTGCGGAAGTGGCAGAGAGCCACGTTTATGGCTCTGAGCTCCAATGTTGTGTCTCAGGTCTGCTTGGGACCATTGTCCCTGAGCGAACTGAGATCGGAGGTGCGCTCCCCAGCCGAACAAGTAGTGCTGAGACGGAACTCTGGCAGTGGATCAATTGGCGGGTTAGATTAGTGCAGTTGGAGCAGGGGAATGCTAGGCAATGATGGGCTTGGTTCACCCTGCTCCCCTGGCCACCTGAACGGAAAAGCCCGTTAATGGTCCGGTCGCATCTACGGCCGCAGCAAAATCACGGTGTGATGACAACCAGCTTGCTCATAGGTCGCTGATGGTGACAATGCCAAGGGTGTGAAGTGCCAGCACCTTTGCGCAGCAGGTGGGTCTGCCTAGGCAACAGAGACCCCAGCGAGGTGAGAAGGGGCATTGTCTTACCTGAACGCCTTTTCTCAGTACGGAGATGGAGAATCCACCAATGGGTTTTCTGTCTGCCTGCTCTTGAGACCAAGTAGCCAAATTTGACACGCCCCCTCTTGCTAGGAGATCCAGTCTTGACGAGGGCGAAAGTGGCTGATGCTGGACGAGGTGTTGGCTCTCAACCCCTTAATACCGGCCTAACTGACTTAAAGGGTGGGTGTGGATTCTCCATCTCTGTACTGAGAAAAGGCGTTCAGGTAAGACAACGCCCCATCTCCAATACAGGAGATGGAGAATCCACCAATGGGACATACCAAAGCCTCACTGTCCCTTTGGGTGGAAAACAGATAAGGCCGGATCTACATCCCTGGAGACCACCTGCTGAAGGACCCTCTGACCAAAGGAGGCGTCCGCGGAAGCGAAGCGGTCAATCCTATAATGGTGTACGAATGGAGAGGGCGAGGACCATGTCGCAGTCCTGCAAATCTTCTCGATGGACGCCTGAGTGGCCCATGCCGCAGATGTTGCAGCGCTGCGAGTGGAATGGGCTGTGATATGACTTGGAGCCGGCAGGGAAGAAAACTGGTATGCCTCCGCGATACAGGTCCTGATCCACCTGCCTATAGTGCCAGCGGACACCTTCTGTCCCAGGGAAGCCGGACGGAAGGAAATAAAGAGGGGCTCAGATCTACGAAAAGGCTCCATGCATTTGATGTAATGCTGCAGGGCCCTGCGGACGTCCAGTGTGTGCCACTGCCACTCCAAGTCATGGGAAGGATTGGGACAAAAATTTGGTAAAATGACTTCCTGTGCCCTATGGAAGAGTGAGTTGACCTTGGGCACGAAGGCGGGATCCAACCGAAGGACCACCCGGTCTCGGTGGAAGATGCAAAGGTCATTCCTGACCGAGAGAGCAGCCAGTTCAGAGATACGCCTGGCTGACGTGATGGCGATTAAGAATGCAACCTTAAGAGACAAGGCCCGCAATGGTATAGTAGCAATGGGCTCAAAGGGCAGTTTTGTTAGAGCGCGAAGCACACGAGGCAGCTCCCAAGAAGGGTACCTGTGTCCCACGGGAGGCCTAGTGTTGCACGCACCCTTGATGAAGGCGCATATTCTAGGATGATGAGCTAAAGGAACTGAATCTGCACAAGTGAGCAACGTTGATAGGGCTGCCACCTGCCTACGAATGGTCGCAGGGGCCAGGCCTCTATCCAGACCGTCCAGAAGGTAATCTATGATCTGAGGAATGGTTAATTTGAAGACATCCAGTTGTTGCCTTCTGCACCAATGGCAAAAAATTTTCCAAGTAGAATCATAAATGCGATTGGTCGCCGGGCAACGAGAGGCCTGAATCATGGTAATTGCCCGCAGTGAGAATAATTCTTGTGTCATGATGCTGCGCTCAAGCGCTAAATGGTCAATTGCTACCACTGAGGGTCCGGGTGTTGGAGGACCCCTTGGTGCAAGGACACGCGATGCGGGGGAATCTTCCACGGAGACCGGGAGAGATTCATCAGGTTCGCAAACAAGGGCTTCTGTGGCCAGTACGGGGCCACGAGGATCACTTCCGCCTGCTCCTGGAAGCAGTTTGTGGATAGTTGCTGGAATGAACAGGAGGGGAGGGAAGGCATAAAGGAGACCTTGCGGCCACGGGGTCCACAGGGCGTCTGTCCCCTCCGCCCCTGGAAGGTAATAACGGGAGAAGTACCTGGGGAGTTGGGCATTATTCGACGATGCAAACAGGTCAAGGTTCGCCTCGTGCGTCAGTTGCGGCCCTATTTGGACCGGGATTCACTCCTCACAGTCACTCATGCCCTTGTCACCTCGAGATTCGACTACTGTAATGCTCTCTACATGGGGCAACCTTTGAAGAATGTCCGGAGACTGCAAGTAGTCCAGAATGCGGCCGCGCGAGCCGTCTTGGGTCTCCCAAGACATGCTCATATCACTCCAGCCCTCCGTGAGCTGCACTGGCTACCAATTGGTCTCCGAACACAATTCAAAGTGTTGGTTATGACCTATAAAGCCCTTTATGGCAATGGGCCAGGATACTTGTGGGACCGTCTTCTGCCTAATGAATCCCAGTGACCGGTTAGGGCACATAGGGTTGGCTTCCTACAGGTGCCGTCTGTTAGACAATGTCGTCTGGGGGGGGGGCTAGGGCAAGGGCCTTCTCTGTTGCTGCCCCAGCCCTCTGGAATCAGCTTCCCTCAGAGGTTCGTACTGCTCCCTCCCCCCTAGCTTTCCGAAAACTTTTGAAAACACATTTATGCAGACAGCTTTGGGGCGTGTGAGCTGTGCTCTGCCCCTGGGCCTCTGATTGTGACTGTGTGTTGTATGAGTGAAATTGATTGCTTGGTTTTTACACTGTGAATTGGTAGTTTTAACTGATTTTGTGTTATACTTGTATTTTTGTTGTGAGCCGCCCTGAGTCTTGTGAGAAGGGCGGCATATAAGTCTAATACAATCAAATCAAATTTGAAAAAGGTGCAGACTTCTGATTTTTTTGCCATCAACATGACTTCACTCCTACAACATCTAAAGTCAACTAGCTGTAAACAATTCTAACATCTCAACTTGAAAGTAAATTTAAGATTCTAGATTAGATAAAAGCTACATTAGTTTCATTAGAATTAATTACTTTCACTTAGCACTTCTACCAATCTGTCAAGATTTGGCAACAAAACAGTACGGAAAAACAGCAAATGACAACTTCCAGACTTTAACTGACAAAGAAAGGAGAAGAGGAAAATGTCCCTCCCACTTACACACACTTTACACTTATGAGATTAATCATGTCCTCTGAGAATTTGTTTATACCTGTCCCAGTAACCTAGATTTATATCAAAGTTGGAATAGTGACAGGTTGAGTTTTAATGATAGAGTGTTAAGACTGTTCTGACTTCCCTGTTCTGCTATGATTTATATATTTTTTCTTTTTTGAAAAAATATTTGATAAATTTTATCTGTTCCATGATTGGTCTAGTCCCAAAAACAAAATGGAGGGAAAGGACTGACAAATGACATAATGCCATAAGCACAGGAAGCGACAAGATAGAACATGTTTTATTTTTTTCCCTTTAAAATGTAACATGGAGTATAAGATTCCTACTTTCCTACATATAGTACCATGGAGAAGAAGAAAGATATCTATGATACACTCCTTAGAAGACAGGTAACATAACAAGAACTAGTAAGTCACATATCAAGGCAGGAGGTGAAGCTAAGGTATATTGGCTCAGGTCTTCTGGGAAAAGAGGCATGAAATCGTATCTTTTCATCTTAAACACTCAGCACTGTGGCTATACTATATTATTATTTCTCCACTACATGAAACAATATACCGTATTTCTCGCTCCATAAGGCGCAGGGTTTTTCCTCCCAATGTAGGATGAAAAATCAGCCGCGTCTTATGGAGTGAAGATGCAGGCAGGGAGGGGGGAGGCGCTGGAGCAGAGGGGGAAGCGGAGAATCGGCGGAGGGCAAGGGGCGAGAAAGGGAAGCGGAGAATCGGCGGAGGGCAACGGGCGAGAAAGGGAAGCGGAGAATCGGCGGAGGGCGGAGGGCAAGGGGCGAGAAAGGGAAGCGGAGAATCGGCGGAGGGCGGAGGGCAACGGGCGAGAAAGGGAAGCGGAGAATCGGCGGAGGGCGGAGGGCAACGGGCGAGAAAGGGAAGCGGAGAATCGGCGGAGGGCGGAGGGCAAGGGGCGAGAAAGGGAAGCGGAGAATCGGCGGAGGGCAAGGGGCGAGAAAGGGAAGCGGAGAATCGGCGGAGGGCGGAGGGCAAGGGGCGAGAAAGGGAAGCGGAGAATCGGCGGAGGGCAAGGGGCGAGAAAGGGAAGCGGAGAATCGGCGGAGGGCGGAGGGCAAGGGGCGAGAAAGGGAAGGGGAGAATCGGCGGAGGGCGGAGGGCAAGGGAGTACGATATAGTACTCACCAAAAGGCCGCCTGGGGAGGCTTGGAACTGTAGTCCAACCTGGAAAGGTGGCGAGCCAATGCTGCTACCGCCTGCAAGCAGCCATCCCCCTTCCTGCTACTCGCCTGACTCCTAAGCCCATCGCCCGCAACCCCCGTGGAGTGGCGCGCGTGGGCAGCACCGCCTCCTTGGTATTAGATCAAGGAAAAGGGTACCAGATGGCCGCGCGGATCCTTTAATTTGTCCTTATGATGGCTAAAAAAGTTACCGGTACGCATGCGTACCGCAGACCCACGTTCCCGGAAGCGCGAGCTGCCCAGCGGGCAAGGACGAAGGTGTTGCTAAGGTGAGTGAAGGGCCGGGCTGGCAAAATATTTTTTCCTATTTTCCTCCTCTAAAATCTAGGTGCGTCTTATCAGCGGTGCGCCTAATAGAGCGAGAAATACGGGGTAGTTCCAATATAAAAATGTGTAAAGTTGCAATAAATGTTGTACAATCCTTTAAAAATGTCACCTTTTAAAACATGGAATTCAATTGGAAATGAATCAGTTATTGTTTGGGAGGGAAGTCCGCTGGAAATACTACCGGTATGCGTCTTCTGTACAAAGAATAAAAACAGATAAAGTAGTACAATTTAATAGAATAATTTATAAATCTCTCTATTGAGCATCTGCCCTGCTATAAATCCACTATATTAACTCTTAGCCATAATGCAACCAACACAAACATTATTCTCTTACAGAATAAAAAGAAAAGGCAAACTAAAGAAATTAAAGAAAACCAAAGCTAAAAAATAATCTTTAACTCTCTCTATAATATATATAACATTGTCTTTCTAGATAAGTGGGGCATTGTCTTACCTGAACGCCTTTTCTCAGCACGGAGATGGAGAATCCACCAATGGGTTATGACTGTATTCCTGCCCAATCAGATCAAGTCAGCCAAAGCTGCCACGCCCCTTCCTGGACCCTAGATCCCAGTTTTTGACTTGATCTGGCCCAGGACGGACATAAAATGTGGCTCCTAGGCAGATACAGTCACCTATTGGTGGATTCTTCAGCAGGTTAGAGTAGATTTTAGAAAAAAAAATTCAGTTTAAAACAGGGCTTGGGAGCTTGGCTCCTAACCTCCCCTGGAAGAAGCAGGCAGTTGCAGTTGAACGGGAGGAAGGAGCTCCTTCTCCCCCCCCTCCCCACTTGGATTCCTTCCCCCACTTCTTAGGAGGAACGAGACGACAAGAGACCCGGTAGATACTTGCCGGTTGGGGGGAGGAGGGTGGAAGGTAGGGGGAGGCGAAGGGGAGGGGGTCCCCTCACCCTTCGCGCATTCCCCCTTCCAGCGACCACAGGGAAAACGCCGATCGGCTGATTGGCGGCCCATGCCGCCTCACCCTGTTCCCGGACCGCGGGGATCGCGCCGATCAGCTGATCGGCAGCCCACGCGGCCTTCCTTTGTTCCCGGACCGCGGGGATCGCGCCGATCAGCTGATCAGTGGCCTACACGGCCTCGCTTGGTTACCGGACCGCGGGGATCGCGCCGATCGCCTGATCGGCGGCCCACGCGGCCTTGCTTGCCCTAGGCCGCGGGGATCTTTCTAGATAAGTCATGCATGATCTGACCAAATCATAAGGTGACCAACCGTCCTCCTTTTTAAAGTTCTGTCCTCACTCAAAAAGTGTCCTCCTACATGTCCTCCTTTTCGATATTTGAAGACTAATCTGCAGGGCTTTTTTCCCCCTCATAGAACGCTCAGAACGGCGTTCCGGCACTTTTGATGGTTTTTTTTTCAACTTTTGCATGAGCTGTGCTACTCCCCCTATTGGCTTTCGAAAGCCAATAGGAATTGCTGCTAAGTGCGCCAAAACACCCGGCCGGCAAACTTTGCACATGTAAGTTGTCTGCAGCAAGGGTGAATTGGCAGAAACATTGCACCCCTCCCTGCTACCCAACTACACCATCTCCTAGTTAGTCCCAAAGATACCCGGAGGAGACTGGAGTGGCGACACCACAGTAACTTTCTCTTGATCTTCGGCCCTGCTAGGGTAGTAATGGCTGTGGGCGCAAGAGGCAGGGGCAGCGGGGCTGCTGCGGGCAGGGTGTGTGTGAGGGGCGGTGGTGGCCGGTTGCCCCCAGTGCTATGGGAGCCGCAGGGCCTGCTCTACACGGGGCTGTGCAGAGTGGGCGGTGGTGCTGGTGGGGTGGCTGCAGGTGGGGTGTGTTGATGGCGGGCTGGCCCCGGGGCCGGAGCTGGTGCAGCTGGTGCTTTGGGAGCTGCGGGGTCCGCTCTACACGACAGGGCAGCAGTGCTGGCGGGGCGGCTGCAGGCGTGGCATGTAAGCATAATTACAATATAAAATGTTATTGTTACAAATGTTTTATTATGCATTTATCATAGTGTATTCTGTATTATTGTTGCAATGAACAAAATATTTCTTTTATTTACAGTATTTTTCTTCAATTTATTTGTGTCCTCCTTTTCATTGTAAAAAAGTTGGTCACCTTACAAATCAACACCCAGATCACCTGTTAATCTTTCTAATAATAGAGTTGGAAGGGACCTTGGAGTCATCTAGTCCAACCCCCTGCTCAGGCAGGAAACCCTATACCATTTCGGACAAATGGCTGTCCAGTCTCTTCTGAAACACTGCCAGTCTTGGAGCATTCACCACTTCTGGAGGCAGGTTGTTCCACTGGTTAATTGTTCTAACTGTCATGAAATTTCTCCTTAGTTCTAGGTTGTTTCTCTCTCTGGTTAGTTTCCATCCACTGCTTCTTGTCCTGCCTTCAGGCGCTTTGGAGAATACTTGACTCCCTCTTCTATGTGGCAGCCCCTGAGATATTGGAACGCTGCTATCATGTCCCCCCTCGTCCTTCGCTTCATTAAACTAGATATACCCAATTCCAGCAACCGTTCCTTTTTATGTTTTAGGCTCCTATCCCCTAATCATCTTTGTTGCTCTTCTCTGTACATCTTTGTTGCTTTTCTCTGTACTTTTTCTAGAGTCTCAACATCTTGTTTACATCATGGTGACCAAAACTAGATGCAGTATTCCAAGTATGTCCTTAATACTTAATGTTAATACTTCACGTGATATTGATTCTATCCCTCTGTTAATGCAACCCAGCACTGTGTTGGCTTTTTTGGCAGTTGCAGCACACTGCTGGCTCATATTTAAGTAATTGTCCAGTAGGACTCTGAATTCCCTCTCACGGTTACTACTACTGAGCCAGGTACCATCTATACCAGCGGTTCTCAACCTTTTTCAGGCCGCGACCCCGACCTGTCAAGCGCCGCGCATGCATGGCTCTACCCCCTGCGCCGCGCATGCATGGCGCTACCCCCTGCACCGCGCATGCATTGTGCTGCCCCTGTGCCGGCTGAGGCGTAGGCCGCTGCCCGTTGAGGGCGGCGGCAGGCAGGTCCAGGTCCTCCTGGGCGGCCGCAGCGGTGATGGCACAGGGCGACCACGGGCTGGGCCACCAACTGGCCCAGCCCAAGGGAGGTAAGACACCCGCTGGGCCCCACGCGTTCCAAAAATCCTCCCTGCGCCCGCTGCTGCCCCGCTAGCCTTACCTTCGCTGCCGCCCATTCGGGGTGGCGGCAGGCAGGCCCAGGCGCTCCTGGCCGGCCGCAGCGACAGTGTAGGGCGACCATGGGCTGGGCCACCAAGGGAGGTAAAAAACCCGCCGGGCCCCACGCGCACCAAAACCCCTCCCTGTGCCCGCCGGCCTCCCACCTCTCACCCCTGCCCCTCTTTTACTTACATTTTTAGTAGTTGCTCAGCAGGGAGGGGTGGAAACTTCCGGAGAGCTCGCCTTCGCTGCAGACAACTTGCAGCACCGTTTGCAGACTGGGACTTTTGGCGGGCTCAGCAGGGCGGAGACAGCCTGGACAATTCCTATTGGCTTTTGTAAGCCAATAGAATTAGACTCTATTCAAGAGAGTCCATTCTATTGGCTTTCAAAAGCCAATAGAATAAGAGGGAGTAGCACAGCTAAGGAAAAGGGGAAAAATGGCGGACTGCATTGTTTGCCGACCCCTGTGAAATGGTTGTTCGACCCCAAATGGATTCGCGACCCACAGGTTGAGAACCGCTGATCTATACTGTACCTGTGCATTTGGTTTTTCTTGCCTAAATGTAGAACCTTACTTTTTTCACCATTGAATTTCATTTTGTTAGAAAGCGCCCAATGTTCAAGTTTGTCAAGATCCTCCTGTATCTTAAGCCTATCTTCTGGAGTGTTGGCTATTCCTGCCAGCTTGGTGTTGTCTGCAAATTTGATGAATTCCCCATCTATTCCCTCATCCAAATCATTGATGAAGAGGTTGAAGAGCACTGGATCCAGAACAGAGCCCTCGGGCACCCCACCACACTCTTCCCTCTATGTAAATGCAGTTTCGTTGAGGATCACATGCTGAGTACGGCCTGTGAGCCAGCTATAAATCCATCTGGTGGTGATGCTATCTAACCCACATTTTTCTATCTTATCAAGTAGTAGATTGTAGTCCACTTATCAAATGCCTTACTGAAGTCCACAGCATTCCTCTGGTCCACTAATTTTGTTACTTGGTCAAAGAATGCAATAAGATTTGTCTGACATGATCGGTTTTTGACAAACCCACGTTGGCTTTTGGTAATGACTTTGTTTGCCTCTAGGTGTTCACTGATTCGTTGCTTGATTATCTCCCCCCCCCACATACACTTATCTCCCCTTAGTTACAAAGACTGGGAGGCAGGCTGATTCATAGGCCATGCAAAGGAAGAGAGAAGGGGCATGTCTTACCTGAACGCCTTTTCTCAGTACGGAGATGGAGAATCCACCAATGGGTTTTCTCTGTCTGCCTGCTCTTGAGACCAAGTAGCCAAACTTGACACACCCCCTCTTGCTAGGAGATCCAGTCTTAACAAGGGCGAAGTGGCTGAAGGTGGATGAGGTGTTGGCTCTCAAACCCTTAAATGTGGCCTAACTGACCTAAAGGGTGGGTGTGGATTCTCCATCTCCGTACTGAGAAAAGGCGTTCAGGTAAGACAACGCCCCTTTTCCAGTACAGGAGATGGAGAATCCACCAATGGGACATACCAAAGCCTCACTGTTCCAATGGGTGGGAAACAGATAAGGCCTGAACAGTGTCCCCGGAGACCACCTGCTGAAGGACCCTCCGACCAAAGGAGGCCTCTGCTGAAGCAAAGCGGTCAATCCTGTAATGGCATACAAACGGGGAGGGCAAGGACCATGTCGCAGCCCTGCAAATCTCCTCGATGGATGCCTGAGTGGCCCATGCCGCAGAAGTCGCAGTACTGCGAATGGAATGGGCAGTAAGATGACTTGGAGCCGGCAGGGAAGAGGACTGATATGCCTCCACAATACAGTCTCTGATCTACCTGCCAATAGTACCAGCGGAAACCTGGCCCAGAGAAGCTGGACGGAAAGATACAAATAGTGCCTCAGACTTACGAAGAGGCTCTGTGCGCTTCATATAACGCCCTGCGGACGTCCAACATGTGCCATTGCTGCTCCAAGTCATGGGAAGGATTGGGACAAAAATTTGGTAAAATGACTTCCTGTGCTCTATGGAAGAGCGAGTTTACCTTGGGCACAAAGGTGGGGTCCAGACGAAGGACCACCCGATCGCTGTGGAAGATACAAAGGTCATTCCTGACCGATAAGGCGGCTAGCTCAGAAATACGTCTGGCTGACATGATGGCGATTAAAAACGCCACCTTAAGGGACAGATTCCATAACGGAATAGTTGCTATGGGTTCAAAGGGTGGTTTTGTTAGAGAGTGAAGGACGCGAGGCAATTCCCAAGAGGGGTACTTCTGTACCACGGGAGGCCTGGTGTTGCACGCACCCTTGATAAAGACGCGAATCCTGGGATGGTGAGCTAAGGGAACTGAATCTGCACAAGTGAGTATTGTTGACAGGGCAGCTACCTGTTGGCGAATGGTCGCTGGGGCAAGGCCTTTGTCCAAACCCTCCAAAAGGTAATCTACTATCTGAGGGATGGTCAATTTGGAAATATTCAGTTGTCGCCCACGATACCAATGGCAAAAAATTTTCCAAGTGGAATTATAAATGCGATTGGTCGCTGGATGACGAGAAGCCTGAATCATGTCAATGGCTCGAGGAGAAAATAATTCTTGAGTCATTATACTACGGTCAAGTGCAACCATTGAGGGTCCGGGTGTTGGAGGGTCCCCTGGTGCAATGACACGCTATGAGGAGGGATCTGCCAAGGGGGAGATCAGGAAAGATTCACCAAATCGGCAAACCACGGCCTCTGTAGCCAATAAGGGGCCACGAGGATCATTTCCGCCTGCTCCCGGAGTAGCTTGCGGATGGTCGCCGGTATGAGTGGGAGGGGAGGGAAGGCGTAAAGGAGGCCTGGTGGCCACTGAATCCGCAAGGCGTCCGTCCCCTCCACCCCTAGGAGGCGGGAATAGTGCCTGGGGAATTGAGCATTGGTTGACGACGCAAACAGGTCCAGAATTGGATGGCCGAACCTGTGAGAGATCTCGGAGAACAGATCCGGATGCAACCCCCACTCCGAGGAATCCACCGTGGAGCGACTCAAAAAGTCCGCTTGCCGGTTCATGACCCCCGAGATGTGTTCGGCCCTGATCGAAGCTAGGTTGGACTCCGCCCAGGAACCCAGGAGCCGTGCCTCGGACATGAGAGATCTGGATCTGGTGCCCCCCTGACGATTGACGTGCGCCTTGGACGCCACGTTGTCCGTGAGGATCAGAACGTGACGACCCCTGATCCAGTGTCTGAATTGGCGTAGAGCTAGATGAATGGCCCTGAGCTCCAGCCAATTGATATTGCATCAGCGAGGTCAGTGGAGGTGCTAAAGAGCTTTTTATCAGTCCCGCTTACAAAAGGGAATGAGGAAGGGGAAGCCCATTGTTTTTTTGATCCCTTTAAGGAAAATAGAGGGGCACGGGATGTGGTGTTCTTCTGCCACCGTTTCAAAAAATATAGGATTGGGGCTGGAATCCGATGTAGCCTGCGATTGCGGGAACTGATCGGATCCTATGTTGGCCGTTGATGTGACCTTGCGCAGTAGTGTGAGAAAAAGGGCCAGATTGAATAAACCCCCCCGAAGGGGAGGGCTCAGGAGGAAGGTCCTCTTCCTCTGACAAATTAAGGTCCAGCTGCTCCTCACCTTGAGGGGAAGAGTAACCGCTCATGGAGGAATGCGCGGGAGAAGTGGGCTCCTGAATCATGGGGAACTCCATAGGAGGACCATAAGATGGCATGGCTGACGTAGAAGCCCCCTGATCGGGTGATTGAAAGGAACGCTGTGCTAGCGCTCGGTCCACTACCTTGGAAAGCAAGGCCTCAAGGCGACCATTGGAGAAAATGTCTCCAATGTCCGGCCACCTGAGTCCTGCAGCCATGGGAGTAAATGTGGCCTCTGGGGCTGGGCCTGGAACTATAGTTGTGTGTTGAGCCAGTGCGGATGGTGAACCCAATGTGACCGGCATCCCTGAAGGAGACCACACGCCCTGAGCTGAAGTTGAGGGACCTAAGGGAAGGTCAACTTCAGGGGCCGCCAATTGATCCGTATCTAGTCCGGCCTGCCTCTGTGCCCTGGAGAACTCCTTCTCCAGGGCCTGGTGCCTACGGCTGGCTTGCTTTTCTGCTTGGAAGACTTTTTAGGCGTGTGCTTCGTCTTGGATTTGGATTTGCCTGCCGCCTCCTGTTCAGAGGATTTTTGGCAGCTGTAAGTAGAGGATGGAGAGACGGTACTCGAGGTTTGAGGCATCAAGGAGCCCTCCATCCTGGTTGAGCAATCTCAGGCGAACTGAGATGAGAGCTCTGGCAGGCAAGTAGTTGGCGGAAGCGAGATTGGAATAAGCAATAAGACTGTTCCCCTGACCACCCGACCAGAAAAAATTTCTCTCTGGGCTTAAGTCACGGCAATTGAGTCAGATACCGAAGGCACGTTTGGGGCCACTATCTGGGCTCCGCCCGGAGGCCTTAGGTGGCCAGTCAAGGTGCACCAGTGAAAAAAGGGAAAAAAGGGGAAAAAACCCGAAAGGGCTTAGTGGCCTGCAAGGGACAACGAGGTCCTGACAAAGTGAGATCAGATCAATTGGCGGCTACTCTACTTGTTTCTATGTTGTAATAGAAAAGCACCCCTAGTTGTGGCTTGAATCTGCTGTTTTTAAGTTGAGTAAGCCTGTTGGGCCTAAAGGAACTCCCACATGGCATTCAAGATGGCCGCTCCTACTACGAGTAGGCCTCATAGGCCTACAGAGGCTCCATGTGGGAATTGGGGTAGTGGCGTTCAGGAGGTGAACCCCCAATATGCCCGTGGAGAATAGCAAATTTTGTGAAATGAGGCCCTGAGTAAATGCTTAAATTGAGCCACCAATGAAGATGTTGTGTTGGGAACACCTGGGGAAGGCCATTCGTGGCTCCCTGCTGCAATCGGCAATTCCAAAATGGTGACCGTGACTCATTCTCTGTTGAGAACAATCTCCTCGGCCTGAAATATAAGTTTCTGGGGCCAGTCTCGTCACGGTGACAGCGCCAAGCACTGCGCCGAAATGAGCTCCGCGGGGCTGCCTCCGAACTGCAGGCAAAGCAGGAGTCTCTATTTGGCTTCATTGCCTGTAACGGCAACCAAAATGGCGCCCACGACTGTTCCCAGCTACCTGAGTGGTTGCCGACGGTCAGCAGTCAAAAGGACTTACAGCTTGGAATCACGTTCCAGGAACGAAATAAGAAGGGGGGGGGAGAAAGGATCTGGAAAAAGTTCCAAGCAGACCCTGCTTGGAAGCTTTTCCCCAGAGCACTGGGGAAAATAATGCAGGGAAGCTGCCTCCCCCCTCCACCCCTCACATCTCAAACACGGTGATTAAACACTGAGCCCAGTGTTTGTGGGGAAAATTTAGTCAAACCAATTATATTTTAATAAAAAAATTTAGGAGGAGAATTCATCAATGGAGTTTTTCTAACCTGCTATCTGCTGAGAGCCAAACCTGATACGTCTTCAAGAGTTGAGAGATCAAGTTAAGACTGGATCTCCTAGCAAGAGGGGGAGTGTCAAGTTTGGCTACTTGGTCTCAAGAGCAGGCAGAGAAAACCCACTGGTGGATTCTCCATCTCCTGTACTGGAGAAAGGAGCAAGGTGCACCAGCTTTGTCTTAGTCACCTATAACTCTCCTAAATAGTATGTCTTTGGTGAAACCTGGAACAAATAAAATATTCCACGTTTTGATTCAGCTATACCTATGAAGGTATAAAATTATGGTTGGTAAATTGTTACTGTTGTAAGTTGAGGCACCCACATGACTGGAAGTTAATTTCCAGCTTTTTTGTGGTGCTCATTAAGCAAATGCTGTGGTTATTAAACAAACACTATGGTTATTAAGCATTCGTTTCAGTGAGTGTTTTTTGCCAGAAACCAGCAAACCTTCCCCTGCCCGCAAATTGTGGTCATGTGACAGGAATACCACAGCGGATCATAAAGCTGACCTGCCTGACATGTAGTCATATGACAAGGAGGAGCATGACATTTAAAATGGCTGGGACACCTGTTCTGTGGCTATCATAGCTTCGAACTATTGTAAAATGACCAGTCATTAATTAAGGGCTACTTATATTATGAACTGCCTGCAATGATTTTATCCATTTTTTTTCTTGGACTGTATTTTTTTTCCTAGCATTTATTTTAATTCCACTCTTGAATACATCACTATCATACAAATCTGTTCAATATTTTTACTAGCATTCCTTTAGTCATTTTTCCAGCAATTTATTGGGAAATTACCTTCTAATGCAGGGGTTCTCAACCTTGGCAACTTTAAGACTTGTGGACTTCAACTCCCAGAATTCCTCAGCCAGCTTTGCTGGCTGAGGAATTCTGGGAGTTGAAGTCCACAAGTCTTAAAATTGCCAAGGTTGAGAACCCCTGTTCTAATGCCTTTTATACACAATATATACTTTCTTTCCCAAGTACCTACAGGTTACTTTTTTTCACTTCTTTCCTTTTCTTCCATGCCCAAGTTCTGAAACCAGATAAAGAGAATCCAATTAAACAAATGGGTCACAAATATCATACTTGTTTGCTGATTTATTGAGGAAAATGATAAAATGTGCTTAGAAAACCAACAACTAATATCTCTGCCCAAACAAACATGAGCATTATTGATAATACATTTCTGGAATTCTTGTAACTCATCCCTTCTAAATGAATTCTGTTAATAAAAATGCTGTGCTAACCATTTTTGAAAACAAAAAAAAAAACCAAAAAAAACAACCACTTTGAAACAGCTGCCTAAGACCTTGACACAACAAAACAGAATTAGCAATTTGTGGAAGAATTGGTCCTGAACAGGTTTCTGTAAGAAAACATATTCATGTCATTGTAGTTTTTAATTTATTATATTATTACAAGTGTTACGTTATTGGTGGATATATGTATTGAAACCTTAATAGAAACAAATGAGGGAATATAAGGACAGAGATTCAGCTTGCATGACTCATTCAAGTTTGGAACTAAATAATAGAGGAAAGTCTTATACAAAATAAGTAATAAAAGTGAGATATAAATTTAAAAAAGAATTGTATTAAACATGTGTGTTGCACTGACCATTGCTATAAGATATTTTTTGGGGGAAAAAACCATATTGGTCTATGATAGGAAAAATCACACGTCTGGGAACACCTTTTCTAACATATTAATGATTTTATTTAATTTGTATTTAATATAAATGAGCTCATTTCTCCAGATATAAAGAGTAATTTTATGGATAAAGGATTTAAATTGGGCTGTGATGAGAGGGAAAGACAGGCTGGTTATGTTGATACAGGCTACATGTGGGACAGATTACAAGTATGCATCAAAGCTCAACACCAGCTATAACAAAACTTTAAACATTCATACAGCTGTATGCTCATATTAACATCAGAATCTCATTTATTTCACTGCAATATATTTCCAAAGATAATGCTTTGTGGGCGTCTAAATTTCTACTTCTGGCAGCTACATAGACAAATCCATGCATACAAGTCCAGTTTTATTGGCAACTTTTTGCAAGTGGTTTGCCACTGCCCAAGGATGAGAGAAAGTGACTGACCCGAAGTTATCCATATGTCTTCCATGCCTAGGGCAAAATTAGAGCTCACTAGATCAGAGGTCCCCAACCTTTTGGGCACCAGGGACCAGTTCCATGGAGAGAGGTTTTTCTGTGGACTGGAGGAGGCGTGGTTTCATGTATTGCCTGCATCCCATGGATGGGGCTTTGCTTGTTTGCGCGGACTGGTTTCTGGCATGCCACAGCCCGGTGCCAGTCCACAGACTGGGGGTTGGGGACCCCTGCATTAGATAATCCATGACCCATTCAGTAATTGTTTCGGGGATATTTCCTTATCTAAACTTTCCACTTCCTACAAGCTTCCCCATTGACTTTCGTTGTAGAAAGCTGGCAAGAAATGTCGGAAATGATGATCATGTGACTGTAGCTGACTGACCTGTGAAGTGGCTACGATTTTATTAAATTTCAATCCCATGGGGGTTATGGAGATCCCATGTCAACCACTTGCACCTACCAAACCCTACCTCACCAGCAGCCATCTGAGTTACTCCTTTGTCCTTCCTTGCAGTCCACCACTCTTAAAGAGTTTTCAAATTTAAGCTTAAGTTGAGATAACGGCACACATCAAAAATGAAATTTAGTTGCCCGCTCTCAAAAGGAAACACATACATGACACATACCTAAGCATACTATGTACAGGTTCAGTTCTAAACCAGCCAATTGCTGTTTGCCTGTTGGGCCTTGCTGCCAGCAAGGGGACAGAAAAAAGCAGGAAATAAAATAGGAATACAGCTTTACCATTTTCCCCTACACCACACAATCTACAGAAAGTGTAGTTGAAAGGAGCAGTGGCAATGAAGTGGCCAAAACCTTCCCAAATTTCATTCCCATGGGAGTATTTTGTATGTTAGGTCTTCTGAGTTACCCTGGTTCAATAATTTCTCCAAATGAAGGTTACAAACAAAGACACAAGAGTATATAAATAGATGGTCTCCTAGTTTCTAGTCCAGCATCTTTATTGCTACATCCAACTGGCTCATACTTTTTTAAAAATCTGAATAATACTTCTGTCCCACATAAATTATAAACTTTAGACAATATATTATCACCAAAAAATGGAAACCATGACTACAAGTTAGCTTCACACACAAAAAAAAATCGTGGTCAGGCAGCCACGATTTGAGCAGTAGCTGCAAATACAGGAGGACCAAGTCCATACCAGTCTCAAATAGTGAAGTACAACCACATCTAACACCAAAGGTTCTGGATTGGAGGGATCAAGCCAGGAATGGTTTGGATCAGAATGGGTCCTCGCCTAATGACCAGGTGTTATTTGGTTAAACACAGCAACTGGGACTGCTGGAATTGCCATTGCTAAGTGATGAGGTCATGTGAAGTCAAGCTTTACAACTGCATAGCTCAGCAATGGAACTTCTGGTCTTGGTAACATCATACTCACACATTTATGAACATTAAATCAGCACTAGTATATTGTGCCGGCATATTCACAAGGAATACCAAAGTGGTATAGAAAAAGATTATTATAAGTCATTATTACCACATCTACTGTAACTATGGTTTCTCTAAAGAATGTATCGGATCCATAAAGAGGTTGGCAGAAAAGAGAAGATTTGTAAACTTGCAAGCCTCTGAATCACAATGGAATTAATTAACTAACAATGTAACAATGAAACTCTTAGGGAACTACTGAAAGTAAGATCTATCACGAAAATAACCCCTAGCTTGATTTGGGGATGGGCCTAATATAAGCCCTACCCCAAATATCAGCCCTATGTTTTGGGCGAGGCACACACCTAAAAATCAAGCTAGGTTGGGGGAGGAAGTGTAGAGCTGCCGCATGCGCCCTGCACCCACTTACCTTGCAGCCAGGCCAGGCCTCTCCTTGCAGGCCAACTTCTTTTGCGGCATCCTCAGGCCTGCATTTCGCAGTCAGAGACCTTTCTGGAAAGCCACTGAGAACTGAGCTATGGATTGAATCCATAGATCAGTTCTTGGCTGCAGTGGCCTTCCGGAAAGGTCTTTGACTGCGAAATGCAGGCCGGAGCTCCATTCTCAGCTCCAGAATGAAGGTGCTCCTTTGACCCCAGAAGAAGTGGGCCGGCTGGGCAGGGATGTTGGTGCTGGAGGTGAGTGGAAAAGACACCCCCTCCCCCGAAAAGGAGGCAAAAGAGACAATAAGACTTATTTTGGGGGAGACACGGTATGGGAAATGAAGACAGACAATAGGTTGGATTTGCCTAATTTGCTAAACTTAAAATATACATAGCAGAGTTCTGTCAGCATATTATGCAGTGTTAACATAACTGCCAGAACCATTTGTTTAATGTTGACTAATTAAGCATTATGAAAAATCTAAAGGCTTACTCATTCACTAACATTAATACCACTCCTAGTAAAGATAATGCCCCATTGTACACAATCATAATTTCATGATACCCTGTTAATCTATATACATAAATTAGAACCATGAAATATTTTTAAATTGCAGATTACAAACAAAACAAACAAAAAACAAAAAAGCCCACCCCAAATCTCAAAATTCTTACTGTATTTACAAGTTAGATACATAAAAAAGAGAATCATTCCAACAAATGCTTAAATTCAAAAGTAGGTCACATTCTCAAAAGAAAAAAAAACTACCTTAAGATCTACCTAAAATGCAATATATATCTGCCTAACAACATTTATAAATATGTTTAATATAATTTTCATAGGTTATGAAACAAAAGAAACATTTTTTAAAAATGGAATAATGGAAATTATAGCCATGCACACCACTGAGAAATTAAAACAAAGAAAACCAAATATAATATATTGTGAAACTCAAGTATAATGCTATCTATATCTATCTATGTGAAACCATTAATAATTTGGTTTGTACCTATTTGACAAAGAAGAAAAAATAAGTATATTTTTCTTTGTTTAGTAAAACTGTTATTAATGCACACATACAAGACCAGTGACTTCCCCATCTCTTTGTTTACTATCTAGCTTGAATAAGAATCTTCTAGAGAACTTAAAGCTTACACAACATTTTACAATTTTAAGTTGAATAGTAATATTACACACAAACAGATTTTGTTTTTTTAATGGCTAGCATTGTTTTATAAGATATTTTATTTAAATACAAAAAAGGAAGATCTCACCAAACAGCCTAATTTTAAAGTAATATGAACAAAAAGTTTGCATTTGGAACAAAGATTCAAAAAGACGAAGTTAAAATGTCATGGACATCTTAAAAAGTATAGATTGTACAGGTATTTTAAATTTCATGATTACGCTACCATCCATGAAGTGAATACATCTGTAAATAAATAGAAGCTATCCAAATAATATTCAAATTTCATGACAGATGTCTTCAACTAAACTTTTCATTCTACACAGCTCCAAACATTATATATCTACAATAAAGGGCCTAATTTTACCTTTCCTAGAACCTTTTGACTTACTCAACCCAAAGAAATTTAAAATTATATCTATTTGGACAAATCACTTTAGCCAACAGGTGGGATTCATGTATTTTTAATGTTCTGACACTCAACTATTCATATAGAGAAAACATTAGCTGAAGAACAAGCATTTTAGCCTAGTCTTTCCTAATGTGTTGATTTTCTATATTTTTTTCCCTTCATGGCAAAGCATTTTACTATGCTAAGTCTCCACTGTTAGCCTGACAATCCCGTCATCACACAACTTTATGATTTCACAGGCTCCCTTAGCCCTTATTTTGGAAGAATGAAATATGGCTCCATTTATAGCAATAATTTTCAAACTTTTTATATTCTGGGTACATTTTTCATATTGTACTAATTGGCCATGGAATTTCTGTGTATTGAAAAATAATACAAATATCATCTCTCACACACACTCCTGCTGCAAAGCACAGATTAAGCTTATCTTTCATAACTGGTGCCTTTCAGATGCTTTAGGACTGCATCTTCCAGTGTTTCTTATATGTAGATCCCAGAATAGAGAATACTGGATTAGATCTGCTAGTGTGATATTTGTATCCTGCATTGACTCAAAGTACACCCTGTTATTATAATACAGTTCAGAGTCTGCTTATAGCTATACCCCGTAGGGCAATATCAGCAATATTTGAACAAGTCTTTTAGAAATGCTTATTCAACATTATATGTCTTCTCCTCTAAATATCCCAGCAAGCTTTTGAGTAATGTCAAGTGCCCTAAAATACTGTCTAAAAATAATTATTTTC
The DNA here is from genome assembly GCA_034064705.1 of Bothrops alternatus. Taxonomy (NCBI): domain Eukaryota; kingdom Metazoa; phylum Chordata; class Lepidosauria; order Squamata; family Viperidae; genus Bothrops; species Bothrops alternatus. Next base: position 16,921,911 of record JARGCV010000248.1, read on the forward strand.
CAAACCATTTTGTGATATATCGCTGTATCTATTTCTATTTCACACAATGGCACAGTAAGTTATCAACTTTAATCAAACTGCTAGACACCAAAAACATTTTTTCTTCTCAGTAAACATGCTACTATCTTGCTGATGTTATCATTTAATTGTGTTAGCAAGTATAGTATTCTTTGAAACAAACATTTTTAGGGAAAAAATGGAACGTTAAGAACAAAAAAAAAAATAGGATGCCGATTCACAATAATCGAAAGGGGCTGTTACATTCTTTCTTTTCCCAACAATTATCTTCCCGGTCAGTAAGAGTTTCATTCTACAAGACGGGGAATACCACTTCAAATGGATACCAGTATTGAAAAATCCTTATAATTGACAAGAAATAGCGTGAATTTCTCTTACAGCTCCATCGGGACCATGGATATTAAAAGTCCCTTCTACTTTGAGACTCTTTTCTAAACCACCAGTGCCCCCTACAGGCGGCCTCTGGCTTTTCTCAACGGCCGGAGGCGGCCAGCTCCTCCAACAGTCAACCCTACCCGGTCCAGTCATGTTTGTTTCTGCCTCGGCCACGACAACCCAAACCTCTCTGAAACGTTAGAAAAATAACGACCACTCAGAACAAAAACAGGCTTACGAACCTCCTAGAGAAATCCCGTCCTGGCCTAACTCTCCGAAATGCCACAGGAGCGCAGGAATGTCAGCTGTCATAGCTACTAAATCCCAAGCGGGTGTTCGGGAGTCTCGGCCGCGAGTAGCCCACGACCGCTTCCCTCCGGCCCTTTTCCTACGAACTGCAGGCCCCCAGACTCCGCTCTTCCGGGAACAGCCCATCCGAAGATCCGTACCCTCAAAAGCCAGCGCTGAAGCGAAACCCCCCCCCCGAGGCCTAACCCCGAGGGATCTCAGCCGAAGTCTCTCCGGCTCCTTGGAGACGCCAAGCGCAGGAAATGACCCAAAGCAGCCGCAAGCATCATATGGAAGCCCACAAGGGGGGTGCGCCGAGTCGGGGTCGCTAATTGGCAGCGGTCTCTCACGATACCACCGGGCTCCCGCTATCTCCTCCAGCTTGACAGGCGCCCCCGGCCCTGCGAGGGAGGCCCGGTTCCTTCCCTCGGAGCTCTGCCGAGCATCGCCTGGCTCCCCCCTCCCCCCGCTGCCCTCTCACCTCGGCCGGTCCTCCCCTCCGCCCCACTCCCTATCGCACTGTCCTTCTCTCCGGGGAGAGGGAATAGACCCCTCCTAGGCCGAGCCCCACGGGACATAAAGGTGCTCCCCACATTTTCTCTGGGAGGACCCCTTTTCTCCTCAGCTACGAGAAACAACCCCCCCACACGCCTCCCTGTCCCCAGGCCAGGCCCGGGCAGACCCAACCCAGCGGGCCTCGCTTCTCCCTCCCGCCCCCTCCCCGGAAGGAGTGGGGCCCTTGCCCGTGTGCCAGTTCTAGCCCCCCCTTTCGTCCACGCGAAGCACTCACCTCCCGATTGCCACCGGGCCCTGCCGTCCTGCTCGATACCCGCGGCCCCCGAATCCAAAGCCTCTGTCGCCGAGGTGGAGACTCCCAACCAGAGGCGAAAAAAAATTAATCATAAAAAATAATAATAAAAATAATTCCAAGGGGGAAAAATGGCGGATTAAAATCCAAGATGGCGGCACCGAAGGGCGAATTAACTCGAGCAACGCTACCTAGAGATCCATCCGCCGCGTCCGCGAGAAGAAGTCCCCGAGGCCGCACACAACGACCCTTCAGCGCTACAACGGGGCCGCGGCACGTTGCGAGTCTTCTACGAAGAAAGCCCGTCACCTCCAGCAAGCCAGCGCGGGCGAAATCCTGCTGTGCGCAAAAGTCTTTTGTCTTTCCTCTAGGCCCCTTGGCTTCCTCACACAGCCATAAGAAACGCCTCCTGCTTGTGCGCTCCGAGAAGGCGGAGGAACACTCCAGGCAGGGAGAGGACCTCTTCTGCGAGAGCGGAGGAATACATCACCACAGAGATTCTTACCTTAGTCTACTGTTTTAACTCGAGGAGCCGAAGAGAGGGATGAGGCAAGCATCGCCTCTGCAGTCCCGACACCTCTGTGGGAGGCGGAAGAACATTGCCCATACGGTTACATATCCCTCGCAAGATTCGAAGCGGAGGGATACACGGATAAACAAGGGATGTTTAGTAGAGTTTGAGGGGGCCGAAAGAAATCCATTAAAAATCAATCCGCCCTGCTCCCTCCCCTCCAGCCCTTTAAATAAACCCGAGTTTTGGCGAAGCCCACCAGGCCGGGTCGGGGCTTCGCGTTGGCAGCCTCTGCCATAAACTGAGACCGGCCAAGGCGAGTCCAGCTCCCTGACCGCGAGTTACTCGGACATGTGTCGCCGGGGTTCGAGATTCCTAATGTGCTCCGTATAGAGACCGCAGGGAGAAGGAATCCGAATCCAGATCCAATTGTTCATACTTCCTTTATACAAGTTAGCCCTCCGAGTGGGGCAAAGGTCTCTAGAAAAAAACGCTTGCATGAGGCTCTTCCTCAAAACTGAACAAACCTTTGATGAGTCGTAGATTGCTTGCCCCCTCATCTCATTTCCCGAACAAAAGGGAAAGTGACAGGTGATGACAAGGGGCTTGTCACCTGGAAAAGACGCCCCCCCTTGAATTCTGTAAGCAGCAGCAGCAGCCGTCTTTTGCATATATTACTCGCGGAAAAATAAAACGTGTGGGGAAGGTGAAGACTTTGGCAAATCAAGAGGGGTGGGTCTGTTCGCAACGGAGGTTCTCCTAAACAATTATTTTCCAAAGGGCTGGACAGACAACTTGGTGTCATATTCTTTTAGTGCATCCTGTAGGCGGCTGTCATTTAGCTTTGATCTTCCGAGGACTGGGCTTGTAGGTTAATTAGGTCGCTAAAACTTGCCTCTGTATAAACAGCGCAGCTTTTCTAGCTTTTCATCACTTTCTTTTGTCTTAATCACAAATGTAACGTTTTGGGGGTTCCCCTTTTCTTGTTCCCCTTCAGTCTGCAGTAGTTTGGGTCGTTTAACATTTACATCTGGAGCAGGAAGACAGGTAGTAGATTGCAGCAACTTAGTCCTTTTCTGGGAAAGATATCCTGATCTTTCCTAAATAGACTAAACTGTTACCCATTTCCTCTAACTAGGTCTGTTATATGTACAGGTATTTATATATGTTGGAGAGCTCCTATTAATAATGAATTGTTCTGTTTTCTCAACCCTTGGGCAGAATTCAAAAGCATGACTACTGTTATATCAGGTTTTTTTTTTTTTAAAAAAACAACAACAACGGAGAAATGTATTTGTTAAATGGAATCAAGGTAAAAAGATGGGAACCTGAGGAAAATTGGACAGGAAAAAAATGGGAAAGTAGCAAACCTCTGAGTAAGTTCATATGTATGAAGAATGATTTTGCAAACTTTCAGCAACAGTGGTGATTTAGATTGAACATCTTTGAAATATTTTTCAGATCTTTAATTTAGGAGAATCACTGTGCTATGTTTGCCACAACATGTCTAGACAATGAATGACACTGAAAATGCATGTGCAGCCATCTTAATTCCTCCCCCCCCTTGTCATAACTTGAGCATGTGAAACAAGGTCCCATGCTTATGTGGTATAAACCTGGGGTAATATACATTTCCAATTTGAATTACAGGTGTCCTTGTTTAGTGACCACAATTGGGACCAGCAATTTGGTCATTAAGCTAAATTGTTGCTAAATGAAACCATGACTGTGCTGATCTTTCTTCAGCTTTCCTTTGCTTTAAAGACTCACAGATGCAAAGACTGTCATAACTGTAATTGCTAGATAAGGACCACCTTATTGTCTGAGTCTTTCTACACAGTGTAGGACCTCCAATTATAACATCCATGACAGATGCCTTGTTTTCTTTATCTGAAGGTAGCCAATGAATGGAAACTCACCATCTTCCTATTAAACAGTTCCATTGCTGAGCTATTAAAATTAGAATATTTGTCTTTATGTCTGATGGAATATCTGTAACATTTGAACCCACTCAGAATGGTGGTTGCTGTGGAATGTTAATATAAGTGAGCTTGGGATCTTGATTAAATGCAAGTAATGTGATGCATCTACTGTTAATCAGACTGAGCCTATTTTCACATAAAACCTTAAACTGCAAATTATATTTATGTGTAGCACAACAGTATTTGTGGGGAAAGGTAAAAATAAAATTAAGGTAGCAATCTCATTTACATGTGCCAAGCCCTGTATGTTAGAAGGGCATTCAAAAGGTAAGAGGCTTCCATTGTTCTTTCACAACCACCATTTTGACTTTTTTGATCTCTCCAGATGGCCTTGGTCTAGTCTGTTGTGCAAGCACACCTGGTGTGGTTGATAATTCAGTATGTCATACAAACCTAGAAAATTAGATTAATTGAATAAAACTTATAGTCAAAAATCTTTCCAGATAGTTCAATAGGCAGTACACTGGAGAAAATGGTTAGCTAGACTACATCTTTTTCTTTTCTTCAATCATGTCTGTTCTGCATAAATCCCTGCAGCTTTCTTGGCAAGGTTTTTCAGAAGTGGTTTGCTATTTCCTCCTTCCTAAGATTGAGAGAAAGTGCCCAAGGTCACCCAGGAGGTTTTGTGCCTAAGGCCAGACTAGAATCATGGTCTCTGCCTTAACCACTACACCAAACTGTCTCTCATAGACTGCATCTAAACCACTTTAAATAATTGTTGCTTCTGCTACTATTGCTAATTTATAGAGAAATCTAGGCTGAAATATGGTTGGATAATCAGTATGAGAGTCCTTGGTTATTTCTGAGCTTGGTTGTTTTCTTGCAAGCATTTCATTACCCAAACTAGGTAACACCATCAATGGTTGTTAGAAGTAGGGTTCACTCTCAGTTTATATTCTAATGGCTTGCCCTGTCAGTGTTGGTGAGAGTGGCCTTGGAGATTCTTTGGTTGGGCTTTTTACTGTTAGCCAAAGAACCTCTAAGACCACCCCAGCAAACACTAACAGGGCAAGCCACTGGAATATAAACTGACAGGAAAGCCCAGTTCTTAGTAGCACTGATGATGTTACCTAGTTTGGGTAATGAATGTCTGCAAGAAAAGAACCAAGCTCAGAAAGCAGCAAAGAACTCTCATTTCAACCCTAAGCTACAAATATTCTCCTTTATTGGTAATTCAGTATGTCATACAAAGAGAGCCAGTTTGTTATAGTGGTTAAGGCTACAAATGGGTTGAACATGTAATTGCTAAAATATATAAACTTATTTTGAGATTTGAAACAAAAGGACAAGTTAAAACAGTGGTTCTCAACCTTTTTAATGCCGTGACCCCCAACCGGTCGTAAGTCGAGGACTACCTGTATTTCCCTGCCCGGGAGCGCCGCACATGCGTGGTGCCGCCCCCTGTGCCGGCTGAGGCGTGGCTGGCAAGGGGCAGCAACGGCGTAGGGCGACCACGGCTGGGCCACCAGTTGGCCCAGCACAAGGGAGGTAAGGCACCCGCTGGGCCCCACGCACGCCAGCAATCCTCCCTGCGCCCACTGCTGCCCCGCTCGCCTTACCTGGCCACCGCCCGTTCGGGGCAGCGGCAGGCAGGCCCAGGTGCTCCTGGGCAGCCGCGGCAAGTGGCAGCGATGGCGCAGGGCGACCACCGGCTGGGCCACCAGCTGGCCCAGCCCAAGGGAGGTAAGGCACCCACCGGGCCCCACGCGTGCCAGCAACCCTCCCTGTGTCCGCCGGCCTCCCACCTCCCACCACTCGCCCTCTTTTACTTACATTTTTAGTAGTTGCTCAGCAGGGAGGGGTGGAAACTTCCAGACAGCTCGCCTTCGCTGCAGACAACTTGCAGCACCGTTTGTAGACTGGGACTTTTGGCGGGCTCAGCAGGGCAGAGACAGCCTGGACAATTCCTATTGGCTTTTGAAAGCCAATAGAATTAGACTCTATTCAAAAGCCAATAGAATAAGAGGGAGTAGCACAGCTAAGGAAAAGGGGGGGAAATGGCGGACTGCGTTGTTTGGTGACCCCCATGAAATGGTCGTTCGACCCCAAATGGGGTCACGACCCACAGGTTGAGAACCACTGAGTTAAAACATCATAAAGAGGGCTGATACTTTTAGTCATAATATACAGATGAAACAATGGGAAAGAATGTGGCTGAAAGGACTGAAATTATTTATGATTTAAGAGAGTTTATAAAATGATGTACCATCGGTCCAGGACATTATCTAAGATTTATAAAGGTAATTGTAATTAATATTTGAAATGTGAAAAACATAAAGGGATATTTGACCATTCATAGTGGACTTGTGAAAAAAAATAGATACAAATACACATAAAGATGCAAAGAATGTTGAAGATTAATTTTTAGATGAAACCAGATGTTTTTTTTAATTTGGATTTATGGATAACCAATTAGAAAAGATTTACAGAAGACTTACGGAAGACTGGTTTTGTGTATGATAACTACAATGAGACTACTATGCAAAAATGTGGAAAAAATACTGAAACACCCACAATGGAAGAATACAATATAAAGGTGGCAGCAATGGCAAAATTGACCAGTTTGATCCAGGATAAAACAATAAGAACCTTTATAAAAGACTAGAAACCTCTTAGAGACTTCTTGCTGAAAATGGAAAAATGAATTGGTTATTTATGGATGTTCTGATTAAAATGATTTATATGGAAAGAAGGTAACCATGTAATGTAATATTAAAGAAGGAGGAGGGATAATCTGTAACTGCTATAAAGATCAGAAATTACTTTCCAATCTTTCTCTTTTCCTGTCTGTATTGTTTCCTGTTCCTTCTGTTGTCTATTTCTTAACTTTTAAAAATATTTTTCATGTTTATCTTTTATCTACAGTGCGTTAAAATATCTAATAAAAATTATGTTATTGTATGCTACTCAGAGTCACTTTTGGCAAATTGGGTGGCAATATCAAATAAATAAATTTAGTCAAACTTCTATTCTGGATGTATACTATTAATTTTGCCATTGTTGAATATTTCTCAAGTTTTGGTTTGGAGTCAGATAGTGTTGACAAATTATCTGTTTTCCGATGGGCCAAATTTGTCATTGCAGCTATAAGCATATATCTTAGCAGACTGTGATATTTTAATCTGTTGTAATGGAAAGATTTTAGTAAAAAAAACCCTTGAGGTTTCAATTTAATCTTTGAAAGGGTTTTTTTTAATAATGTGTGTTTCTTTCCAGTGCTTCTGACTTTTTACAAGGCCACCACGTAAAATGTTCCTCCTGTATTACAACATTTCCAACAACTATTTAATAAGATTTATCTATGTTCGCAATTATGACTGGTGTTATATACCGTCTGTAAAATATTGAGTCCCAGGTTCTCCTAAATTATAGTTTGGTGTAAATTATATTGAATATTTCAATAAGTTATTCTATAATTGTAATTTAACTGTGTTCTTAAACTTTTATATCACTTTATCAGACAGTCATTTGCTTCTTCTGTCTCCATGTCACATTTTGGTAGCAATCTACATATATGTCCTAATAATGGTTTTATTCTGTATAAATCTTTCAAACTCTATCATTTGTCTTAAAAATCCTTCTCCATTCTTAAGGTCATGTTTTATTTTTCCAACAATCTGTAAATGCTTTTGACCTTTGCCAAATAAGCCTTGCTATATATTTAGTGTATTGCTAGAAACTGGATGCGCCATATCTGCATACATAATTACACTTTTCTTATAATTGTCTGGACTTTTTTTTTTTAGAATGTTCATATCAAACTCTGTTCTCTTTGACTATGACAAACAGTTTGTCTGGCAATATAATTTCAAATAATTATAATCTTTATAGACAGACAAAACTTGGCTTCTTTTCCAACGTCCTTATTGCTATTCTACCAAATGCTAGTCTGTAGTGTAATCCTTGATTGCTGGTTCCTTTAATGTTGATAGTTGATCCTAAAGACAGAAGCTATCCTCCAAGTATCTTCATTATCAATTTTAAGATTAGCTGCTGGACCTGCTGTCAATTGTTTGGTTTTATTTATATATAATCTTAGTCCCATCCCCCCCCCACTGTATCCTTGACTTGACTTTCATTACAAGGGCTGGCTGATCATTTGTATTTTCAGGCATCAGAATTGTATCATCAATATAGCAGAGATTATGGATTTTTCTTTGTTCAGTTGTAAAAATTTACTCATCTTGTTCCAATTCAGCTTCCTTCAATACATATTCTGCGTATAGATTGAATAAATACAGGTGGTCCTCAACTTAGATCACAGTTGAGCCCCAAATTTATGTTGCTAAGTGAGAAATTTGTTAAGTGAGTTTTGCTCCATTTTATGACTTTTTTGCCACATTTGTTAAGTGAATCGTTGCAGTCATTAAATTAGTAACATGGTTGTTAAGTGAATCTGGCTTCCCCATTGACTTTGCTTGTCAGAAGGTTGCAAAAGGGGATCACATGGTCCCTGGACACTGCAACCATCATAAATGTGAACCAGTTGTCAAGCAACTATAATGTAAATCACATGTCCATGGGGATCCTGCAACATTTATAAGTGTGAAAAATGGTCATAAGTCACTTTTTTCAGTGCAGTTGTAACTTCGAACGGTCACTAAACTGTTGTAAGTTGAGAACTCTCTGTAGAGAGTATAGAGCCTTGTCTCACCCCTTTGCTGACCTGGAGTCAGTCTATTGGCATGTTCTTTGCATATTGTTCCTTCCTGACCTATGTATAGGTCACATGAGGATAATGAGATATTTAGGGATTCTCATTTTTCTAAGTGCATTCCAGAACTGGACATGGTCAATACATTCTAAAGTCTTTCTATAAGCAATGAAGCACATATTGACTTCAGTCTGATGTTCTTTGGCTTCCTCAATTATCCATTGTGCATCAGCAGTAATATCTCATATTCCTCGGCCTTTTTAAAAAAACCAGATAGAGCATCTGACATCTTTCTTTCAATACAGGGGTCTAATCTGTGTTGGATGATCCTAAACATTGTCTTGGTAGCATGTGAAGTTAAAAGTATTTTACATAATTTGCCCAATCTGTTGTCTCCTTTCTTTGGTATTGGTGTGTAGACCTCTTCCAATCTGCTGACTACTTTGTCCTTTTCCAGATTTGCTGGTATAGCTTGGTTAAAACCAAGTTGGTTATAGATTCTTCTTCTGTTGCTTGCTATATTTCTGTAGATATTCCATCAATTCCAGTAGTCTTCCAATTTGGTAATGATTAGAGTGCTGATATAAATCATTTTTGAGTACTAGTGATTACTCTAAATAGTGAATAACTTCTAATTTATTTTGGATATTGGTATCTGTACTGGACAAATTTCAGTATACTCTTTCTTTAATGTTTGATCTTCTTTGGATTAGTTGTTATCTGCCATTGGCATCCTTCAGCATACAATTTGAGATTGGAACTTCCTTCTGAATTCAGAGAACTTTTGGAAGACTTTCCTTGTTTATCCATATCTATTTTCATCTTCAATGTCTTTACAAATGCTGCAATACTGATACTTTTTTTCTAACAATTCTCTGAAATTCTTTGTTAATTTTGTTTCTGAAAGCTTTGTGTTTCTTGGCATTGACTCTTCTTCTTTGCAATTTTCATGTTTGTTGTGATACTTAGTTTGATTTTATTCTGCCTCTTGATCTTTGGCAGTCTGTTTTCACATTCATCCATAACAATTTTAAAACCATTCCAGTTCCTCTATTCCTAATCTATGAAGGTCCAGACTTAAAAGCAATGCCTGTTGTTCTCCTTGGAAATGATGGATACACAAGTAACAATTTCCCAATACAAAGTTAAATGTCCCACTCATAAAACTATGCAAGTAACTACATTCCCTGATAGGATTATTTGGCGGGTTTTTTATGCAATACCCAGTCCCTAGTCTCGGGAGCAGCCGATGACCTTGGTTCCCATGGGACAAAAGATTATTTTGACTAATGAAGCACCTGGGTAACCCCCTTCTCTCCGTTCTATGTGGCAACCTAGAATGAGAAGAAAAAAGGGCTGCAGACACGCTCATTTGTAGAGTTGACAATAACCTTCTCATCTGATGCTTGGCCAGGAAGGAACAGAAGCCACGCGTTGGAGAATTCAGCTTTGTATGCTCTAAACATTTTCCATATTCTCCTTCGATTAACCTGTCACATTTTGGGAAGGAAAGAGGATACTGTCCTGTTACCAGTGTTGAACTTAGAGATTCAGCTGCCAGCCCAATAAGGAATTCATGGAATAAGGAGACCTCTTGTTCTTTGCCTCAAGCAATAAAATGACTAAGGATGGCCCATATTCTTCCTTGTCCCTTAAATTAAGAGACAAAGGTACGGTAAGTAGTAGGTCTGAATTTTTGTCTCAATGTACTAACAGTCTGCAGAATAGTCAACACTGAAATTGAATCCTAGTAAGATGAGAGTACCACGAGTAGACGTTTTCTGGGTAAGGAAGTAGTAATTCAGCTTGTTTCAATAGACTTAAACTCTTCTTCAATAATGAGGCACACAGTTTGGGAGGGCTCCTTATTTTTGTATTGTCACTTGAGGTTCAGTTGTATTTGACAGCATATAATGGCAGTCGTGGATTTCTTTTGTGCAGGAATAACCTTGCAATTGTGATTCATGCTCTGGCATCTATATCATTTACTGCAGAGGTCCCCAACCTTTTGGACATCAGGAACGAGTTATGTGGAGAGAGGTTTTTCCACAGACTGAGGGGGGCGTGGTTTTGTGTGCTGCCTGCATCCCGCAGATGGGCCTTACCTTGTTTGTGCAGACCAGTTGCTAGTATGCCGCGACCTGATAGCGGTCCATGGACTGGGGGTTGGGGACCCCTGATTTACTGTACATAGAGGTGCCCTTGAAAAGTGTTCAGAAGCTTCTGGTTCAAATGCAGTCCTATCTGGGAATATTTAGATTGCTAGGCCTGGGAGATTTGAGTGCTTACCAGTTCATTTTCAATTCTAATTTGGGGTACTATTTGTTAAACAGGGAGAGCACATTGGTATCATTGTAAATTTATCAAGTTAAATTTTAGATCTCCAGAAACAGATATATGTGAAGGATTTTATCATTAAAATAGCTTACTTTGGTCTTTTGCTTTGCTTTCATTAAAAATTGTGTTGAAGTTCCCCGAGAATAGAAGAGCCATTTACAAATTATTGCAGTCAATACTAATAGCTTAACAACTGTATCATTGCATATCAGCTTGCCTAGGTATCCATGTCTGTCATCAGCTCTTGAAATGAAATGAAAGGCAACAAAAGAAAAGGTTGTTTCATCTGTGGCATCTTTGTTATACTGTATGTCATCTTTCCACTATGAGGTTGTTTGCTTGATGTTAATATAATTTTATTTATTTTAATAATAATAAATAATTTGTTAAACCTTTACACTGCCTGAAATCCCATTAATTCTGGGCAGCTCATAAAAATAAAAGATTTTACCATTGATTTGGATTTTAAATTTTACTGTAATCAATCTAGGGTAATTATGAAGACAGTATATAAACAACATTTCCAAAAGGTCCATCCACTGCTGCTATGATAAATATGTCCACCTTGCTATTGATTGCCCTTTTTTTGTTTTTCTTCCTACTTTTCCCAGAATTTTAGACTTCTCAAAGAAGCTGAGACTTTGCAAAACTTGTCCAAATTATGATAATTTAAGTCTGTACATTTGTGCCCTCATGTGAGAACTCTGGATTGATTTGTATAAAAAGTACAAATCAAAAGCAACTTTTGCAGAGTTGTTTACAAAGACTCTGAGGATTGTAGCCAAAGCTGTGATGAAGGGTGCTGGTTTTGTATCCTTGTTTATACTGTACTGAAAAGGCAAAAAGTACTGTTACAACCCAGTAAGTATTGGTAAGTATTATGGATGCCATCAGAACAAATCACTTGTAACTACTCCTCTTGTTTGTGGGGCTGGAAAACCATCAGCTTTCCTTATACCCTGAATTATTTAAAATACAAAACATGCACTATTTTCCAGTATAAAAACTATAGAAAATAGTATGTACAAGTATAAACATTCTGAAAAACATAAGCAATTGTTTGAAAGATCACATCTAGTATGGTACTTTGAGTCTATCACTGTTTCTTCCAACTTTGAAGAGAGAGGTTTCATTTGTTTGCCAAAGAGCATTCTCTTCAAATTGTTTTCCCTTCCTTGGCAGATGAGAATTGCTTTGTCTTCCCCTCACTGACAAATAAATTAAAAATATCTGTCAGTGCATGGCATCTACTTGAGAAATAAAATATAAAATATGTTCATACAAAATGTATCATTTGTAAGGCAGTGTTTGTTTTGAATTTAAACTGAAATTCTAGAATGTTCTTAGAATACGTTTTATAAGCTTTTCAGAGTCTACTAAAATGATTAAGAATTAATTGTTTACAGATGGCTGCTAGTTATTCTAAGTTGTTCTGTTGTGGCTCCGGGTTTGTTTTTTTTTCCTGTTCCGACACAGCATAGTTGTGATCTTTTATTTAATCTTGTCCTTGGTACTTCTCTGTTGCAAATTCTACAGTTAGGGATAAACAAGGGTAGGCAACCTTGGCTCTTTTATGACTCGTGGACTTCAACTCCCAGAATTCCTGAGCCAGCCATGCTCAGGCAACGGTGTGAGGTGCTGCCTGTAAGGAGTGGCCATTATCACTGAAAAACATTTTTCCCACATTATCTCTATTTAGATAAACCTAAATACTGAGTGTGGTATCAACTGTAGTGGTTATCCATTACAGGTTGTCCCCATATTAAAACATCTGCCTTAAGAACAACTCCTAGATGTGTATGGGCTGCCTGTTACTAAAAATGTGGATAGCATTCTCTCCTTCCTCAAACCGACGAAGTGCTGAAGCCACACAATACTTTCAGGAACTGCAGAAGCTGCATATTTTTAGTACACAGTTTATTTTCGGTGTTTTTCAGGGGTTTCCGGAAGCGTTGTGTGGCTCAGAGAAATACAATGCCGCCACCATTTTTAATAATGGGAGTCCTTCAAATTCTAACTTAAATACAAATTCAGGTTAAAGAGAAAGATAGAATTAGAGAATGGAACTATTTTAACTCAGAGGTTGCCTGAAGAGCTAGTTCCTTCCATTCATTTCTGATTGCCTTCTTTAGCATTAACAACCAAAACAAACAAACAAACAAAACCCCCCAACAACCCATCTTTATTTTGGCTAGTCTGAGAAATTCCAAAAAAACAGTTCTGTAAAAAAAATTCCATTTGTCATATCTTTCAAAACAAACCTATCCTGACTTTTCCATCTTCTGCCATAGATCTGTGGAGGTGTATCCGTGATTGCACAACTCAGATATACAGTACACATCCTTGCACCTATTCCTCTTGATTTCATTTTTTTTTCTGAAATTCACTTTTTCCCATGCTGTTTTTATGACAGTCCCTTTTTCAAGAGGCAACTGGACTTTGCTTTTGTTTGAAAAAGCATCTTTGGGACAACCGTGACCTGGATGACTGAGAATCTCCATTGATGTGTTTTTATGACAGTTCTTTCAAGCAGCTGTTTCTGAAGGCTCCCAAGTATAACGCACTTCAACATTTTGCAACAGAATCAATTTTTTTTCATTAAGCTATAAACTATAGTTTATTAATCATAATGGGAATTGCAGAACATAATAAACCAAAACAAATCATGTAAGAGCTTAGCGTGCTGCTTGAATCAGGTCAATATAGCAAGGACTCAAAAAACACTAATTGCTGTGAGATGCCACTTTCCTTCCTCATTCTTTCAATTTAATTGTTCTTTATAGTAATTCCTCAAGTTAAAAAAAAAGTCCATAAACAATTTTGCTTTGAACTGGAATAAAAAAACCCCATCAAAATGAAATCATCAAGGTAGGCAGGGCATGATGGCAGATAGCACAACAACATTTTGCACACTCAGATTTGTTGAACATAAGTCCGGTTCATATATTAAGACAACCATACAACTATCACTGCAAGATTTCTTTGTTATTATTTCAGCCAGTGCTGAAGGTTAGATATTTCTAGCACAGGTTGTCCTTGACTAACAACCACAATGGAGCCCAACATTTCTTTTTTTTTTTTGTAAATTTTTTTAATTAATTTTAAAATTATAAGTATAACAAAAAATCGATATAAAAACAGAATCAATTTTAATAGTAAGCGCTAGTAGCGGCGACGCACTTTTATCAGCAGAGAAAACCACGATGACTTTCTATTGGCATTGTGGAATTATGAAAGAGATTGGTGAAAGGGATTAGGTTGGGATCTCTGGAAATTTTGATCCGGGTAGAGCAGTGGTTCTCAACCTTTCTCAGGTTGAGACCCCATTTACCCCGCCCATGCGCGCCGTGACCCTGACCCGGGCGTGTGCGTGTGCGCGCGCTGGAAAATAAAAACAAATAAAACAAATAAAAACAAAATGGCGGCCGCAATGGGCGGGTCTGCGCATGCGTGGATCGGCCCGTCACACGCGCCGCGCATGCGCGCATCCGTCCGTCGCGGTCCGCCATTTTGTTTTTTTTTAATTATTATTATTTATTTATTTATTTATTAATTTTTTAAAAAAAATTTTTTGGCGCGATGGGCAGATTTGTGCATTGGCGGCGCGCGCGCGCCAAAAAAAATAAATAAAATTTAAAAAAAAATAAAAAAAACAAAAAAATAAAAATAAATAAAAATAAATAAAACAAAATGGCAGCCGGCGGTGCCCGGCGACCCCCGCGAAATGGTCACGCGACCCCAAATGGGGTCGCGACCCCAAGGTTGAGAACCACTGGGGTAGAGCAAAGCACCAAAATGTCAGTGGGATTCATGAAGAAGAAAAGATTCCTTCTTTCCAACTATATGAATGCATTTAATAGAATAATAAGAGTCGGAAGGGACCTTGGAGCCCAAGCACCCACTCAAGCAGGAAACCTTATATGGGTGGTCTGTAACTTACAGAAATTCATTTAGTGACTGTTCGAAGTTACAACAGCACTGAAAAAAGTGACTCGTGGCCATTTTTCGTACTTAACGACTGTTGCAGCATCCCCACAGTCATGTGATCAAAATTTGAACACTTGGCAACTGGCATGTGTTTATGACGGTTGCAGCATCCTGGGGTCATGTGATCTCCATTTGGAGACCTTTCCAGCAAAGTCAATGGGGTAAGCCAGATGTGCTTAATAACTGCATGCATTGCCTAAGGACTGCAGTGATTCGTTTAGCAACCATGGCACGATTCTCTTTAACCACTGCTTTGCTTAACGACAGAAATTCTGGTCCCAATTATGCTTATATGTATGTATGTCAAGGACTAACTGTATTGTTTTACATATCTCACCAGCTAAAAGGTATATGCACAATGTAGGGATATTTTCAAGGTACTTTGAAAGTTATTCATTTATTGAGATTGACCTCCTTGTAATATCCCTTTACTTTCTGCCCTTTCTTATAAATCTGCCACAGTGTATAACAGCAGCTTTAAAAATGGTGATTGTCATTGATGAAAGTGGGCCTGCATCTGTTTCTTTCCCCCGTTCTCAGTCTTGGAAAAGACTGGCTGTAACCTGTTTTGATCCCGGCTGCTGCTTCCTGCAACTTGATTTGAAATAAAAAAAACAACATTGTGGGTTCCTCCCTTTTTGTGTCAGACCTCTGAGGAACCAGAATAACAGGAAGGCAAGCAAGTTTCAAAACCCAATACACATTTAGCTGTTTAAAGATTCACTTCGGATTTGAAACCAATCTTATTTCTCTGGAGTGACTTTAGAGTTCCCAAATGTAGGTTAGGGCAAAGGTCCCCAAGCTTTTGGGCACCAGGGACTAGTTCCGTGGAGAGAGGTTTTTCCACAGACCGGAGTGTGCATGGTTTTGTGTGCTGCCTGCATCCCAATGATGGGACTTTGCTTGTTTGTGCAGACCGGTTGCTGGCATGCTGCAGCCTGGTACTGGTCCACGGACTGGGGGTTGGGGACCCCTGGGCTAGGGCATATGAGCTTGTGACAGGATCTACAGAACTCCTTCAGCAGATACATTTTTAAATTAATAATAATAATATTAATAATAATAATAATAAAGTTGAAAGGGACCTTGGAGGTCATCTATTCCAACCCCCTGCTCAGGCAGGAAACCCTATACCATTTCAGACAAATGGCTATCCAGTCTCTTCTTAAAAACTTCCAGTGTTGGAACATTTACCTAGCTTCTGGAGGCAGGTTGTTCCACTGATTAATTGCGCTAACTGTCAGGAAGTTTCTCCTTAGTTCTAGGTTGCTTCTCTCCTTGCTTAGTTTCTGTTGCTTCTTGTCCTACCTTCAGGTGCTTTGGAGAATAGCTTGACTCCCTCTTCTTTTTGGCAGCCCCTGAACTGCTATCATGTCCCCTCCTCGTCCTTCTCTTCATTAAACTAGACATATCCAATTCCAGCAACCATTCCTTATAAGTTTTAGCTTTCAGTCCACTAGTCATCTTTGTTGCTCTTCTCTGCACTCTTTCTAGAGTCTCAACATCTTTTTTACATCGTGGTGACCAAAACTGGATGCAATATCCCAAGTGTGGCCTTACCAAGGCATTGTAAAGTGATATTAACTCTTCATGTTTCTATCTAGACTGCCCATCTTCCTCAAGGAAGGGCTCTGGGCAGTGTACAGTATAAACATATAAAACAGCATATAAAATTAATGTTAGGTATGAAAATTAAGATTAAGGTTTTTAAAATTGTGAGATTACAACATTATAAAATTTCAAAGAAATAGAGAATTCCAAGATAGCCATTTAACAATGCTAATAATGGCAGAGGGACAGCTCTCATGGTGCCACGATTGCATGTTCCTTTGTGCCCCCTAGGCAAGGCCACAGAGTCAAGTTTTGACCCCTTTCTGGAAGGCCAGGAGAGTGGGGCGCTATTCCACCTATGGGGGAATGATGTTCCATAATTTGGGGGCAGCGACAGAGAACGCTCTCTTCCTAGACCCACCAATTGAAATTTTTTGATTGATAGGGCCACAGCATGCCTTCCTTGCCTGATCAAGTGGGACAAGCTGATGTGATGGTGGGATGTCAGTTCCGTAGATAGCCTGCTCCCTTGCCATGTAGGGCTTTGTAAGTGATGACCACCACCTTGAATTGGATTTGCAAGCATCCAGTGCAGATTGTGGAGTAAGGGTGTTATATGTGTCCTTGTTTGAGCACCCAATATAGCTTGCGTGGCCCCACTCTGCACCAACTGAAACTTCTGAATACTTTTCAAGGGTAGCCTCATGTAGAATGCATTGCAACAGTCCAGTTGGGAGTTGACCAGGATATGAAAGTCTGACTGGAAAACCGCACTTTCCAGGAAGAGGCATAATTGGTGTACAAAGCAAAGTTGGGCAAAGACCCTTCTGGCAATGGCTACCACCTACTCTTTGAACAAGAGCCATGAATTCAAGAGGACCCCCAAGTTACACATTGCGTCTGTCTGGGGTAGTGCAATCCCATCCAAGACCAAAGGTGATAAACTCCTGGATACCGATACAATTGTTTCTTCATAAACAGAGACATTTACTGGTAAATAGGAGTTTTTCATCATGATACCATGATTCCCAATACTTAGACTGTGTTCACACAACATATTAAACCATGCTTGGTTTAACGAGGTTTTATTGAATCATCCACAGCTGAAAGTTACAGTATGCTAAGCTCAAACCATATCATTCATGCAGTGGTGGGATTCAGCTGGTTCGCACCACTTTGGCAGAACCGGTAGCTAATTTTTTGTTGCTCAGGCTCAGAATGGACTTCCGGAAGTGGCATCCTCACAGAGAACTGGTTGTTCACATATTTGAATCCCACCACCGCATTAATGGTTGTCCACAAAGAAGTCTGGCCATTATTCTTAGGCACAGCTAGGTCTGTAATGCTCTCTACATGGGGCAACCTTTGAAGAATGTCCGGAGACTACAAGTAGTCCAAGACATGCTCATATCACTCCAGCTCTCCGCGAGCTGCACTGGCTACCTATTGGTCTCCGAACACAATTCAAAGTGTTGGTTATGACCTATAAAGCCCTTTATGGCAATGGACCAGGATACTTGCGGGACCGTCTTCTGCCTCATGAATCACAGCGACCGGTTAGGGTACATAGGGTTGGCCTCCTACGGATCCCGTCTGTTAGACAATGTCATGTGGCAGGGCCTAGGGCAAGGGCCTTCTCCGTTGCTGCCCCAGCCCTCTGGAACCAGCTTCCCTCAGAGGTTCGTACTGCTCCCTCCCTCCTAGCTTTCCGGAAACAGCTGAAGACGCATCTATGCCGACAGGCTTGGGGCGTATGAGTTGTGCTCTGCCCCTGGCCCTGGGAGTGTCCCTCCATCGGTGACTGTGGGCTGAATGTGTTTGTATGTTGTGTGAATGGAATTAATTTTTAAATTTTTAATTTAATTGTGTTTTTAATTGTGTTGTTGTTGTGAGCCGCCCTGAGTCTTGGGAGAAGGGCGGCATATAAATTAAATTAAATTAATTAAATTAGGTTTGATATAAGACTATGACTAGAAAGTAAGGCATAAAACTATCTCTTAAAACCATTGCTGGGACTGGTAGACAGTTTTCTGCTAGGCCAGGGATAGGCAACCTCGGCTCTTTTATGACTCATGGACTTCAACTCCCAGAATTCCTGAGCCAGCCATGTTGGCTCAGGAATTCTGGGAGTTGAAGTCCATGAGTCATAAAAGAGCCGAGGTTACCTACCCCTGTACTAGGCAGTGAGAGTGAGAAAGTATGGGGAAGGCAGCTTTCCCCCACATATGAAAAAAAGAGGCCTATCATTTTCTAGCTGGAAACTTGAGCAGAGATCATTATGACTGGCAATGGGGATAGCAAAATCTAAGCCGGTTTATCCCACAGGTGCTTTTTAAAGAGGCAACTGAACTTTCTTGTTTTTCTTTGAAGACGTTTCCCTTCTCATCCAAGAAGCTTCTTCAGCTCTGACTGGATGGTGGGGAATGGAAGGATTTATATTCCTTGCAGACCGTTCCATACCCCACCATCCAGTCAGAGTTGAAGAAGCTTCCTGGATGAGAAGTGAAATGTCTTCAAAGGAAAACAAGAAAGTCCAGCTGCCTCCTGAAAAAGCATCTCTGGGACAACCATGACCTGGATGACTGAGAATCTCCATAGACACGATGCCAGTTTAGTTTTATTTATTTGTTTGTTTGTTTGTTTGTTTGTTTGTTTGTTTAGACTTATATGCCGCCCTTCTCCTAAGACCCAGCAATAGCAATACAAGTAAAAACAAAGCATAGGATCAGTTAAAATTACTACTTAAAATACTATATAAAAACAAGATAATTTATAACACCATACCACACACAATCACAGTCAAAGGCCCAGGGGCAGAGTGCAGCTCACACGCCCCAAACCTGTCCGCATAAATGTGTCTTCAACAGTTTCCGGAAGACTAGGAGGGAGGAAGCAGTGCGAACCTCTGTGGGAAGCTGGTTCCAGAGGGCTGGGACAGCAACGGAGAAGGCCCTTGCCCTAGGCCCCGCCAAATGGCATTGCCTAATAGACGGGACTCGTAGGAGGCCAACCCTATGTGCCCTAACCGGTCGCTGAGATTCATGAGGCCGAAGACGGTCTCGCAAGTATCCTGGCCCATTGCCATAAAGGGCTTTATAGGTCATAACCAACACTGGTTATGACCCCTCTCCTGGCTCAGAGGGGAAGAGAGCAAACTATGGTATTGGGAAGAGCTCTTTGCTGCCAGGTAGTAGTCAATTGAGGTTTTACAGCCCAACTGTTTGTTTTAGTCATTTTAGCTGTCAAGAACCTACTTCACTGTCAACGTAAAATTGGAAGCTGATCTTTTTTTGTGTGTCCCACAAACACGTGGCGAAGGCTGAGAAGCGAACGGAGAAGCGGAATGCAGCTGAAAGGCAAGTTAGTAAAAAAAACACTTGGGGGAGGCGAGGGCATCTGGGTGGGGGTGGGGGCAGCAACTTTACCCTGTGCGGCTTCAGCAGGTGTCTGGCAGGGGGAGGGAAGCAACTGGTCTACCACCATGCAAGCGCCGCCACATTGCTTCTCTATCCATGCACAGGCCCCGCCACACCCCTCGCAGAGAGTGCCCTGCTCCCAATGCTCCCCCCATCCCCACATGGCACCTTCTTTCCAGCTCTGACACGTCATTTCCTCCGCCGCTGCGTGGGACTAAAAGTAAATTTCAATCAATCAATTCCAACTTTGTGAGATCTCTTTTTTTCCCCGCAAGAAATTGAAATTAATTGATTGAACCTTTTTTTTTTTTTGCACACGGCGACGGAGGCCTAGGAGTGGGCGATAGTGTGCATGCCCACAGAGAGGGCTCTGCGTGCCACCTGTGGCACGCGTGCCATAGGCTCACCACCACAGCTATAGGGGATTTAAAAGGCAAAATTGATGCCTTAACTCCACTTTAGTGTAGTTGCATCTACCCATAACAAATTCAGAACTTTCATGTTAAAAGACTTTTCAAAAAATGTTGTTAAAACGAAAGAGGGACGTAGCATAATGTTTGGCATTTGTAAGATTTCATCAGATGCAGGAATGGTAGAAAAGCAGGAAATAAATGTAACTTGGAAAGGGAAATTCCTCCCAGTATAGGCTGTCTTATTCAATAAATAAGAGCCTTATTTAGATATCAATTTAGATATCTCACAGTTTCAACTCTAAGCAGCATAGAAGTAAATCAAGACATTTTGCAATATTTGGTCAGCATAAGTATGTATAGCTAATCAGAATTGTCAGAGCCTTTCCCAAAATATTGGAAATTTTGAAATCTAGAACACCCATTTCTTTTACCACAGTTATTGAAGCAGTACATTACAATCATCTCTATTGCTCTCTCAATGCCACGTTGAATTAACTTACTGGAATTAGATAAACCATTCATCCATCCTAGAGTCCAAGCCAAATTTACATGATCACAAACTGAAACTGGATCATTGAGATTGAATACAGTTTAGTTTCTGAGAGCTCAGTTTCTGGCAAAAATGACTGAAACTAAATAGAATTTCATTTCTTTGGTAGGTTTTAAGAAAAATGCAACTCTTTGTATACAAAGCTGGAAAATTGCAGCTTGTTGACCCTTGATGGATAGATTCTACAGTAATTTTTTTTTAAATCTTGCCCTCTCTTTCCTTTTGGGGGGGAAATATTTTCATGATCTCTTTCACTATGATTTCCCCCATTGTCTGAAGTTGCAAAAATAGCAAGTATAAGTAAAGAGATAGGGCTGATTAGCAACCTACATTTTTTAATGTGACTCTCTTACAAGCATAGTGTTGAATGTCATTTGTGACAGAAGCCTCAAACAGAAAAGATGAAGTTTTTGGACACCTTGTTCCCTCAAGGTAGCAGAGGGCAAGAGTCCATGCTTTTTAAAAGAAAACTTGTTGAAAGGATTTGGAAAATGGTATAAGACCATAAGAAAGGCTGAGCACAAAAGAATTAAGGCCTTCGAACCATGGTGCTGGAGAAGACTCCTGCGAGTCCCTTGGACTGCAAGGCATTCAAACTGGTCAGTCTTAGAAGAGATCAACCCCGACTGTTCTTTAGAAGGCCAGATCCTGAAGTTGAAACTCAAGTACTTTGGCCATGAGAAGGAAGGACTCACTGGAGAAGAGCCTAATGTTGGGAAAGATTGAGGGCAATAGAAAAAGGGGACGACAGAGAATGAGGTGGCTGGATGGAGTCACTGAAGCAGGAGAAGTGAGCTTAATTGGACTCCAGAAGATGGTAGAGGACAGGAAGATCTGGAGGAACATTGTCCATGGGGTTGCAATGGGTCGGACATGACTTTGCAACTAAAAACAACAACAACAACAACAACAACAACAACAACAACAACATAATAATAATAATAATAATAATAATAATAATAATAATAATAATAATAATTCCAAGTTGTAAAGTGAGGAGGATTTGCACAAGAAAGAGTAAAGGAGGGTAGCTGATTTCCCTTCTTGCTCTGAGAATAAATATTTAGGTGTGAACAAATAATATACAGAACAACTATCTCTTACTGAGGATTAAAATATGGCAATTATAGGCATGCCTGTAAGAATCCTTCTTTGTAAGGATTTTTGTGGTTCTTCGATACCGTATTTTCATTTCTTATTCCAATGTCAGATTTTGGAGGTCACTATTAGTTCAACCACAAATTCTCTTTCATGCCTGCTTAGTGGTTTCTGCCCCTGCCAATGAATGGGTCACTTTGCAATGAAGATTGGAGAGCTGCTTCACTGATGAACAACATGAAACCTTCTACAAAACAGGGCATCAGCAAAACTTTGAGGATGAAGGGACTGAGTTAAAGTCATGAAGCAGAAAAGAAATTGTGACCTGGTTATGACAATACGTAAAAGCATCGTGTGGTTTGTTTGATTTTGGCCTACCATAGTGAACAAACCCAACCACTGCAGTTTCTAAATTATGGGTTATTGTCATAAACCCAGTCAGCTGCAGATATATCAATGAATGCTTTTATTTATTTTATTCAGTACTGTAGTCAGATTTGTATAGCTGCTTATAAATCCACCAACTTAGAACAGTGTGTGAACCAAGCCATGCAAACTTTCCATAAAATATGTGTCTTTATGTAATGGTTAATGTTCTGAACCGTATAGCTCTATATAACCTCGTATAGCTCTATGTAACCCTAACTAGAGAGCATGTATCAGTATGTTAGAATATCTGGCAGTTATTGGGTTAAATGCTGGTTTTGTTGATGGGTCAGTGGGAGGAGTTTCTAAAGGGCATTGGGAGACTTCCTGGACACAAGCCTGAGGGGAATGCCTTTGTTCATCCAGCCTCATGGTCCCTAGCTACATAGCTCAGAGATCTTATGCTTATGCCAACATGTGATGCTTATGCAGAAGAAGAGGGGGAAATCCATTATCAATTTACCTATGGAAATGAACAGAGAGATGTAATATACAGAAGCAACATCGTAAAATCAAGTATTTACTCTGAATAAACATTTATCTGTTTTATAATTATTTCTATTGAGTTATCTATCTGTACTAGATTGAACTGGGAAGCAGTCTGTTCTGTCTGGAACAGAATAGTTAAATATGTAGATATCTGCACCACAACCTCTCTCCCTCAATTGTGTTCAAATTAGAGGAACATTTCATTCTATTTTGCTAAGAAATCTCAGCAAAGACCAAGAGATCCTTCAGTGCAAGAGTTTTGGTGCTAGAAGTGGGTTTGCATGCCTTTTGCTGACAAGAGCACAATGTGCACATCAGACAGTGCATTTACATTGCCATAGAAACCCCAAATACCTGTCAATTTACAGTCCATTCCAGGGAAGACATAATTGCTGACAGCTTGTCAAGCATATCTTTGTTAACTGAATTTTTTTAAAAAACACAATTGTATTAGCAGGATTTTTAAAAATATCAGCAATCAGGTTCATTGACTTGTCAAGTGTTACCACCTTTAAATTAAGAAAAGGATAGTTTTCTGTTAATATTTTATTTCTGATAGGATATATAGATGATAGCCCTCTTGGAACTTATGAAATATGTTTTGTCAATACTAAGTATCAAACTGTTCCTCTTGATAATATATTTTGAGATGACAAGATACATTAAATCTGGTCTAATATTTTTTTTTCAAATGGCAGCCCATATTTCTTGCTTATTTCTTATAGAGAGGGCTGTAATTAGCAGCATGAAATTTAACAGGCAACTTTTTTTTTTACTTAGGAAACAAAAATAAAATGAGGGACGAGGGACTGGACTTTAAAAAAATGTGTAGTGATTATTAAAAAACAGATTCTATGAAAGATGTCTTACATTTTAAACAGATTAATAAAAAGTTACAACGAGGTGATCTCTCTGAGTGTATGTATGTGAGAGAGAAAGGAGGAGAAGGGAGAGAGAGTCTTCATGAGGCTTAGGAAGTATTAATTTCTAGTTATGTGCAAAGAGTGCCTAAGTCTACAAAAATGTCAGTCGTAAGGATTAGCATCATTAACAGAGTACAGGTAAGGAGTCCCTGTAGATTTTATTCTGCTAGTCATTACCTACTATAGGGGACAGTGCTCATCTCCTTTTCAAGGGCTGTTGAGCCACCACTGTCGAAAGACGTTTCTACAGTCATGTGGCCAACATGACATCATGGAGTGCTGTTACTGTCCCACCAAGGTTGCCCTTCTTTACCTACTTGCATTTGCATGCTTTCAAACTGCTAGGTGGATTGGAGCTGAGATGAGGATGGGAGCTCACCCCATCACACAGTGCTCAGGTCTCTAACCTGGGCTGCAGGATTTCTAGCTGACAAGCCCAGTGTCAGCTGAGCAACTGCACAGCCCCTTTAAACAGAATACTTATAGAGGTAGTCCTCAACTTATAACAACAACTAAGCCCAAGATTTCTGTTGCTAAGCAAGACAGTTGTTAAGTGATTTTACGATTTTTCTTACCACAGTTGTTAAATTAATCACTGCAGTTGTTAAGCAGTAACACGATTATTAAGTGAATCCCCAATGACCTTGCTTGTCAGAAGTTCACAAAAGGGGATCACATGACCCTGGAACACTGCAACCATCATAAATCTGAGTCAGTTGCTAAGTGTCTGAATTTTGGTCACATGACTCTGGGGATGCTACAACGGTTGTAAGTGTGAAAAACAGTCATGTCACTTTTTTCAGTGTCTTCAGTAATTTTGAATGGTCCCTAAATGAATTGTTGTTATTCGAAGACTACCTGTATTAAATTTCTTTCCTGATTCCAGCAATCAGCTCTTCAAATCTATGATCTTTAATCTGTAAATCAGGGCAGCAGTTTATCCCAAAAAAAAAGCACAGCAAGGTAGATATAAATATAAAAGGCAGCAATCCATTACAAAATGTACCAGAGAAAAGAAAGCATTGTATGGTGTGATGTATCAATTATAAGAATCTTTTAGTTTTAACTGTAGTTTGCATTTTAGAAGTAAAGCTAAAGGTATTGTAGCAAGTTTTATTCCCAAGAGAAGTTAAAAGTTGGCCCTTTCTCTTCTGTTTTTCTATTATTTAGGGCAGTGGTTCTCAACCTTTTTCAGGTTGAGACCTCACTTGCGCCGCCCATGCGCGCCGCGACCCCGACCCGGGTGCGCGCAGGTGCGCGTGCGCACGTGATGGGCCGATCTGCTCATGCGCGCGCGTGATGAAACAAAAACAAAAAAACCAAACTGGCGGACCGCGCCGGGCCGATCCGCGCATACGCGGTGCGCGAGCGACGGCCGGAACCGTGCATGCACGGCGCGCGTGACAAAAAAACCAACCCCCCCAAAACAAAATGGCGGACCGCGACGGGCCGATCCGCGCATGCGCGGCGCGCATGACGGCCCGAACCGCACATGCGCGGCGCACGCACGACAAAAAAAATAAAATAAAATAAAAACAAAATGGACCGCGACGGGCTGATCCGCGCATGCACGGCGCGCGTGCGCGGTGACCCGAACCGCACATGCGTGGCGCGCGCACGACGAAAAAAACCAAAAAAACAAAAAAAAAAACAAAACAAAATGGTGGACCGCGACAGGCCGATCTGCGCATGCGCGGCGCGCGCGCGATGGCTCAAACTGCGCATGCATAGCATGCGCGCGACAAAAAAAACAAAAAAAACAAAAAAGAAAATGGCGGACCGCAGTGTCCGGCGACCCCCGAGAAACAGTCGTTCGACCCCAAATGGGGTCGCGACCCATAGGTTGAGAACCGCTGATTTAGGGCCTTTATGTCAACACAGTAGTTTTGGAATTTTTTAAGATTGGCTAAGATTTCAAAACTATGAAAGCAAAAGAATGAAGGCATTGGGTGCAATTTGACAAAGTTTGGAAGAAGTAGTTCTGGAGATGAGGAAATTTAAACAAAATTCTACAATATAAAACACATAAAAACAGATTTCTGTGTAAAAACAGAAATCAAAATACCTTTTAAGGCTTAGGCTTTTAGAACAAGGCAAGCTTTTTTCAAGGTATGTTTCAAGCTAGCAGAGTCAGTATGGCTTGTCTAATTTATCTTTATATCTGTGTTCTCCCCTAAATTCCCTTGATATCTAGAACCTGATGCAGCTGTTCATTAACAGATCCACCTTGTATCAATGTTATGGAATTTACATCTCAGTAATCATTGCAATGTTTGCTTTTGCATAAGCAGAACACAGTAATTCTTCCCACAAGAAAATCCAGTGAACAACCCTGAAGGCTATAGAAAAAATAACTCTAGCTTATATATGTAATAAACCTGATAGATGCTCGGTTATGATCCCATTGGGGCATCATGAGGATTATCAACATGATTCCGTTAGACATGAATATTAAAATTTTCTTGCTGTTTTTCTCTGGGGGCCTTTTTCTCACTTGCAGGTAAAATGGTGCAAGTGAAAATAATATTTCTACTTTTATTCCAACCTTAAGGTCCTCCTCATATAAAATTTGCTAGGCCTTGTCACTTATTACATCATCGTAATAAGCATATTTTTACCTCAGTTATATTGGGGTAGTTTATCATATTTTGTGCACATCGCACTCCTGAACAAAAAAACTGAGGAGTGCTAGACATACCTTAAAGTTCATTGGATGTATGTTTAGGTAAGAAAATCAATTACTCAGAGCATATAAATAACTCTGAAGCCTGTCAACCTACAGAAAGGCAAGTGCACTGTGCATTTTAGCAGCATCCTAAAGGTGGAAAAAGAAAATCCAAATCTTCAGCCCAGTTCAAAATTATTTTAATTTTCTCTGCAGCGATATAAACAGCATTGACGGTGTTATATCAAAATCTTGGCTCAGAATTTCTTTATAGTGAAAAAAAGAGTCATACCTGTACTATATTTCCTACAATTATCTGTTTGACCAAAGACTGCAGAATTTTTTACTTTAGTGATGACCACTAAATGAATTTCAACAATTCTTCTGAGCGAGGGAGCCACTTGTTTCAGACAAATGCTATTTTTTTCACAACTGGAAATGTATTGATTCTGGTTATTCTGATTGTCAGGCTTTGGTAGACATAAGAATCAACTGGTAACCTTTGTGTTAGTCACTCTCTATCAGGCCAACCTTCCTCAACCAGAGTGGTTGTTGTAGGGAAAAGAAGAGCATTATGTATGAGTTGTACAACATACAAATAGACACACTGTATTTTTATTACAGTCACTAATAAGAATGTTGAGGTTCAAAACTAGAAGCAGGTAATGATAATAAAGAGAGCCAGTGGTTAATGTAGTGCAGGAGTCTTCAAATTTGGCAACTTTAAGACTTGTGAACTTCAACTCCCAGAATTCCTCAGCCTGGCTCAGGAATTCTGGGAGTTGAAGTACGCAAGTCTTAAAGTTGCCAAGTTAGAAGACCCCTGATGTAGTGGTTAAGGGACCAGGCTAGACAATGAATTCTGGTCCTGCTTTAGGTAGGAAACAAGCTAAATGGCCTTGGGCCAGTCATTCTCTCTCAGCCCTAGAAAGAAGTCAATGGGAAACCACTTCTGAATTCTTGAAAAGAAAATTACTTAGGCTTGTACAATCAGTCACCAGGAGTCAACCTGCCAGAGGGTGATGCTGACATCCCTAATAATACTAATAATAATCTCAGATGGTAAATGCAAACCAGAGGGAGTCAACAGTAGAAGAAGCTGCATAACTATTGAATAATTTTCATTCCCAAACCAGGGACACTTTCTGCTGCTTTCTCCTCAGAAAGAACAAAGCCCTCAGTAAAAAAACAAGACTAATTGAAACAACGAACAATCAAGCATCTAGAATAGCATAAAACAACAGAATAAGAGTGCCTACATTGAAGCTTGTTCCAAAGAAATAGCCCAAATATTAAAAGCTGCCAATTTTGTAACATCAAATGCCAGCTCACTGCAAGAAACAACTAATGTATATAGCATGGCGGCAGTTATAACTGATTTTCTTGGATGAAAAATCAACAAAGAAGAAAAAAAATGTCAAACATTGCATCACCAAAATGCAAAATCAGGCTGGAAAAAAAGATCACAAGCTAAAATCAGATGCAAGCAACCTAGAACAGATGAAAGAAAAAAAACCTGAAAAACAAGAAGACCAAACATTACCTGATTAAGAGATATTACCTAGAAACGATAAAGATTAAGGAAGCAATGGAAATAATAAAGCAGCAAATAGCAATAGCTAAGACGATCAGCAGATGTGAAGCTCGAATTTCACATTATAGGCAAAATTTCTAATTTCAATCACATCAGAAATATTCATCAATGGAGAAACTGCAGTGAAACAGTCAACACCTAGCAAACAGGAAACAGTGTCGTTTTGGGTGCAGCTATGGGACACACCAAAGCAATCCAACAAGAATGCAGCTTGGATAAAAGAGGTAGACAAGAAAAACAAAGGAAGGAATAATAACAGCAGAAATGGTGAAGGAAAGGGAAAGGAAAATCAAGAATTACTCAGCACTAGGTGAAGATGACTTACATGGCTTTTGGTTGAAACATTTGATTGGTTCACACCCACTCATTGCTTAGCAATTTAACACCAAGAAGGTGAAATTAGCTAACATGTGGCAAAATGTACCTGATAACCCAACAACACAGGCAGTACTAGGCAACTATAGGCCACTTACCTGCTTACCAACAACTTTCAAATTGCTAACTGGTGGGGCACTTGATGCAGTCCAATAGCATTTAGTTGAACACAAGTTCATTCCATCTGAGCAGAAAGGAAACTGCCCCAAAAGCAGAGGAACAAAAGATCAGCTTTGAATTGACAAGATGATTGTGGAAAACTGCAAGAGAAGGAAGACCAACTTAAATGTAACTTGGATTGATTACAAGAAGGCATTTGACTCTCTGCCACATGACTGGATAATCAAGTGCCTAGAAATAACAGGAGTCGATAGAAACATTAGAAACTTGGTACAAAGATGGCACAATAGAAGATACTTTTGCTAGTCAATGGTGATAGGCAGGGAAATGTTAACATCAAGAGACTCACTATCATTGCTATTGTTTGTCATTGCACTGATTCTTTTTGTCAACAATACTGAATAACTCAGACCCTGGCTATCAAACATCAAAAACATCTCCTAGGTTATCCCACCTCCTTTACATGGACAATCTGAAGCAGTATGGAAAAACACCATCTGAAATAGTATCACTCCTCAATGCTGTTCATATATACAGTCAAGACATTGCAATGGAGTTTAGATGGGACAAATGTTCCACTCTCACCATCAACAGGGAAAAACTAATGAAAACTGAAGGAATCAAGATAGCCTTTAGAAATAACATCAAGAGTTTAGATGAAGATGCTCACCACAAATACCTGGGCATCCTTCAAGCTGATATCATGAGAGTGAAGATCTTAAGTCCAAACTCAGTGGAAGAAATACCATCAAGCAATTAAGTCCTGGGCATTGCCAGTGGGCAATTCTAGTCATTAGATACACAGCCATGAGGAACTGTATTAAAGGGTCGCGGCATTAGGAAGGTTGAGAACCACTGATCTAGAAGGATACCATCCATGACTGATAACAGCAAAGGCCATTGAGCGATTAAGGGAGTCTGGAAATATGGACAGCCCCCAACCTGTGCTTACCAGAGGCTATCAATGAACACAATCCATGCTCCTTGTGCTATAAATACCTCTGAATCTCAACTGAAGGATACCAAATCATGAAAGGGAGAACTGAATATATCAAAAGAACTAAAAAGTAAGCTCAGTGTAACTGGAATTATTTAAGTGTGTGGTAAGAAAAGAAGAGCAATAAATGAGCAATAAATGGATGTGGGCTGAATGCACAAGTGAATCACCAGTAAAGACAGAATTTAAAACAGACATATGAATGAAGAGTGAATGGATCGAGAGGAAGGGGAAGTTCAAGAAAGTCAGGTTGGATGGAGTTGATGAGATCCTTAAGAAATGAGAAAGGACATCCACAAGGCTGTGTGTCAACAAGATCAAAATGACAGAAATAACTGGGCAATAGTAGCCCTGCCCAGGGCTTTTTTTCTCATAGAACGCCCAGAACGGAGTTCCGGCACCTTTTTTGGATGGAACCTTGTAGGGTAGGCAAGGCGGGTTGTATGACATGTGTGAGTTCCGGCACCTTTTTTTTTTTTTTTTTTTTTTTAGAAAAAACGCACTGGCCCTGCCTCTTGTTAACAAGTGTTGCAAACATGGTATGTAGATAAGGGGTGGGGTACAGTTCGATCACCAAGTTGTGTCTGATATTTTCCATCATTGACCATCCCCCTCCCCTGCAGAGACACTTGGGTCAGAGTTTAAAGTTTATATTTCATTCTTAAACTTAGGTGAGAAGTCAAAAGGACAAAAGCTAACATATAAAACAGTTGCGCTGAGGTCATGAAAGCAAAAAATATTGGGCCGGATAGAAAGATAACATGGGGTATAACAAATGGTAAGCTAGATTTAGTTAATTTCCCTTATCTCTCTCCCTCCCCCACTTTTAATTCCTCTGTTACACTAGTTCTCACTGGTTTTCCTGAACTTTGCATAATGTTGCTTATCCCAAAAGGATGAGTGTGATGTGTGAATGTGGATGTGCTAGAAGCCTTAAAAAAAAAATCTTTCCACAAAAAAATAAAATGTTAAAACTTTGGTTAAGCAAAATGATGCTCAACATAAATAGTTCTTTACAGAATAACGAGGTACCTTGGGTCATCTGCTACAACTGATTTCTGTATGCCAGATTTCATTGATAGGCCCACTTAAGCCCTTTCGCCATATACATCTATGGTACAAAAATGCCCTGGCAACCTTTTTCTTCTCTCTTCCCATGTATGACCCTTAGTCATCCTCAGCAAGTATTGTTTCCTCCCTCATTCCAAGGGTACCACACAAGGGCAGCTCCAAGGCATAGGAAATCAGGCTTTGTCACCCACTGTCAAGTCAGATGACTTCAGTGACTTCAAATGGAGGCAATACAATAGAGGCAGGCTAGGTATCAGTGATGCAGATAATACAGGAAATCCTCAAATTACAACGGTTCATTTAGTGACTGTTCAAAGTTACAACGGCACTGAAAAAAGTGATTTATGACCATTTTCACACTGCTGCAGCATCCCCACGGTCACGTGATCAAAATTCAGATGCTTGATAACTGACTCATATTTATGACAGTGTTACAGTGTCCTGGGGTCACGTAATCACTCTTTGTGATCTTCTGACGAGCAAAGTCAATGGGAAAGCCGGATTCACTTAACCACCGTGTTACTAACTTTACAACTGCAGTGATTCACTTAACAACTGTGGCAAGAAAGGTTGTAAAATGAGACGAAATTCACTTAACAAATGTCTCACTTAGTAACATGAATGTTCAGCTCAGTTGTGGTGGTAGGTTGAGGATTATCTGTACTTTCATGTAGGTATGATTTTCAGCCAGCACAAGAATGGGTGTGTCAAATGCCTTATGTTTATGCCCAGCCAAATGACTACATTCCTAAAGGCTCCATGTTTTCGTGAGAACTGGCTGAAGCAAATATTACAACTTTGGTTACTGTTTTATGAGCCCCAGCAGCGTCGCATCAATACAGTGTATAATAGTTTCTGAGAATGAGAGACAGAGACGCTGGGGAACATTCAGATGAGACACTGCAGAGTTGGCAGCTCGATAGTGAACAGTTCAGAAGAGAAACCCACCAACTCCCTAAGTTCTTGGGCTATAAATGAGACAGGTGGAGAATTGTACTTTCAGACTTGCAAGATTATTTTAATGTCGCCTAGAATAAAATAGAATTAGCTCACCTGGTTGTGTTTCCTGTCTGGTCAATCTTTTAAGACTGGTAACAGGTTCATTCACCAGTTCCCCCCCACCACCACCACAGGAATTGTTTTCAAAAAATTACAAACTAACATCCCCATCTGAGTCACTGATGGCTCCTTCTGTAAAGCCATTTTTACTCCAAAACTGGTCCATGCATTTCTCCTGAGGACCGCATTGACTCTAGTCTAGAGGGCTGACCTCCAGCATTTCTATTTGAAATCAGTGCTCTGAGCGTCTCCTTGCTCACAGTAGCTGAGTTGGTGGCTCATTGGCTGAGTGCCCAGTGAAGACAATGGTGTAGGAGCACAAGAAGGTGGAACTAACCCATCTACATACAAGGCACAAACAACCCCCCCTCCCTCCCCCCACACGCATATTCATATCTCACTCTGTTCCTTTTGGGTAAACAACATTAGGCACACCACAGAAAAAAGTGAGAAATAGTGAGGAAAATAAATTAAGGACCAGAGTAAAGAGCTAAATACTGTATGTTGAGGTGTTCATATAATAGTCTTACTGATCACTGTCATTTTGTTTCAGATATAAAAATAGAAGGAAATACAGCATATTTGTTCCCTGTTTGCTTTAAGGAGAAAAGATTTTTTGGGAGGGAATACTTTCAATGGCATTTTTAATGCCTGCTGAGTGTTTTTATTGGTCAACACAGTAGAAAATCATTGCATAATACCACACTGTTGGAGTGGTTGAAACATGTTTGAGGCAGCAGGCCGGGGGATGTTCTTGCTTTTCACCAGCTGCTCCGGTATTTATTCACTTTTTTTCTCAGTTATATGAATACAATTCTTGAATCTGTTTAAAGGTTTGGCCTTTGCAAAGTTGCTGTCATAAAAACATAGTTGGTAGCCCCAAACTATTAAAATGGAACTGTAATTGTCTGGATTGAAATGTCTTTCTGCGGATCTTTTTGTTAAAATGTCATTATAATTTTAGGAAAAAAGGATGATCTGGGGGAGTCTGTTGTAATACATTAAAAAATAATAGAAGCCAAGAAAATATTCTCTAGGGACACCATAAGAAAAACTTTTAACTATCAAATTGACAAACTTTTGTAGGATTTTGTTTTGTAAAACTCTCCTGTTTGTCTCTTTGTAATCTTCAATTAGTCCAAATAGTCCATCATAGTGCAAACATTTTTGAATCAAGGTACTCCAAATTTACTAACTTAAAAAATGCATACAAAAGCCAGGACCTATTACTCCTGCATAAGTGAAATTTCAAGGATTTTCACACCAATTATATAAAATTGTGGCCACTGCAGCATTGCTGCCATTGGCAATGATCACCTGAATATATTTCCAACTACACTTCCCACAAACCTGTAGGTCATGTGGTGCAAGGCAAAAGGGGAGGGACATATTCCCACCCTCTTTCCCACCTTCCTCTGGTCCCTGCACCCAGTCAGCTGGCAGCAAGGTTTGATAGGCGAGCAATGATTGGCTGCTTTGGGATTGGGGCCTAAAACTGAAATTTCTTAATGGTTGTGGCAGCAAGACAAGGACAAGAGATTGACTCAGATGCCTGATGGCGAGGTAGGGCTGAATAAGGGGCACTGGCAGTAAAATTGCAAGTTGTAGTCATGTGATATCTCATTTAGCAACTGTGGGCGATTCACTTAATGACAGTGTCAGAAGTGAGGTCATATGTCTGTCAAAGTCACATGATCACATCATTTAGCAATGGGGTTTCCAGTCCCAATTGTGGTCATTAAATGAGGACTACCCAGACACCATATCACTTTCACCAAACTACTTTCCAAACAAAATTCAAACCTATTTGCTTTCTCTAAATTAACAAGCATACTTCTGGGTCTGCTTGAAGGGTAAAAAAGCTGTGCTGTAAAAAACTCACATGATATAGCATCTGCCCACAACTACCACCACACCATTTTCTCTAAATATTCCTGTACATTAAGAATCAAGGAGTGTCTTCAGCACAATATTGATAACTGCTTTTGATGTTTGACAGAATAGAAGTAGAATATTTCTTTAGACGTTTTCTTATTTTCCTCGATCGAATGAAAGCTACTGTGGAAGCCATTTTGGCTGAAGATGAAACAAGAGTCCTTTCTATAAATACTGTAGCAGAATTTCCAAGGAAGAAATGGGAAACTGAAGTCAGCTCCACTAAAATCAGAACTGACAACTGCAGTGGAATAGAGAGTGGTTGATAATTTCTTACCAGATAAGAAAAGAACTTAAAATGGCCCCCAAGTGCTCCAGACAGTTGTTCCTCATGAGGAGACTGCAAAACAGTGATCTCTGGTGGGTTTAGAGCTCTGGGAGACAAGGGAAAACCATCTTCACTCGCACCATAGTTGCCACATTTTCAAAGGACACTAACTTTGCATACTTCCTTTCCTTATCACTTTTGGAAATTGCTTGTTAACTGCTTTTCAGCTATTAGGAATCTTAGGATTGACAAGTTTGAAAGCTCTGGGTGAGTTTCCTTCAATCTTTAGTAAAAGAAGTTTTAAATACAAATTTAGGGTCTTTAAAAAAATATTTTGAAATAAACAGTAAAAGAGTGATTAGACTTTGATTTTGGAAAGTTACAAAACAAAGTAAGTGTCCATATAGATTTGTAGTAAGATTTTGGAAGTAATTATAAGAATCCTACCCATGGGGAAATGCTTTTGTTTTGATTTTTAAAAAAAAGAACATGACAGGATGTAACCTTGAAAGTTGGACACTAGAGGGAACAAGAGGTAACTAAAGATTACAATTAAAGGAGAAGAACGCTTGAATTTAATTTACTAACACAGAATGAAACAAATATTTTAACATTGGACATATTGAAGGATGTTTTTGAACAATGGACCCAGAAGTTAATTTTAAGCGTGTCTACCATTATACAAGTAGTCCTCAACTTACAACCACAATCGAGTCCAAAATTTCCTGAGACATTTGTTAAATGAATTGTACCCCATTTTACAACTTTTCTTACTACAGTTGTTAAGTGATTCATTGCAGTTTTTAAGTTAGTAACATGGTTGTTAAGTGAATCTGGCTCCCCCATTGACTCTGTCAGAAGATTGCAAAAGGGGATCAAGAGACCCTGGGACATGCAACCATCATAAATATGAATCAGTTGTCAAGTGTCTGAATTTTGATTACGTAACTCTGGGGATGCTGCAACAGTCGTAGGTATGAAAAATGGTCAAATGTCACTTTTTCAGACCCATTGTAACTTTGAATGGTCACTAAATGAACTGTTGTAGGTTGAAGACTACCTATAGATGGATTATATTTGAAAGTGTTATGGAAGAGGAACAGGTTTTACTAAAGATACAATGATCGGAAGGTGGATTTTAAAATGACAGGCTACAAGAATGATATGGAAGATCATGCTATATTGAATATACAAATGAAACCAGCTGATATCTTAATAATTAAAAAAAATCAGAAATAACAAACCAGAAGAGTGACCCAGCTAACTTTCTCATACTGGATTCACAGAAGAGACTTATTAAAGTCTTGAAAAATTTTGTGAGACGAGATAAAGAAAGAATGAAAAGAAATAAGTTATTTGGTGGGATTAAACATCAAGATTGTTGAAAATAAATAGAAAGAATATCAAGTTAGTTTATTTGATCAAGGTTAAAATAGATATATTATTAACTCTGGTAATCCTTACTGGACTTTTACCAATCAGAAGTGAATTACAAGGTTTAAGGTCATGTCTTTATATATTTCTTTCCTTTTTCTTCCCTATACTTTTATTTTTTCTTTTCTATTTTCCTTTCTATTTTTCCTTTTCTATTTTTTCTTTTTATTCCTTTATTTTTAGTCCCTATTCATGTTTATCCTTTTAATTGCAATTTTTAATACAAGTTACTGTAAAATAAAGAAACAAGTGCCAAAGATTCACGATGGTCCCGTTTCATAATTTTCCATTTATTCCTCTCCATGGAATTCTCTGAGACCTCACTCACAGCTAACCACAGGACAATCGTGCCTTTTTCTGCCTTGTCCCCAAGAGGTTTATTTAATTATTTATTTTTCGGATTTGTATGCCGCTCCTCTCCGCAGACTCGGAGCGGCTCACAACATACAAATAAACAATTCAATATAAATCCGAAAAAAAAACATTAAAAATAAACCCCACACATACTCCTCAGTCACACCACAATCAACAATCATCCCCAGGCCTGCCGGCAGAGGTAGGTTTTTAAATTCTTTCGGAAGGCCGGGAGAGTCAGAGAAACGCGGACTTCAGGAGGTAGTTGGTTCCAGAGGGTGGGCGCCACAACAGAGAAGGCCCTCCCCCTTGATTTCATTCCTAGTCCATAAATTACGCAGGCTTGGATTGTCTTTAGCTGTGCTTGTATTAGGCAGTGCTTTCTCCTTAAGTTTAAGTTGATAGTATTCAGTCATAAGACATGCGAAATTTGTTATTTTTTGCCAGCAGTGAGTTCAAAGCAGAACTTACTGATCATTGCAGGCTACTGTGAGCAAGCCCTCTCCCTCCAATCTCTAGTCAACCTGATTCCTCCCCCCCTCCTTTCAGCTGTTGTCTCTCTGCCAGTGGTCTTTTGGATTTCCAACAAGAATCAAATATACATTTTTTAGCACAGAGTTTCTTTTGCTTTCCCCTGGCAATGCTGCTCTAGCTGTCTCAAAGCACTTCCCTGCCACAAGCACACTTCTATCGTATAGCATCATAAGAAGTGGATATTGTCATTTTATGGCTTCTGCTGAATGAAAGAAGCAATTGATGGCTGGTAAACGTAAATAGTCTCATCTTGGACCTTGTGCAATAGAAGTAGACTATTCTGAGCAATCTTGTAAGCGCGTAAATTCTACCACTTTTATGGGTTAGCGCAAGACTGAAATAGCATGTGCCTCCCAAGTGGAGCATGGAGGAACCTGAAAGCCAGCATTTATCAGCCATATAAAGAAAGGAGAGGTGAGAGAAATTCTAAGTGAAAATGCTGCTTGACTCAACTCCCTTCATGGCTACCGTATAATCTGTTTGTTTGTCTTGTACTAGAATGGGGTGTAGGGGGTAGTCACAAGAAGGAGTCTGAGAGACTGATTCCTGAATTCTGGATCCACCCCACTCTGCCAGGGCCTTATTACAATGCTGTGGTTGGCAAATGACTTTCCCACCGGGCTGGAGACACAGATTGGATAGCTTTGCTTATCCTACATGATATGTGTCAGTCTGAACTTGTAAATGCTATGTGGGAAAGACCTTGGGAGGCTGAGCCCAGAGATACTGCCAAGGAAATACCGTCAGTCAGATAAGAGACAGCATAGCCTGCAGCTTGATACGGTAGGTGAGTAGGGCAGGAGGCTCAGAAGAGACCTTCCCTAGTTTCTCAGATTGTAAAAAGAGAATTGTACTGTCAGTCTTGCAAGATTGATGTCAGCCTCACGGGGTAAACTAGATAGGAATCACAACTAGAGATGAGCTAATTCTACCTTATTGTAAAGCTACATTGACAGAATCTTGCAAGTTTGAAAGTACACTCCTCCTCCTCCCACTTTTCATTTGCAGAGTTAAAATCCATACCTGTTAAATTTTCTGAGGCTGAGAAACACCACCTTATTGGGATTCTTAATGTTTCCTCTTCCTCTTTGAATAGGTAATACATTTCCTTCAAGCGTATTTGTCTAGAATTTGTCTAGATTTAAATTTCATGTCGTAAACGTTGCAAGGCAATATTGTGACATCAGATCTGGAAGGCCACATCACTGTTTTCTCTTTAAAAGAATGGGTTATTTCTCAGTATAGGAAGGAGGAAATAGACAGCATTTAAATAATTAACTACAAGAAGACCAAAAGGTTTCAGTAAGCTATCTATGGCAGTAAGAAGTCTTCTGGTACTTAAAGTGGTATTTCTGAACCTTAGCAACATTAAGATGGGTGGACTTCAACTCCCAGAATTCCCCAGCCAGGGAAATCTGGATGTTCATACATTTTAAAGTTGCCAAGATTGAGAAACATCAATTTAAAAGGTTTAAAAAGGCAAGGGACATAGTTTTCTGTCTGTTCACTTTACTCAAGTATGGTTGTGCTAGACAAATCCTATTCTACCAAAACCAAAACTTTGTAAAAGATAGATTGTTAAATGAATACTGGATTAGGTAGGCAATCTATGCACATGACAAACAAAAAACAAAGATGTATTGGATATTTCCAGAATTCTTTTCATATTACATTCCAGTACCTATGGATGCTTAAAAGCAGAATCACCCTTTTCCAGAAATAAAATGCAGAAGAAATTGTGAGGGGAAACAGCAATATACCAATAAGTGAAATTATGAATGGTTAGTGCATGTTTTATCAGTATAAAGGGATTTTCTGGGGAAGGAACTGGAATAAAATCAGTCCTCAGGATGGGGTGGGTGGGTTGCTTTTTAGATCTGAAATTTGCTTAATGTTCTACATGTGCTATTTCTGGCAAAGAAGAATGATGATGATTGTTTCAATACATTTGCAGGTTTCCTTCATTTGTAAGTTCTGCATTTGTAGTACAGGACTGATGGTAGGAGAAAAGAATAATATATAGATAGAAAGTCTAGGTTACAGTTGACTAGGGAACCCTTATTTGCTTTGACTAGGGAGCCCTCATTTGCTTAGTCAATGGGCTGGTTTTACATGTTTCCAGAAATAGGTCTCCACTAAGCACAAGTTCAGCTTTATATCCTGTTTACTAGGGACCACACCCTGGCCAATTCACAGTACACAGTACAGCCAACAACTCCTTCCTTGGTCAGCAACAGTGAAACACAAGTGGGCCCTACACTAGGTTTGTCCTCGTCACTTAAATCCAATCTCTTCCACAAATTAAAACTCAGCAGGACTAGTTGGAGTTGTTAGAACACAGCAGAAAAGCTAAACTTGTAACACAGGAATTTGTTTTCTTATTGAATGAAGGACTGAGCAATTATTTTGCCATGCTTTCATGTGCTCACACAGGGCAGCATTGGAAATTGGTCGAGGCTACCCATTCTGTCCAAATTCATGAGGATTTTGTTATGATAGACCCAGCAGGAGTCACAATACAGACAAACAATCCTTGGCTCAAACCAACAAAGATGAACAGGAACTGCATGCGGGGGAGAAAGAAAAAGGAGGTCACAAGGCAACAGAGGACAGAGATGCGTCTCAAAATGGCATTCAAAGAGACTCAGTTGAATCAAAGACATCTTAATAGAACCTCATTAGAAAGCCAGAACAAAAACAGTTACAGAGTCAGGATTAGTCCGTGCTGAACTGACAAAATGGCACATTAAAACAAATATCTTTATTACAATTACAATAAACCATCAGCTGGGTCAAGGCTTAATGATTTATTCATTACATTCCTAGTGTTATTGCACAATGCAATGTCATATACCGTATTATAGTTAATATACCACAATGACTTTGGATGCACTTTACTATTACTCAGAAATTAGCAAGCTATGTCTTAGTATGTTGTATGAACCAGCAGATCATACTTTAACTTTCTGAAAGTCATTAGATAGTAAATTATTAACCAGGGCCACATGCCGGTTATTTTATGCTCAGAATACCTGAATTTTGGATTATTAATCGGCTGTGTTAAAACCTAACCTGGAAATAGGAGCCCTGGTGGCGCAGAGGTTAGAATGTACGGTAGTATTGTAGGCTGCCAATTGCAAGGAGTTTGATCCTCACTGGCTTAGGATTGACTCAGCCTTCCATCCTTCTGAGGTTGATAAAATAAGGATCCAGACTTTCTGGGAACAATATGCTGACCCTGTAAACCTCTCAGAGAGGGCCATAAAGCTCTATGAAGCAGTGTATAAGTTTACTGTTTCAACTTCTTCCCTCAAGGAAGAAGTTTTGCATGCCAAAATAACCAGACACAAGGACAGTTTTTCCCCCCATGCCGTCACTCTGCTAAACAATTAATTCCTACAATACTGTCAAATTATCTAGTAAAGCTCTACTACTACCGGTATTATTCTCCTCATCTTTCCTATTAACTATTCTTATCTTTTTATGACTATAACTTTGTTGCTTGTATCTTACAATTTATATTGTTTTATTTTGTATCCTAGTTAATTATGTTGTTTGCTTAGCTAGTATCCTATGTCGATCACTAAGTGTTGCATGATTTATGATGAATGTATTGTATTTTATGATTTATGATGAATGTATTATGATAATTGTTGTGTCCTGAGCCTGCAAAAGCAGGCTCGGGATGTTACATTGGTCCCGGGCATTCCAAAAGCTGCCCGGGACCAGACAGAGTGGCGCCAGCCTTGTGCGCATGCGCAAGGCGCGAAAACGCTAAGTTCCTATTGGTTGACACTGTCCGGGTTTCTGGCCATATAAAAAGGCCTGCGTGCCTTTGTGCTTTTGCTTGGTTGTTGGAGAAGAAGAACAAAGAGTAGTTAACAGTTACCATGTGTCTTCATCATTCGCATACGAATGAAGGACTTAACAATAATGATTTATCACTATTGTTTGAATGTATACCAGAGACCAATTCCTTGTGCGTCCAACCACACTTAGCCAATAAAGAATTCTATTCTATTCTATTCTATTCTATTCTATTCTATTCTATTCTATTCTATTCTATTCTATTCTATTCTATTCTATTCTATTCTATTCTATTCTATTCTATTCTATTCTATTCTATTCCTGCTATCAAGATGTATTAGTATACTGAATTAACCCTTTGGCTACATATGCACTATATGTACACAGCTGTAAAATAGCCAGGAAGACTCCAATTATATTAGGCTAATCTAGCCCCTCTCTAATCTTCAATGCCAACATGTTAGAGAAGGTAGAATTGGAACAACTAAAGCTATTCTGGACTACCTTAGCAGCAGGCTGGGAATGAGATGGACACATAAACATTGAGGTCCCTGAGAAACAAATCATAAACCTCTTAAGGCCACAGCTAGCA
This sequence comes from Bothrops alternatus, assembly GCA_034064705.1. Taxonomy (NCBI): domain Eukaryota; kingdom Metazoa; phylum Chordata; class Lepidosauria; order Squamata; family Viperidae; genus Bothrops; species Bothrops alternatus. The sequence goes on from JARGCV010000248.1 coordinate 16,962,542, forward strand.
CGAATAAGCCCAAAATTTACCAGTAATAATAGCTGTAAATTGGGACAAACCTTTTGCAGATGAGGGGATTCATTTTTATTTTCATTTTTTTTAACTTCTGGGAGCTGTGGTGAATGGGAAAGTATCTGGTGATGTGATGTGATGACATTTTTGCTTATTTTGGGTGGAACGGGAGGGTTGGAATATGCAAGTGTTTAAGGAGCAACTGGAACAATAAGTATTTCAGAAACGTAATGCAGTTTTTGCCCTTATTTTACTGCAAAGCAGGAATGTCCTTTTTTTGTTGTTCCCCATCCTCATGAATTTGAGCTTTTTCCTTTGCAAGAAAAATGATCAGATATTGGCAGGGAGGATATTAGGAATAGGCCAGGAAAATCCCACCCCAAAATACAATGAAGGCAATATTTGAAGAAGCTGTTTATCTGAAACCTTCTTTCCCATTTTCAAGTAAATGGTGCTCATTAAGTTTCAATTTTGACATACATAAAAGTGGAATGATTCACTGCTCCTTGTCATGACAAAGTTATCTTGAGACTCTCTGAGAAATAATCTCTAATTTCCTTGCATTAATTCTGGAAATTTTCTCTTTTCTGGTTGTGCTGTGGGAATTTTAAACAGGGTGGAATGTATTTGGGAGGAGACAATCCAGATGACCACTAGATGGAGGTTCAGAAAAATGAATTCTTTCATGCCATCTAATGGTCAGTCAGGGCTTTGCAGGCCAAATATAATATGGCTAATTCAAGAGTGTTATTTTGATATTAAAAAGATCTTGCTGCCAAAAGGTCAGAATATATTTCTCTGCTCAGAAGCTACAGATCCAGCATATCAAGAAGTTGCAAAAAGGATAAAAATATCCCTTTTTCCTTTTCAAGATGCATTTCTCCTTTGTAACTTCATAGCCATCATTTTGTAATGAGCATGTTGCTTTATAGGGTATCACACTATGATATCAGTATATAACTTTTTTTTTTACTATTTGGACAAAAAAGTTCTCTAGTCTTAATTTAGAAAATTATTTAAACCAGGCAATAAAACTGGTCTCATTGCAAAAGCTACACTATGTAGTGGTCCACCTGCCAAGTAGAATACAGCCTTTATCAAAACCTGAAAACCTGAAAGATTAACATCTGTATCACTATTTCCCCTTTGAGGTCTGCCACGTTACCCTTCTTTGTTTTTGCTAAACATCCCCAACCATTTGAAATCTGCCCTACAATTTTTCTACATTGCCTTCACCATCTGCAGATCTCAAGTAGTTTTAGCATATAGTACACCTTTAGCCAACCATCATTCAATCTAAACAGCCATCAGCTGCTCAACTCCTACATAAACCAGCTGGAAATGAAGCTGGTTTCAGAAATCCATTCCAGATTTCAACTAGGATTTTGTTTTCTCCCTCTTTTTTATACTTGCCAGGAAGGGGTTAATGGTTTGCTTGCTCCCTTGTTGTGCAAACAGTAAGTCAGTCATACACACATTCAATCCTCTTCTCTTCCATCATTTCTATTTGCAGCTTTCTCTTCCCCCCAGAACTGGCCCCTTCAATCCTCCCTGTCCAATTATTGTTTTCCTGCTTTGGCAACAACTTTGAAGCTGCAATGGATTCAGGTGTTTGAAGAATGCCCATTGCCTCTCAGCCAAGAGCTCAGCCACCTCAACCCCAGCCATGGGGAAAATAATGTCTCCCACCAGCTGCAGGCAGCTGCTTTCCAGGAGGGAGAGGGAGAGGGAGCGGGAGAGGGAGAAGAGAGGAGAGGAGAGGAGAGGAGAGGAGAGGAGAAGAGAAGAGAAGAGAAGAGAAGAGAAGAGAAGAGAAGAGAAGAGAAGAGAAGAGAAGGGGAAGGGGAAGGGGAAGGGGAAGGGGAAGGGGAAGGGGAAGGGGAAGGGGAAGGGGAAGGGGAAGGGGAAGGGGAAGGGGAAGGGGAAGGGGAAGGGGAAAGGAAAGGAAGCTCGATTCACTTAATGAACATGTTACTAACTTATCAACCGCAGTGGTTCACTTAACAACTGTGGCAAGAAAAGTCGTAAAATGGGGCAAAACCTAATCACAACTGTCTTACTTAACAACAGAAATTATGGGCTCAACTGTGATTGTAAGCTGAGAACTACCTGTAGTGGCTTCTATTTGCCCTGGGAGAATTTTGACGTGGAGATCGTCCCAAAGTATCCTCTTTGCCTCCAGCTTCTAGCAGTCCATGAATTAACAAATAGCTTTTCCTTTGGCCTTCAAAAAACAAAAGTATATAGTATCCTTCCTTTTCCTGCTATATACAGGTGTGCATCTATCACATATATTTCCCTATATTTGTCTGTGAAACATTTCTCTCATTGGTGTTGTTGCAAAAGAAAAAAAAAGATTTTTAAAAGTATTCATACTATAAATACTCTTCTCTTCATCAAGGTACCAGCTTAGGGTTGAAAATTTCTCTATGTTCTAGCAGGTCCTATGAAACAAATCGTCTACTAAATCCTCTGAAGGTATTGTCAGAAAAAGTGCACTTATCTTTGCAGGAACACTAGCTGGAAAGTGGGAGATGAGAGATAGGGGTGAGGGAGAGTTTCATCCAGTGCTGAAGAGAGAATGCAACTGTGTTGTCTGAGAAAAGCAGTCATTTGAAGGTTTCCAAAATTATATCACATCAGTACTGGTTGGTAAGTAACACCGTGCAATTGACAGGGGTGTAAACAGCCTAACAGGAAGGATAATCATTTGCAATACTCCCTTTCTCGAATAAATTCACCTTCAGGAGAAAAGAACGAAGCAGCAACGAGAAAATGTGAAAGCATTATAGGTAAATGACGGCCCTGCGCATACATCCTGTATAATATAGTTAATGAATTACGACAGTCCGCTTAGTGATCATGCAACTTTCCCAGCTGGCTTCCAACCAGCAAGGCAAATGAAAAAAGGGAGATTTTATAATAATAATAATAATAATAATAATAATAATAATAATAATAATAATAATAATAATAATATAAAAAGGTTGGAAGGTACCTTGGAGGTCATCTAGTCCAACCCCCTGCTCAGGCAGGAAACCCTATACCATTTCAGACAAATGGCTGTCCAGTCTCTTCTTAAAAACTTCCAGTGTTGGAGCATTCACTGCTTCTGGAGGCAAGTTGTTCCACTGATTAATTTGCTTAACAACTGTGTGATTCGCATAGCAACCACAGCAAAAAAAGATCATAAAATTGGGCATGATTCACTTAACAATCACCTCTCTTAGCAATAGAAGTTCCGGTCCCACGTTCTAGGAAAACACGTTCAAGTCAAGGAAAACAAATCACTTTCTTGAAGCAGCATGGTAAACTGAAAGCTACCTTATTACCGAAAGCAGATCAAGGCTAATTATAGTTGAATGGCAGTTAGACAATCTTTTGCACTGCAGTAAATAAATATCCAACATGTCCTAGGAGCTCTGGATTTATGGTAATTTTAATACAAGCAATACAACAGAATGAACACCGATTCTTAACCTATTCATCACTTCTGAAGAAGCTGCAGGTTAAATAGGATTTAGGACCGCTATTTCTTTTCAAAAAAGAAATAGTTTAAACTTTAAGAATACAGTAATACAACATATACATATATACAGGTATTGTCAGGCCTCCAAGGTAAGTCTAGACAAGAAGAACAAGCCACGAGTATTAGCACTGCTTTTATTTTATTTTTATTTTTTAAATTTTTTTTGTCTTTTTACCGTTTATTATATATTTATAAATGTAAACAGAGGAAACAAAGAAAAACTCAGGTTGAGTGCAACTCAACTTAATACAATCATTTTCTACTTGTCAACATTTTTCAATCAGCATATAAAAATTTAACTATAAGCTAGATACAGTTTCTTAGATTGATATTTCCCTTGTATGTAGTCTATCCATTTTTTCCAGTCCAACATATATTTTTCGTTTGAATGATCCTTCAAGTATGCAGATATTTTGGCCATTTCTGCCAAATTTATGACTTTCAAAGTCCATTCTTCAATAGATGGTAATTCTGGTTTCTTCCAGTATTGTCCCACCAACAGTCTTGCTGCTGTGATCAAATTGTGAGCTCACAGCAACAGAACCTCTCAAGTCTGAAACTGTTTATCCCCTCCACATAACTACAGGGGAGGGTCCCTTCTGAGATGCTTCCCACACTGCTTTTCCTTCTTTCCTCATATAAAATTTCTTTTAAAGGGTACACCAATAGCATGCTTGCTTTATTATTTGTCTTAGTCTCGTTATAATCCACTTATTTTATTTAAAACAAAGGTTATTTTTTTTTAAAAAAAGACACTACAACATCTGTGAAAGAACAGGGGTTATGCCATGATTGCTCAACTTTGATATACTTTTTTGAACAATGCCAAAATCTCCACTACATTATTTATTTATTTATTTATTTAATTTTATTTATATGCCACCCCTCTCACAAGACTCGGGGTGGCTCACAACAACAACACAATTAAAAAACACAATTAATTTAAAAATTTAAAAATTAATATCATTCACACAACATACAAACACATTCAACTCACAGCCGTTGATGGCGGGACACTCTTAGGGCCGAGGGGCAGAGCACAGCTCATATGCCCCAAGCCTGTCGGCATAGATATGTCTTTAGCGCTTTCCGGAAGGCCAGGAGGGAGGGAGCAGTACGAACCTCTGAGGGAAGCTGGGGGCAGCAACGGAGAAGGCCCTTGCCCTAGGCCCCGCCAGATGACACTGTCTAACAGACGGGACCCGTAGGAGGCCAACCCTATGCGCCCTAACTGGTCGCTGGGATTCATGAGGCAGAAGACGGTCCTGCAAGTATCCTGGTCCATTGCCATAAAGGGCTTTTGTACACGTTAAAAAAGAAAAAAGAGGAAAAAAGAAAATGAAAAAACACACTTAAAACTAATATACCGTAGGTCTAGTAAATATTGAATTTCTCCTTTCTTTTTGCTTTAACCAATTTGTAGTACCTCTTGGCATAAGCTTTAGAAACCATACACAAACGTGTGTGTGTGTGTTTGTATACATTAACATGTATGGAAATCTTGAGGTCAAGAAAAGGGGAGTTACAGGATTCAGTTCTACTCAGTTTTGCTCTCAGCATATTGTAGTCAAAAATAGATTTTTTTTTCTTTTTCCCCACTGCCTTTATTCTAGCAGGAACTATAGTCCCAAGGCACTGCAACTTGTCAGCTGTCAGATCCACAAGCTATTCCGTTTCCTGGGCTGCCATCAATACCATTTCAAATAACTTGATGTTTTCTCTCTTCAGCTTTCCTTCAATCTCTTATAAGCCTTCTGGTGCTTCAGGTCTCTGGTGTAGCCATTCTTCTATGGTATACGTGAGGGAGCAGTGCTGGCAAACCAAGGTTGGTTTATTAGCACAAGTATGAGAGTTATTTGGTTATTATTTTAAATAAAGGGCAACTGAGGGCATTGTTTTTAAATATTGCTTAATTAGATGGGTGTGAGTCACTTGCCAGCTCCCTACAATTATTCATTTTTGGTGATTAAGAATTAGAAATATTTATTCCACCTGGATCTGGGGAAAATATTGACATGAAGAAGATGTATTGATAATAAAGCTGAAGTTTAAACATTTTGGATTCATAAGGTAAAGGCAACAGTTCATGGAGAAGACCCTGATGACTGGAAAAAACGAAGGCATACCAAAAAAAAAAAAAGGCTAAGAAAGGATACGGTGGCTGGATATTGTGGCTGATAATACAAGCATCAGCTTACAACAACTCAAAGGAGCCATTACTGACAATTCTGGGAGCATCTATTTTGTGAAGAATCAGAAGTGTCTAAATGACTGAGCAACAAAATCCTCAAAAAAATTAGATTATAGGACCATAAAGTTGAGAAAGAGCATTTAGGTTATTGAATGTAGTCCTCTGGTCAGTGCAGGGGTTAAAATAAATAAGGTGACCAACTGTCCTCCTTTAGGGAGGACAGTCCTCCTTTTTTAAGTTCTGTCCTCCCTCGAAAAATGTCCTCTTACATGTCCTCCTTTTCGATATTTGAAGACTAATCTGCAGGACTTTTTTTTTCTCATAGAATGCTCAGAATGGCATTCTGGCACCTTTTTTTGATGGTTTTGCTTTGCTGGCTGAGGAATTCTGGGAGTTGAAGTCCACAAGTCTTAAAGTTGCCAAGGTTGAGAACCCCTGTCCTAGTTAGTCCCGAAGATACCTGGAGGAGACTGGAACGGCGACGCCACGGTAAGTTTCTCTTGATCTTCGGCCCTGTTAGGGCAATAATGGTTGCGGGCACAAGAGACAGGGGCAGTGGGGCTGCTGCGGGCGGGGGTATGAGGGGCGGTGGTGGCCAGCTGCCCCCGTGCTGTGGGAGCCGTGGGGCCCGCTCTACACAGGACTGTGCAGGGTGGGCAGTGGTGCTGGCGGGGCAGCTGCAGGTGGGGTGTGTTGATGGCGGGCTGCCCCCCAGGGCCGGAACCAGCATGGCTGGTGCTTTGGGAGCTGCGGGGATCACTCTGCATTTATCATATTATAGTGTATTCTGTATTATTGTTGCAACGAATAAAATGTTTCTTTTATGTACGATATTTTTTTTCTTCAATTTATTTGTGTCCTCCTTTTCACTGTAAAAAAGTTGGTCACCTTAAAATAAAAGCACTCAAGATCAATGGTTTCACATTGATTTTACATACCTGAATGAGTGGTCACCACATTTCTGGGTAAATGATTCCAATCTTTTTCTAAAGCCTTGGGAATTTACCTGTTTTCACCCATGTTTCTTGGTTCTGCATCCTGGAATGAGAATGGCTCTCTATCTCCTTCTTTCAAGTATATGAAATGCTGTCTTATTCCCCTTTAGTTGTCTTTTCTCAAGACTAAACATACACTGATAATTAAATCACTTTTCATAAAATTTGGCTTCTTCGAACCTTCACCAGTTTGTCTAAATCCTTTTTGAAGTATGATCTCTAGAGCACAACACAGTGCTTAAAGTAAGGCTGGTTAAAACAGAATAAAATGAACCACTTACTTCTTTGATTGGTTTGGTATATTTAGGTTGGCATAGCCTAAAATCAACTTCTTATAAGTCAAGATTAGTTTTTATAAGCTAGACTGGTTCAGTTTGCTCAAATACCAAGAAATTATGAGGAATAGGATGAAGGGACAATATTCATTTTATTACTTTTACCCAAATCTCTAACCTATGAAGATCAGTTTGATTTTTTTCCCCTGTTGGTTAAGGGATTAATTATTCAATTCAAGTTTGATATCTGAAGATTTAGTATTTCATCCACCTCTTCACACAAATTGTTAATGAAAATATTTAACAATAGTGGACATCTCTCTCCCATTGAAGCTATTGATGAATGATCTTTGAGTACATTGTTCAGCCATTAATGTATCCACATTTAGTTATGCAACCCACATTCAATTGTCTTGCTAACCAGCATGCCATGAGGTATTATCTCAAATGCTTCACTGACACTGAGATTTGTTTAGAAAGCTATCTAATTAAAAAAATGAGACATGTTTAGTCTGGCAAGATTTGTTCTTAAAAATCCATATTGTTGTCCAGTAATTAACACCATGTTCTCTATGTACCTCCAGATTGTTCTCTTTATGATAAACTGCACAATCTTGCCATACATTGATGCCAGATTAAACTGTTTGCTTTGCTTTCCCTCTTTTTCAAAGGTGGAGAAGCTTGTTCCCTTTCAGTCATCTGGCACTTTGTTGTTTCTTTAGGATTACTGAATTGTAACACATAAAGCCAGATGATCAGTTACTTCCTTCAGTGCCCTACTACATGATTTATCTGATCATGGAGGTTTATATTCATTAAAAGTAAAGAGGCAGTTTCTGATTGTGTTTATCTTAATCTCAAGCAATAAATACAAATAATAAACTAGGCTCATTATTTTTTTTTAAAAAAGCATAATAGTTAATCTAGACCGTAATCTGCCCCTAGGACAGATTGTTGTTCTATAGATCAGGGCTTTTCAACCAGTGGTATGCGTACCACCGGTGGTACTTTAGCACCTGGCAGATGGTACACAACTCCTAGCCAAATGTAGCAGGGGAGGGAACCAGCTAAAGCACTGACGCACAGACGTGGAGGAGATCAGCTGGAGCTGCAGAGCTTGACAGAAGCTTCATGATCGGTGCATATGGCTACATGGTAATTGGAACTTCCGACACACTCGGAAGAGAAAAGGAGGAGGAGGGTGAAGAGAAGAGAAGGTATAAAGAGGGCAGGTTTTAGTGGGAGAGGGAGAGAAAGAGCAAGAAGCGAAGAGGTATTTCTTAGCAAAGCAGTGAGGAGAGACAGAACGAGCAGCCTGTTATCGGGGGAAGGGTGAATGAGAGCGAGCGAGTAAGCATGTGGCCTTGGAAGAGACGGGGTGAGCGAGCCAGCGAGCATGTGGCCTTGGAAGAGATGGGGCGGCCTTGGAAGAGATGGGGTGAGCGAGCGAGCAAGTGTGCAGCCTTGGAAGAGATGGGGCGACCTTGGGAGAGACGGAGGTGAGTGAGCGACCAAACGAGTGGCCTTTTTTCGGGGGAAGGGCGAGTGAGTGAACTGGGCAGGAGCCCCAGGATCGGTGTGTGCTTCTGCAGGGCTATGGGGGCTTGGCAGGAGCCCAGAATCAGCATGTGCAGTTATAGCTGATCAGCACTTCGGCTGAGCCCCCAGAAGTGCCGATCAACTGGATCCCAGTGCTGATCCTGGCACTTCTGCTGAACACTGAAGAAGCACCAATCAGCTGGAGCCCGGTGCTGATCCTGGCACTTCTGCTGAGCCCCCCAGAAGTGCCGATCAGCTGGACCCCAGCGCTGATCCTGGCGTTTCTGCTGAGCTGCCCAGAAGCACCAATCAACTGGAGCCCGGCACGGATCCTGGTGTTTCTGCTAATCCGCCCAGAAGTGCCAATCAGCTGGAGTCTGGCACTGATCCCGGTGCTTCTGCTGAGCCCTGACACCCCTGCAGAATCACCGATTAACTCTCAGGGCTCAGCAGAAGCGCCAGGATCAGCGCAGGCAGGAAGGAAAAAAGAAAGGAAGGAAGGAAGGAAGGAAGGAAGGAAGGAAGGAAGGAAGGAAGGAAGGAAGGAAGGAAGGAGATGGGAATGAGAAGGAGGGAAAGGAGGGGAGGAAGGAAGGAAGAAAGGAAGGAAGGAAATGAGAATGAGAAGGAGGGAGGCAGGGAGGCAGGAGGGAGGGAGGGAAAAAGGAAGGAAGGAACTCCCCCACGGTAACCACAATGCTAATGCAGTCCTCAATGAAATTGAGTTTGATACCCCGATATAAAAGATTGTTAAGCGAATCTGGTTTCCCATTGACTTTGCTTGTCAAAAGATTGCAAAAGGGGATCACATGACCTTGAGACACTGCAGCCATCAAAAATATGAATCAGTTGCCAAGCATCCGAATGTAAATCACATGATTGTGGGAATGTTGAAACGGTCATAAGTGTGAAAATGGTCATAAATCACTTTTTTCCAGTGCCGTAACTTCAAACAGTCACTACGTGAACTGTTGTAAGTCGAGAACTACCTGTACTTTATCACTTTTTTTCCTTTTGGGGGGGTCATCAAGTTTTTGACACCTGTGTAGGCAACTGGTGGTACTCAGATATTGCCATATCCTAAAAATGGTACAATGGGTGAAAAGGTTGAAAAGCCCTGCTATAGATGTATCAGAGAACAAATATAGGTTCAACTGTTGCCTCAACAAGATAGCATAGCATCATCCTACTTCCCTGATAAAGTGTTGCATAATGGGATATTGCCTGAAGGCTGAAACAGAATATTTATTAATCTCTCCTGTTGCCTCTTTTTTTTTTCTTCTATTCTAGAGGCAGCATCATAAAATCTTACCAAAGTGGAATTGGAGAAAACTTTCTGCCTCCTGGATCTTTTTCATATAAGAGCTTCTTCCGTGCAGAGAAGTCCGGCAAGAACAATGAAACATCTTAGGGCAGCAGTCCTGGGAAGATGGGATCCTGATCAGGAAATTCCCTCCAAGGAGGTCACAGGCTCTAGTAAAATAGAGTTGTCCAGATGAGTTGCCCTAGAAATATTGCTGTGAGCCTTCTGTTCAAAGCTCTCAAAGGAAGCTGGAAAAAAAATGTTTGTAGGCCAGCTCTAATGTAATATTTAGGACAGAAAAGATGATTCCTGGGACGACTCCTATGGGTATAGAGAAATAAAATGCATGGATAACCTACTCAAGAAGCCTCATTATTCTATATAGAGATGACTGAATGCACTCTCTGCCCTGCATTCTTCTTGCATGGACCCATAAACTGAAGCCGTTTTCTCCTCTCCCCCTCTCGCCTCAACCCCACCAGGACATAGAAGTAAATGCTACAACTCAATCCAGTGATCTTTTCTTTTTCCTGATAAGTCAGTTAGTGTGGAGAATATATCTGTTCCTGGGGAGAACTTTTAAAGCACTTTGGGTAAGGAGAGGACAGCCACCGAAGATGGTAAGGTCTGTCTGGAATAGTACCTCTTCTCTGACTTGAGTCTTAATCCAATTCAAGGAGGGATGGGGGATGGGGTTATTATTTGCTTTCTTTATGCAGTCATTGGCAATTTTTATTTTTTTCTAATTTAAAATATTATGCTTCCTATCACTTTCCTTGAATATGAGCTGCTTTAATATCTTGGAGCTCTCCCATTAAAAAATAAAACAAAGTGTATGTAATTAATTTTTTTTAAAAAATCTGGATGATAAAAATAAGCATGTCATATTCCATATGCTTCTTTATCTGTCATGTGTGTCAAATGTGTGTCAAATACACCTCATTATGAAAGATCAGCTGCCTTACATGTTAGACAATCTAACAGCGTAATCTTAAGCTTGGCTGGCAGGGATTCTTCCAAGTCTTAAGCAAGATGAATTTTCCCACCATGCTCCTGAATAATGATGAACAAAAGTTGAGATCTTCTGCATGATAACCATCTGCTGTTTATTATTGGGCAAAATATTTGAAGCCTAGTCATATACCATGTTCCACCAACTGTAAGGGTCTACAAACATCTTTGCAATCTTGTCTCTTACAAGCTTCAGACTGGTAGATGACCCTTGCCACAATTTCAATTGCTGAATGAGCAAATAAGCCTTTAGTCTTTTCTTTCATAATAGTGTGTGTGTGTGTGTGTGTGTGTGTGTGTGTGTGTTAGAGAAAAAGAGAAAAACTCACCCTACCAGTAGGCGATCTGCATAGCCTTGTTGTGTAAGTGATATTTTGTCATAAACATTATTTTTTATAAAGTATAAATTTATTTAAAAGCAGACTGGCCACAAACCCTTGTGACAAATGAAGACCCATTCTTTCCAACATCATAATTTATTTTAATCTGAACAGTAATTTCCTTGCCACGTTTTATAAGACATTCAGTATCATGCGTATCCATGAAAGAAAATTCATGCCATTTCATTTCTACTGAATGTCATGTGACATCAAACAATATAACCTGATAATAGAGACATAGGTGAGCCATTTTGTTTCATGCCTTATAGTAGTGCTTCCCAAACCTGGATAAATTATCCAACATTGGGTAAAAGTGGATCTTCTTTGGGCAACAACATGCAAGACCCATTACCTAATCACAACAGAGACATTTAAACAGGAACTTTCTGATAAGTGGTAAAAAAAAGACCTCCCAATAAATGGTTTTGGTTTTCTTTGGGTAACAAAGGAAAAAGTTTGGCAAGTACTGCCTTACAGGATTAGTACTCCATGTTGTAAAGATTGGACTGGTTAGTGTATTAAAAGAACTGATTATTCAGCAAAAAAACTAAAATTCTCAGACCGAATGGTGCTATAGTACATCTTATTGAAGGAGTCAGCACATCACCCATGTCTTAGAGCAGCGGTTCTCAACCTACGGGTCGTGACCCCATTTGGGGTCGAACGACCGTTTCACGGGGGTCGCTGGACACCGTGGTCCGCCATTTTGTTTTTTCCCCGTCACGCGCGTGCCGCGCATGCGCGGTTCAGGCTGTCGGGTGCGCACCGCGCATGCGCAGATCAGCCCGTCGCGGTCCGCCATTTTGTTTTGGTTTTTTTTCATCGCGCCATGCATGCGCGGTTCAGGCCGTTGCGGTCCGCCATTTTTTTTGTTTTTTTTGTCGCGCGCGTGCCACGCATGCGCAGATCGGCCCGTCGCACGCGCACGCACGGGTCGGGGTCGCGCTGTGCATGGGCGGCACAAGTGGGGTCTCAACCTGAAAAAGGTTGAGAACCACTGTCTTAGAGGCTATACTGTTATTATCACTTCACAAAATTTCCCTGAAGCAATTCTCTTGCAAATAGTGCTTCTCTGCTATCACTGGTAGCCTGGGATCAGAACTGTTTGCACAGAGATAATGGAAGGGAGCCAGCATCTCCTTCCACCTAGAGAATCTGTTCCAAATCATTGTTTCCACACTGCTGCTTATATACTGTGATATGTATCTGCCTGCAGTCCAATAATAGACTCATCAGCTGAAAGTAGATGAAGCTTCCAGGAGCTGGAGCTGAATATGCCAAAGGTTGTGGGAGACCCATTTATGTACTGTTAGTTGTCCTCTTCAGGAGTGTAAGATTCCAGTGGACTTAGGGTGAAGACCCAGACAAAGAGACTCTTTTTTTTCCTTAAGCTATCAGCAGAAATCCCGGTCACACTAGGCTTATTATGTTCTTATCTTTATATCCCTCAATTGGCATGACACATGGGGGGAGGAACTGTGCTCTACAAGACAGATATGGGCCTCCAATCCATCTATACATCTTAATATTAGGGGCATTTTCAGGAAATAATTGCTGACTGGTTGGTATTTCAAACTTCCCTGAGGGCTGATTCTCTCTAGGAGTCCTTTCTCCTGCAGTTTTGAGGGCAGCTTGAAGCGCTGCATTTGGTCTTATGATACATATGTTCCCTCAATATCACTGGCTGGGCACCATGCAGAGAGGGAGGCTTTTTAGGGTACTCAATCCATTTGTTAATAATTTTCTTGCCCTGCCAGGAGGAAAGATGGGCAAAAAATATCAGGCAAATGCACATAAAATGTATCATAAAATTGTGATGAAATGTAGTTTGCTTTTCTTTCTGTGAAGGGAGGAGAAGAGTTATTTGTTAATTCAGGAAGCACTGGCAATTCTCTGTGGGGTGAGTTAATAGATGGCAAGTTAGACGCAGAGACAATAAGCACTGATCAGCAGCAAGTTCCAGACTTGCAAATCTATGGATAACATTGTGCAAAAAAAAAAAAACCCAACATTTTGAATGTAGTGAGAATAATGTGTGACCAATGCAAGGTGCTTTTAAAGTGTACCAGATTTATTTGTAGATACAACAAATGCAGTTATGGCAATGCTCTCCTTATGAAACCTCAGTGCTGCTTCACTTTGCCTTTCTTTATACATTGGCTGTGTCACAACTATTTCTCAATTCAAGGGAAATTGAATGTTTGCCCTTGAAGGTCCGGTGCCTCAGGCTGGACCATAGAGAACCAGATACATCCAGTTGAAACTTGGGATTCTCTCTGAAATATTTGGTTCTGTCCAATACAAAATGAAATATATAAGACAAATCACTCACAACTCTGATCAGTTAGATGCGTTTGTTGGACAAATAATGCAACTAACAGCCTCTTGGGGCCCGGTTTGGGCATACATTAACTGCATTCAGACTAAAACAAGAAACAGTTTAGCATTGTACTTTGTTCCTCATGGATATTATTCTGATATTAACTAGGAAAGACTAGAAGGCTTTGTAATTTTCCAGTTTCCAACCCTGGGCCTTATCTGTTAGACTGTTAGAGTACCTGCATCTACCGGTAGATGTTTAGATGTATCTAAGACCTGTGTAGCCCCAGCAACAGTGTTTCCCAACCTAGTGCCCTACTGAAGTTTGGGAAGCTTAAGTCTTGGGATTCATTCTCCTTTTAAATGTAAACATTTGCATGGCTGCCAATGGTGGCCTAGAATAAATATGGATTGGGAGATGCACATGTTACAGGATTTAAGTAACTTGTAGCTGCAGTACAGCAATGCTTGTTAATCGATAGCACTCATCTAATACCCCAAGTCTAAACAAAACAAACCACATGGTGGCTTAATGTGTGAACCACCCTTGAAAGATACATTCTTCATTTTTCTATTGCCTATGATGACTAGACTATGAACAGATAACCACCAATTAGGAGACAGAAAACTTGCATTTCCCTATCATTGCTTCTTGTTTTGCAAAGCATTAGTTCCCATTCAACAAAAACATTTTCCATGACTTCATTCTATTTCTACATAAAACTTAACAGTTTGGAAAAACTTATATTCGTGTTTCAGTTTCCTTCTTTGAATTAGGAATGATGTAGTTCAACTTCCAGTAAATGTCCAAAACAGAACTTTGGTGCAAGGAATAGAAATGGCTCAAGACAAAAAACCCAAACAGAATTTGACAGCGTAATAAAAATGTAATACAGGCAATACTAGAGTTACGAATGTAATGGAGCCTGCCAATTACATTCGTAAACTCAGGATTCGTAGGAGTGTATCACGTAATTTGAACGTGATCAAAAGTAAGGTTCTACATTTAGGCAAGAAAAACCAAATGTACAGGTATAGTATAGGGGGTACCTTGCTCAATAGTAGTAACTGTGAGAGGGATCTTGGAGTCCTAGTGAACAATCACTTAAATATGAGCCAGCAGTGTGCTGCAGCTGCCAAAAAAGCCAACACTGTGCTAGGCTGCATTAACAGAGGGATAGAATCAAGATCACGTGAAGTATTAATACCACTTTACAATGCCTTGGTAAGGCCACAGTTGGAATATTGCATCCAGTTTTGGTCACCACGATGTAAAAAAGATGTTGAGACTCAAGAAAGAGTACAGAGAAGAGCAACAAAGATGATTAGGGGACTGGAGGCTAAAACATATAAGGAACGGTTGCTGGAATTGGGTACGTCTAGTTTAATGAAGAGAAGGACTAGGGGTGACATGATAGCAGTGTTCCAATATCTCAGGGGCTGCCACAAAGAAGAGGGAGTCAAGCTATTCTCCAAAGCACCAGAGGGCTGGACAAGAAGCAACGGATGGAAACTAGTCAAGGACAGAAGCAACCTAGAACTAAGGAGAAACTTCCTGACAATTAGAATAACCAGTGGAACAATCTGCCTCCAGAAGCAGTGAATGCTCCAACACTGGAAGTGTTTAAGAAGAGACTGGATAGCCATTTGTCAGAAGTGGTATAGGGTTTCCTACCTGAGCAGGGGGTTGGACTAGATGACCTCCAAGGTCCCTTCCAACTTCATCATCATCATCATCATCATCCCCTGCTTTCACCCATGTATTCGCTAATCAAATGCATGGGTCATTAAGTGCACAAGGTATTTCAGGGTGGGAAGGCCATGAGGGTCCTAATATTATTGTTAGAAGAAGAAATATTTAAACCATGACATATAAAACATTAGGAAACTGCACCCGAGCATAGGGACTATTGGGGGGGGAGGTCACTACGCCTAGGAATCATTGTTGGCGTTTTGTTCAAGTGCCTGAATGAAGAATGATCTTCTCCCTAAATCTAGTGGAGTGGCTTTCACGACAGCCCATGTGGTGTATAGAGCTTAAAAGGTTGGGCTAGGAATGGGGAGGCCCCGCAAGTGTCACCTTTGGTCCTAGAAGCTCACTGGGTGATTTTCTTTCAGCCAAGCTATCTCACAGAGTTGTTGCTGTAGGGAGAAATGAGAAGCGAAAATATGATGCATTGAATGAAAGGCGGGGGGGGGCGGGATCTAATTAATTCATTAAATACATTTTGAAAACTGGTTCCTTTTCCCGCCCTTTTATTTGGATGGTCCAATCCATTCCTGTGATTTAATCTCTCGGGAGGAAGTTGAGCAACTGCAGATGGATCTCTCCCACCAGGGCAGGGGTAGGCAACCTTGGCTCTTTTATGATTCGTGGACTTCAACTCCCAGAATTCCTGTGCTGGCTCAGGAATTCTGGGAATTGAAGTCCACGAGTCATAAAAGAGCCAAGGTTGCCTACCCCTGCACCAGGGGAACAGCAGGTGGCAGGAAGAGAGGGCGAATAACCCAAAGATCTCTCTTAGCCCAAACAAGGCAATCAGCTGAGTTGCCCTAATCCACATCTGTCTCTAAGGACCATCCTTTGGGCTGCAGCCTATAAGGATACATTTAGTACTGCCTTTATCTGAAAACAAATGGCAACATCCTAAGAGTGCTGCTTCACTGGATCTTATGATTAGAAATGCTACTTTAGACAAATGACCTGTTCCAGTGGAGATTCATTTATTTATCAGGATTTGATTCACATTGTGGCACTAAATCATAAGATGTTTTCTTTGATTTTTGGCTTAATATAGCGTACAAATGCAGCCTAGGGTACTTTACTCAGCAAACCATGGTTAAAACTATGGCTTAGTGTTGTATGAGCCTTATTCAACAAACCATGGTTGTAACAAACCATGACTAAGCACAGTATGCGAATCTAACCACCAAATCGCAACTGTTGTTCTCTCTAACAAACGAGTTGGTGCCAATAATACATCGGGGATGGTAGCTGAGCAGCTTTCACACTTAATGTAGTCCTAGTGGGGAAAATGGTCATCGTATACTGATAGCTTTTTAAATTATATAAGACTCTGCTTTGAGTCTGGCAGCTTTAAGCAGATTTTCAGTTTGGCTGAAAGGCTTAAGAGGGGTGGAAAGCCAGGCTGTGGGATCCTGGGGCAGTTTCTAATTGATGTTGGATGAGACTCCTGAACAGTGAAGAGTTGTTGAGAACGTTGTGGAACAGTGATGGCGAACCTTTTAGAGACCGAGTGTCCAAACTGCAACCCAAAACCTACTTATTTATTGACGGGTGTCAGGTGGGCGTGGCCCACTGGGTGGGCGTGGCTGTGA
This sequence comes from Bothrops alternatus, assembly GCA_034064705.1. Taxonomy (NCBI): domain Eukaryota; kingdom Metazoa; phylum Chordata; class Lepidosauria; order Squamata; family Viperidae; genus Bothrops; species Bothrops alternatus. The sequence goes on from JARGCV010000248.1 coordinate 16,979,426, forward strand.
TGGTCATGGCAGATTGGGTAGGTATGGCCAAGGTGGGTGTGATCTCCTCGATGTTGCTCGTGAGGAGGGACGCCTGTGGGGGCCAGCAAGATTGGGGGAGATCCAGGGGGTCTCTGGCAGGTGGGGCGGTGGGCAGGAGGCTAGTCCTGCTGGGTGAGGCGAGGCGAGGTAGGGCGGGGGTGCCATTGTCACAGGGCAAGGTGAGGCAGGGGCCGGGGCGGCTGCTGCCTGACACCATCGTCCCCTGCACACAGAGGCCAGCGAGCGCATGGGTGCTGGAATGCATCTGGCCATGTGGGACCTCGGCAAGTTAGCAGGCGGCTGGTTGAAGAGGGACGGTTGCCATCTCCGGGGCATGGCGCTCGTGCCCACAGAGAGGGCTCTGAGTGCCGCCTCTGGCATGTGTGCCATAGGTTCGACACCACTGTTGTAGAAAGATTCAGTTCTGTATTTGAGCAGATAGAGTTAACATAAAGGCTTATCATGATCATCGTTAGGAAGTCTTTCCACCACTACCACTAATCAGAAGTTTGTCACATATCAAATGCTCCAAATCTGTTTTGCTATCCGGTGAAGTTGAATCTTGTTAGACATCCATAATACTAGAGGAAGTCTAGCCTCTTTCATGTAATTGCTAAGTACATTTGTCTTCATGCAACTGTAGGTTTAATGATCAAAACATTCTGAGTGAAAAATGATCCAATTTATTAGTTACTAGTTAGATTGAAAGCACACATCTATACGCATACCCATACTCCAGATCTGGACTTCATAATGAAGCAGAAAATAATTTGGTGAAGAATCTTGGAAAATGATTGTTAGTGCTACGACCTGAAAGCCCCTGTGCAGCTTGTGTCTGTGTATATCCCACTTTTATTATTTTTAACAAATAACTCAAGGTGATGAATATATCCATCACATTTTCCTCTTTCTATTTTCCCCACAACAACCACCCTGTGAGGTGGACTGGGGCAAGAGAAGTGACTGCCTTAAAGTCACCTCACTAACTTTCATGGCTAAGACGGGACTTTCTAGCCTGGTGCCTTAATCACTAGATCAAACTGGCTCTTCTAATCTGGTCTTTATCTCCTGAACAGATTTTTTTTTAGGTTAAGAAAATAATTTTTTAAAATATGGGAAAAGAAGGGGAGAAAATTAAAGATAGAATCTTCTCCTTACCAGGTGCCTTGCATATCAGCATCAAGGAGAGAGCTATTTCTTCAAAGGGCATTTCATAGATATTACATGCGTAAGTTAAACAGATACTTCCTGGATGCCAAAGATTAAAATTGCAGTGTGCTATCACAGCATCAATTAAAGTTGGGCCAACAGGGCATCAAACAGGAAGTGATGAACCCACTGACTTCATAGCTTAATAGAGGGGGAATATAAAGACTCCATTCTTGCAATCATTATAATCAGACTGGATCCTCTTGAGATTATGTGTATTTTGAGGGGAACAATGTCAGGCGCAAAAGACCATGTCCACATGTGAAGGTTCACTTAAGTTAATTTATTGCTAAAAGCCTATGTACAGGAATCTTTTCAACTAAGGATCAGCACCTGATTAGGGTTAGATAAGGACCAATGGCATTCAAGGGGGGTTGGACTTTGTACACTTGTGGCTACATAGGGATTCTAGGCTGATCCCTCTTTTCACTCCATTCTCAGGTTCTGCCATTCCTTCTCCTACACATAAAGTTAAAAAGAGTCTGGGATAATAAAGGGAATGTTGTGTTGATAATTAGTGAGACCTACTCCACACCTCTGCCATAAATCCTACAGTATCAAAATGATTTGTAACATTGCTAGTAATTCCTGTGTGCCAGTCAGCAAAGAGGAAATTAAGGAATAGTACCTGGAGGAATAACGGTGTTTAGTTGCATATGTCAATTACATTTTAGCCAGTGTCATCCCAGGTTCCTAAAGTATGCTGGAAAAGGGAAGCAAGGTTTTAGTCAAGAAAGTCTTTCCAAGAGTCAAAAACCAAAAATACAACGCAGTCAGTCTCATTCTCAGTTTTAGCAGCTAATTCACCTACTTGTCTTAGGGTGATGGGTGAACCACATTTCTATGACTTTCCTCATTCATATACATCAAACATCTGTCAAACCAACAGTTTCTTTTAAAAAGCATCTTGGCCTACAGAGCAGCCAGCTCTTCATTCATTCTTATAGTAGCCATTATAAATGCCACTTCTTGCATGCTCTAATTCTCCCTACCTCATTCTTGCCCTACATGAGGGGGATCCTTTCAAGGGCAGTTCTCTGAAAGACTTAAAAGGGAGCAGCCAAATAGCTCGGGTCAAATATCATCCATACTCCAAATGGCAGTTGTACTTGTGACATGACCAATTCTAGATTATTTATGACAAAGAATTTTTTGAAACTTTGTTTTGTTTTCCTATAGTTCCATCTTCTGGCCATACATACACTCTAAACTCCTATAACATTATTATATCTCATTAGGAGTCACATCTTGACTATTGAATATAACTTCAGAATAATTTACACAGAGACCAAGAAATAATCCCATTCTGTCTGCTTTTCTCTGACTTTTAATTTAGTAAAAGCAGATGCATTGAAGCAGTCGTTTCAATCCAACCTGTATAGGCTGAGTAGTCTATACATAAATACACAGACACCACTAGCCTTTATCCCTTTGTCATATAATATAAGTTTCAGTCAGCTAAAGGGGAATTAGAGCATCTCTGTGCTTTTTTTATAAGTAATTTTTATTAATTTTATAATCATAAATATAACAAAGAATCAAATTGAAAACAACTCAACTGAGTACAATCGTTTAGAACTTTTTCCAAGACAAAAAACAAAGCATAAAAAACTTAACTAGAATAATTAAAATAACTATGGGTATTGCTCGGCGGCACCCCCCCACCACATCCCCCTCTTCCTTCCTCCCTACCTCTACTTCTAACCACCCACCCTCACTGCCTCCCTCTCTCTCCTCCCTCCTCATACCACCTCCCTAGATCCCTCCAACCTTCACTCCTCGATCTACTCCCCTTCCAGATGTGGTGCTGAGGTGCCGCCCGAGCAACCCCTCTTTTATCAAAAATATCATTCTTATATAATACCAATACCATATTTCAGTTGAATAGATTATAAGACCCCACCCACCCACCCACCCACCCACCCTGACTTCCCGGAGTGAATACAGGGTAAAAACACAAGAAAACCCTCTAAACTACACCAAATTATTATGTAGATCCTATTAAAAATTTAACTATATTTTTCAGTCCAACATATAAAAATTTAACTATATGCTAAATACAATTTCTTAGATTGATATTTCCCTTGTATATACTCTATCCATTTTTTCCAATCCAACATATATTTTTCATTTGAGTGATCCTTCAAATATGCAGATATTTTAGCCATTTCTGCCAAATTTGTAATTTTTAAAGTCCATTCTTCAATAGATGGTAGTTCTGGCGTCTTCCAATATTGTCCCACCAACAGTCTTGCTGCTATAATCAGGTTCAAAATTAAGTTCGTCTCTATGGTGGTGCAGTCTTTTATAATACCTAACAAAAACAACGGTGGTAAAAATTCAATATGTTTTTTCAAAATATTTTGCAATATCCACCATATTTTTATCCAAAAAGCCTTGATTTTTCTACAAGTCCACCATACATGAAAATAAGTAGCATCCATAGATTCACATCTCCAACACTTAGGTTGTAAATCAGGGTACATACATGATAATTTTTCGGATCTAAATGCCATCTATAAAACATTTTATAAAAATTTTCTCTTAAGTGTTGCGATTGTGTAAATCTTACATTCTTCACCCAGATCCTCTCCCAAGTTTCCATCATGATTGGTTGACAAAATTTTGTCCCCACTTTATCATACAGTCCTTAACTAATTCAGTTTCAGAATCAATTTCTATCAATACATTATATAATCTTTTAATATGCATAGACCTTTGGTCTCTAACTTGTTTAATTAAATTTTCATCTGTTTAGGATAAACCCGTCTTCAAGTCTTTTTCCCATCTAGTCTGCAGTTGTAAATATGGAAACCAAGTATGAACTATTCCTTCTTCCCTTAACATATCCAAGGACTTCAATTATAACAAATTCCCTTCTTTAATTAGGAGTTTCTCATAGGGCACCACATCTTGAACTTGTAATCTATTCATGTTCTCTATTGCGTGTCTGGGAACTGTCCAGAGAGGTATCTTTTCATTTAATTTATACTGATACTTTTTCCAGACACGCAACAGAGCACTTCTCAATAGGTGCTCCTTGAAACTCCTATCCACCTTTTTATCATAAACTAAATATGCATGCCAACCATATAATAAACCATACCCTTCAACATTCAATATTCTATCATTAGTTAAGTTAACCCAGTCACTTATCGCTACTAAAACAGCAGCATGATAGTATAACTTAAAATTGGGCATTTTCAAACCACCTCTTTCCCTTATACCCTGAATAATTTTTAATTTAACCCTTGGTTTCTTGCCATTCCAAATAAATCTATTAATACCCTTCTGCCACTCTTCCAAATTTGCATCCTTTTAAAGTATAGGTAACATTTGGAAAAGAAATAAAAATTTTGGCAATACATTCATTTTAACTGCCGTTATCCTGCCCAACATAAATAATTGTAATTTTTTCCATTTCTCAAGTTCTATTTGTATCTTTTTCCACAAAACTTCATAATTATTTTTATATAATTTCCCATTAGAGGCTTCAATATCAATTCCTAAATATTTAACCTTCTTAACTATCTCACAACCCGTTATTCTTTCCAAATCCTGTTTTGAATTAGTATCTAAATTTTTAACTAACATCTTTGTCTTAGATATATTTAATTTAAAGCCTGATACCCTACCATAATTTTTAATTATCTCCATCAATCTCTTAGCTGACTGTGTTGGTTGAGTCAATGTCACAAGCAAATCATCCGCAAAGGCACATAATCTATAGTCATGTTGTCTAATCTGAATACCCTTTAAATCATCTGCAACTCTTATCCTATTCAATAAAACCTCCAAAGTTAAAACAAACAACAAAGGGGATAATGGACATCCCTGTCTAGTACCTTTCTCTATGTTAAATGAATCTGTTAAATCCCCATTAACGATAATCTGATCTGTTTGTTTCTGATAAATCGCCAATATAGCATTAATAAACTGATCCCCCATTCCCATCCTAACAATTACCGGTAATTTTTTCAAAAACAACCAATTCAGTCTATCAAAGGCTTTTTCCGCATCCAAAAACATAAGAACAGCAGGTACCTGAATATGCGTCTCCAAATATTCAAGTATATTAATGAGTTGTCTAACATTAGTTTTCATCTGTCTGCCTTGTAAAAAACCAGTTTGGTCTGAATGAATTCTTAGTTGTAAAACTGTCATTAGTCTATTAGCCATAATTTTTGCAAAAATTTTATAATCCGTATTCAATAATGAAATAGGTCTAAAATTTTCTGGTTGAACATTATCTCTTCCCTCTTTGGGAATTAAAGAAACATAAGCTGTTTTCCATGAAGGTGGAACCTGACCACCCTCTTGAATATTAACAAATAACTCTCTAAGGGGTTCCACCATTTCCATTTGCAGATGCTTGTAATAGATTGCCGTTAGCCCATCAGTCCCGGGAGATTTTCCCGTTTTCAATTGTTTAATCACTGAAATTATTTCTTCTGATGTAATCAATGCATTTAATCTATCTCTTTGTTCATTGGTAATTATCGATACATTTTCATTTTGCAAAAAAGTGTCTATCTCATTCTCTTGTATCTTCTCTTCAGCATACAACTTAGAGTAAAATTCTAAAAAAGCTTTTTAAATAATTTCTTGTTGAAACACTTCCTTCCCTTTATATTCTATTTTATCAATTATGCGGGATTTTTGTTTTTTCCTTAATGTATAGGCCAACCATCTGCCAGGTTTATTAGCATTAAAAATGTATTATGTTTAGCATATTGTATGTTCCTAGCAACTTGGTCGGTCATTAACAAATCAAATTGTTTCCGTAAAATCTTAATCCCCTCTTTAATATTTTTATCATCTGGTCTCTTTATTAATAATTGCTCAAGCATCTCTGTGCTTTATGTTGTATTATGTAATTATAATTACAGTTGGATGAATGAAGTATAAACTGACCCAGAGATACATTTTTGTCCATGAACATGCAATTTGGAGTATTTAAAGGCATGGGAGGCAATCTGAAGAGTACATACTGTTTTCTCCATTTGTCTTGATTGTCTGATACTCCAAGTCAGTTTAGTCTTGACTTGTCTTAAACAAATGTGGCCTTGAGTCCTCTATGCAGTTAATATTTTTACTACTCCCAGGGCTTTTCTAAGGAGATACATGTTTAGGAAACATTTCTATTTCTTACATAGCTACTAAATGAAATTCTCTTCCAGAGACAAGAGACTCATTGCATACCTATTCAGCTACCGGTATGATTTCATCTGACAGAGGCCTGGGCTGGCTGTGCCATAATTAACAGGTACATACAAAACGCCACTTTAATTACTACGTTCACAAAAACCAGAGGGGAATCTCACTGGAGTCAGTATTCTGTGCTAATTACAGCACTCCAACATACATGATATTGCATCCTTTAAAAGCACTCTATTTGATCTGCAAGTTTAAGCATAAGATGTAATGAAGTGTTCTGCACGTGAGCAAAAGAGAGAAGGTACAATACTACTAAACATATTCACCATATTTTTTTCAGAGATTTGTAATAAAGATTTTGTTATCGAACTATTGATTAACCCAGGCATCACGTTGCTTTTTAAATAATTAAATGCTCTCATTTACATGCATAGTTGCTGACAGACTTGGGGCATGTGGTTAAATTCCGTATCCTGTATTCTTTATATTTTGTAAGGTATATTTTGTATATCTTATGTAAGGTAAACCATCACAGGCGCAAGAGCAGCCAGTGCAGGGCAATTGTATTTCTCAGTTGATATTGTTTGTTCTGAGACTCTTTAGATCTCTTGCATGCTGGATGTTAGATTTTAGCTTTGTGTCCTAAGATTCACTGGTACTTGGGAACAGCAGCTTTAGGCCAGCTGCTAGGAAACCAAGTCAGCCAACAGGCTCAGCTCCAAGGCAAAACAGGCCAAATAGTATTTGCCATAACTCCACTATGAATCCTGCAACTCTCATTTCAGTTTCAAGTAATAGCAAGCAAATATTCTTATCTAAAAGCCCCAAGGTCTGGATGTCCTAACTGGAGAAGTGAAAGAACTGGTTAGAGTAAAAAAAAAAAAAAAAAGAGCATTAACAAGAAACACTCTTCTGCTTTTTTAAAAAATATACTTGCAGGTGAGGCTTTCCCCTAAATCTAGTTTGCACTTGGAAAAAGGAAGTAGCAACTGAAAAGCAAGTGTGGCCAATTCAGATTTTAATTTGTGTTTTGTATTTCTGTATAAGTTTCCGAATATCCAAAATAGTAAAACAGAGTAGAAAAAAACAATATCAAATGGGCCTAAACATACTAACCACATTCTAGTGGAGTCACAATTCATCTACTGAGGAATTAATTAAGGGCTTGCTTGAATGTGTTGAAAGAAAAATCATCAGGGTCCAGTCCAAGCCGGGAATAAACAAAATGGAGACTGTTTAGGAAAGAAGGTTCTGTTTATTGAGTTGCCAGAAACTTTGGTGGCACAACATGTTTCTGGAGTGACTGACAAAATGGGAGTGGGTGGGTTTTTATATTTTTTGTGGGGGGGTTGTGTTTGGAGTTGTTCCTCTTTGAGGTTGTTCCTGTTCCTGTGCAATGAACTTTGACCTGAGGTTCAGTGTGCCCTTTTGGTATTCTTTTTTTAATAATATTTTATTAATTTTCCAATTTTACATTTAAGTATTTAAAAAGCAATGTGGTGGCTAGGTTAATCAATAGTTCGATAACAAAATCTTTAGTGCAAATCTCAAGTTAAACATCAAATATTTCCTCTCTTTTTCCCTTGACATCTACTGTCTTGTATTTAAGCTAATACAGTTCTTATTATATCAACTCAGTAAAAACATCATTATTACTCTGCTGGACCAGTTATGTAATCATCTGGCCAGAATATGTACTTGAGAATTGTGTTAGAATGTTTGGCATTTAAAGGGTTAGATGCTGTTTCCTTAAGAGATGGCTTGTGAGTAATGTAGCTTATCCAGTTAAGTGGGGGGAGTTTCTAAGTTTATGACTGTACTTCCTGGCTTTGTGTCATTTCGTATCATCCAGCCGCATGGCTTGGAAGCCTCGTGGCTTAGAAGCAGCCGTAATACAACATTGTTGTTGCTTACGTACCTGCCTCCCAGCTGCGTTTCTACAGCCCTGCCCACGCTACTCGAGGAGGTAGCCGGGTTGGTGGTTGAGTTCCCCAGACTTATTGTCTTGGGGGACTTTAATGTGCCGTCACTCGGTGAGTCCTCTGGGTTGGCGCGGGAGTTCATGGCTTCCATGGCAACCATGGACCTGACACAAGTAATCGAGGGCCCGACCCATGAGAGGGGATACACACCTGACCTGGTTTTTCTCTTGGAACAGTTGAGGAATGATCTGATATTAAGGGACTTAGAAGTGTTGCCCTTGTCATGGACAGATCATTTTCTGCTGCGGCTTGAGTTTACGACACCAATCCTCTCTCGCAGGGAGCCGGAACCGATTAAATGGTTCCGCCCCAGACGCCTGATGGACCCTATTGGTTTTCAAAGGGTGCTTGGGGAACTGCTGGATTCGCTCGTACACAGTTCAGCGGAGTCCCTAGTGACGGCCTGGAATATGGCTGCTACGGGGGCTCTAGACCGGATTGCGCCATTGCGACTTCTCTGTGGTAGCAGACCCAGGAGATCTCCTTGGTTTACCGAGGAACTCAGGGGGATGAAGCACCAGAAGAGACGTTTAGAGAAGCAATGGAGGGAAAGCAGATCCGAATCTGATCGAACCAAATTGGGAGCTTATATTAAGATCTATTTGGAAGCAATCACTACGGCAAGATCTCAGTATCTTTCCGCATTGATTGCGTCTGCGGAATCTCATCCGGCTGCCCTGTTTAGGGTGACTCACTCTCTCCTTGATACGGGGAGGAGAGAGGAAACTTTGAAGGGCAATGCTGAAGAATTTAATATCTTTTTTGCAGACAAGGTCGCTCAGATCCGGGCTGACTTGGACTCCAATTGGAATACAGTATTGGCTGACAATGAGTCAGTCGAGATGACAGAGGCCCGTCTCAGTCCTGTTGAATGGGAGGAGTTTGATCTGGTAACTCCTGATGACGTGGACAAGGCCATTGGAGCTGTGAGTTCTGCCACCTGTTTACTGGACCCGTGCCCCTCCTGGCTGGTCTCGGCTAGCAGGGCGGTGACACAGAGCTAGGTCCATGCTGTTGTTAATGCTTCACTGAGGGAGAGGTCCTTTCCGGCTCCCTTAAAGGAGGCACTTAAAGGCAGGGCACCTCCTCAAGAAGCCTTCCCTGGACCCAGCAGTTTTAAATAACTATTGTCCAGTCTTCCCACTTTTTAGGGAAGGTTGTTGAGAAGGTGGTGGCACTCCAACTCCAACGGTCCTTGAATGAAACTGATTATCTGGGCCTCAGCAGTCTGGGTTCAGGTCCGGTTACAGCACGGAAACTGCTTTGGTCGCGCTGACCGATGATCTCTGGCGGGCCCGGGATAGAGGTTATTCCACTATCCTGGTGCTTCTTGACCTCTCAGCGGCTTTCGATACTATCGACCATGGTATCCTTCTGCGCCGGTTGGAGGGGCTTGGAGTGCGGGGCACCGTTTTGCGGTGGTTCACCTCCTACCTCTCTGGCCGGTCACAGTTGGTGTTTGCAGGAGGTCAGAGATCGGCTCCGAGGTCTCTTCCGTGTGGAGTCCCTCAGGGGTCTGTTCTCTCACCTCTGCTTTTCAACATATACATGAAGCCGTTGGGTGAGATCATCCGTCGACACGGGGTGAGTTGTCATCAATATGCTGATGATACTCAGCTCTATATCTCTACCCCGTGTCATTACAGCGGAGCAGTGGAAGTGATGAACCGGTGCCTGAAGGCTGTTGAGGTCTGGATGGGTGCCAACAGGCTCAGACTCAATCCCATGGGTTCTGCCTCCCAAGGACAATTCCATCTGTCCATCCATCACTCTGGGAGGGGAAGTTTTATCCCCATCGGAGAGGGTTCGCAACTTGGGTGTCCTCCTTGATCCACAGCTAAGTTTAGAACACCATCTTTCGGCTGTGGCGAGGGGGGCGTTCGCCCAGGTTCACCTGGTGCATCAGTCACCCATGCCCTTGTCACCTCGAGATTCAACTACTGTAATGCTCTCTACATGGGGCAACCTTTGAAGAATGTCCGGAGACTGCAAGTAGTCCAGAATGCGGCCGCGCGAGCCGTCTTGGGTCTCCCAAGACATGCTCATATCACTCCAGCCCTCCGTGAGCTGCACTGGCTACCAATTGGTCTCCGAACACAATTCAAAGTGTTGATTATGACCTATAAAGCCCTTTATGGCAATGGGCCAGGATACTTGCGGGACCGTCTTCTGCCCCATGAATCCCAGAGACCGGTTGGGGCACATAGGGTTGGCCTCCTATGGGTCCCATCTGTTAGACAATTTATTTATTTATTTATTTATTTATTAATCAAATTTCTATACCGCCCCTCTCCCAAAGGACTCGGGGCGGTGTACAGCCTAAAATTTAAAAAACATATAAATATACAAAATTTAAAATAATTAAAAATAAATTAAATAATTTGGCCGAAATCCCCATTTAAAACCCAAAACATACAAAGCTAAAATCTTAAAAAATACTCAGTCCCCCTAAAACATTTTGACCCTATTGGAACCGAAGCTTCTATGCCAGGCCGGCCTGTCGAAAAAGGAATGTTTTTAGTTCCCGACGGAAGGTGCGTAAATCTGTTATTATACGGAGTTCGGGGGGGAGCTCGTTCCATAACGTGGGAGCTCCCACAGAGAAGGCTCTCCCCCTGGGGGTCGCCAGCCGGCACTCTCTGGCCGACGGCTCCCTGAGGAGGCCCTCTCTGTGGGAGCGTACCGGACGGCGGGAGGTATTTGCTGGCAGTAGACGGTCCTGTAAGTATCCGGGTCCGATGCCATGGAGCGCTTTAAAAGTGGTCACTAACACCTTGAACCGCACCCGAAAGACCACCGGCAACCAGTGCAACTCACGCAGGAGCGGTGTTACGTGGGAGCGCCACAACGCTCCCATCACTACCCGCGCGGCCGCATTCTGGGCAAGTTGGAGCTTCCGGATGCACCTCAAGGGGAGCCCCATGTAGAGAGCATTACAGTAGTCCAGCCTGGAGGTCATGAGGGCATGAGTGACTGTGCGTAGCGAGTCCCGGTCTAGGAAGGGACGCAACTGGCGCACCAGGCGAACCTGGTAGAACATCCTCCCGGCCACGGCCGTCAGATGGTCCTCTAAGGACAGCCGTGAGTCCAGGAGGATTCCCCAGTTGCGAACCCTTCCTGTGGGAGCCACTGTTTCACCCCTAATACACAGCAATGGAATCAGCTGGCTGTACCGGGACGACGGTAACCACAACCACTCGGTCTTGGAGGGGTTGAGCTTGAGTCCGTTTCTCCCCATCCATACCCGCACGGCCTCCAGGCACTGGGTCAGCACGGCAAGGGCATCGTTGGGGTGGTTTGGCGTGGAAATGTACAGCTGGGTATCATCAGCGTACTGGTGGTACTCCACGCCAAAACCACGGATGATCTCACCCAGCGGCTTTACATAAATGTTGAACAGTAGTAGAGGCGAGAGGACCGACCCCTGAGGTACCCCACATACGAGGGGTCTCGGGGTCGACCTCTGGCCCCCTGTCAACACAGACTGCATCCGGCCAGAGAGGAAGGAGGAGAACCACTGCAAGACAGTGCCTCCTATGCCCAGCCCCTCCAACCGTTGCAGCATGATACCATGATCGATGGTATCAAAAGCCGCCGAGAGGTCCAATAGCACCAGAACAGAGGAGCAACCCCTGTCTTGGGCCCGCCAGAGATCATCCACCAACGCGACCAATGCTGTTTCCGTGCTGTAGCCAGGCCTGAAGCCCGACTGGAACGGATCGAGATATGACGATTCCTCCAGGTGCTGTGGGAACTGTCGGGCAACCACACTCTCAACAACCTTCGCAAGAAAGCGAAGGTTGGAGACGGGACGGTAGTTTGATAAAACAGCTGGATCCAGGGCAGGCTTCTTGAGGAGGGGTCTCACCACTGCCTCTTTCAAGGCAGCGGGAAAGACACCCTCACTCAAGGAAGCGTTGATAATTGCTCGGAACCAGCCTCGTACCACCTCCCGGGAGGCCAGCGCCAACCAGGAGGGGCACGGGTCCAGTAAACATGTGGTCGCCCTAAGTCCCCCCAGCAACCTGTCCACGTCCTCGGGGGTCACGGGGTCAAACTCAACCTAGGTAACAGTCTCAAGACCAGCCTCCGCCTCTCCCATTGGACATACCCAGTTGAAGTCGAAGCCTTCCCGTATCTGAGCGATTTTATCATACAGATATTTTCCGAAATCCTCAGCTCTACCCTCTAAGGGGTCTCCCCTCACCTCCTGATGAAGGAGGGAGCGGGTCACCCTAAACAGGGAGGCTGGGCGGTTATCTGATGACGCAATAAGAGCAGTGAGGTAGGAACACTTCTCTGCTCTTATCGCCATTAGGTAGGACCTAATATGGTCTCTTACCAATGTTCTGTCAGATTCGGCACGGCTTGATCTCCAACTGCTCTCTAGGCGTCTTTTCCAGCGTTTCATCTCTCTCAACCCCTCATTATACCACGGGGCCGGTCGAGACCCACGCCGAATCAGAGGCCGCAAAGGCACAACTCGATCCAGGGCACCGGCAGCCGCCCTGTCCCAGGCCGCCACCAGCTCTCCAACTGAGTCGTGTGACAGACATATCTCAGGGAGACTAAGATGTTCCGCTGCCAAAATCCCAGGGGTCCCAGATGTTTCTCGGCCCCTGGGGGGAGGTCTCTAGCCATTCCCCATCGGAGGCCCGGCTGCTCTCACAGGGAAGCGTTCTCCATCTGCTGATGGGGCTTAGGGTTAGGGCCTTCTCTGTTGCTGCCCCAGCCCTCTGGAACCAACTTCCCTCAGAGGTTCGTACTGCTTCCTCCCTCCTAGCTTTCTGAAAACTCTTAAAAACACATTTATGCAGGCAGGTTTGGGGCATGTGAGTTGCACTCTGCCCCTGGGCCTCTGATTGTGACTGTGTGTTGTATGAGAGGAAATAGTTTTATAGTTTTTACATTGTAAATTAGTATTTTAATTGATTTATACTATATTTTTGTACTTGTATTTTTGCTGTGAGCCGCCCTGAGTCTTGGGAGAAGGGCAGCATATAAGTCAAATAAAATAAATAAATAAATAAATAAATAAACAAACAAACATGTGATTTATATACAGGATGGGAAAAGCCATTAATTTTTTACCTAATGAAATGGATCCCGATTACCATTGTATTCCAGACGTATCTCAGCTTAATCGGGAGTCATTGATGAGAATTCCTGTGAATTAAAGTAATCATTTTTTGATCTGTTCATTTGAGTAACTTCTGCTTGTCTCATGTGGATAGTGAAGCATTTACTCAGCGTGGGCAGGACAATTACATTTATCAATAAATTTTTACCTTATACGTATCTTAATTATTTTTTACATTCAATCTTCATAAACAATCATATCCTGTTATTAATTTTTTTCCCAATTTTTAGTTTCCCATCAATATTCCAATTTAACCTTTGATATTTATAACTTTCAAGTTTTAGGTAACTAAGATTTCTCTTATCTCAATTCATAACAGAATAATATCCAAAATACACATTTTATCTATTTGAATATAATCTTGTTCTATTTCCTAAAATTTATCTATTTCCGACCATATTAAATCATCTACTTAATAATACAATATCCCCTTTAATAAATCAAAACCATTGTATATATTACCTGGGTTAATAAATCAAACATATTCATAATAATTTTTTTTCTTTTAGGTCTAATTTTTAAATATTAAACAGATAAAATCCTTATTTTCAATTAATTTCCAAATATTTTAAGTCTAATGACCAGAATTCCCCTTATTTCAACTTCTCCCTTTAACCCTCTAATTAATAATATGAAATCCCCTCTAATAAGTCAAAACCCCAATTTTCTTCACCCTTATTCTGGCTTTCTTCCTTTGCCAACTAGGCTTCCATATCAGTGCTTTTAGATCATCAAATAGATCTCCCTCTATTATTATAAATGTTATTTGAAATAAAGGAGACCATTTAATTGCCATTTTTTTTTGGAAGGACTAGCCCATTTGTATTCATAAAGTTGTCTCCCTATTATTCCAATTCTCCGTAATTGCCCTAGTATGTTTGCATTCAATCTGTTCTTCTTCTTTCTCAAATTTCTTCTGATTTATATAGAAAGTCTTTTCCATTTTCAATGTCACTCCCTTTTCTGGATTTTCCATTAACTGTATTTGTTGGTCAATTGAGTCCTCTGTCTTAATATTTGATTGTTCCACTTCTTCTGTTATCTTCTGTGTTGTTGGTTCTTTGGTTATAGTCAAAGTTTGGGTTTGTGTATTTAGCTGGCGTCTTGATCTTTTATGTTAGGTCTTATTTTATCACAAGCTGAAAGAATGGTTTCATGTATTGCTTTCAACATGGAAAGGATCTTTTCCTGGTCTTCATCCATCTCTTTCACATGTTTATAAGTAATCTTTATAGTAAAAGTCGTTTGTCAAGCAAGATTTTATAGTCCAAGGTATTTCATCATCTCATATAGTAACTAGTATTCCTCAAATAAAGAGATAGGAAGGCAATTCCCCACATATAACTCTGAAAGTCAATAAGGGTTTACATTCACAGTTCAAGTAGGCCAGTTATGCCACCCAGCTGTTCTCTTACAACTGAGTTTTTCACAGGTGGTGCCAAGGTCAGAAGAGTCTTATGTAAGGTCTGGACTTCAAGCCAACTCTCTATTAGGAAATAACAAGTTGTAATACCAAACCTTGCCACAAGATGTCATCAATTCCATTTAAGGTTTTTTAAGTCCAAATTTTTATAATACTTTATCCAATTTTATTTCTTTTTTGTAGATAAAAGCAAAAGTCTCCAATAAAAATAGGAAAAATTTTGGTCCCCAAGTTTCAGGAACATATAAATCCAATTAAATGAAAGTTGTTCTTTTAATGCTTTAATTACCCTGGGTAATCAGTTGCCGCTATTCTTAGAGGATGGGATAAAAATTCCCTTCCTTCTCTCCTCGCAGAGGGAAAGATACTTCAGGCAGCTTTTACAGGAAAAGAAAGTACTTATGGTAAAGAGAAGATCAGATCTCACCCAGTTTTATCCATGTTGCTTTCGAAGTACTTGGTGGTAAGTTTGACTTTGGCTGTCTGCAGCCTAGTGACGGGCCATATTACTATGGCCAGTCTTTCCTCCGCCGGTTTGGAGAGCTGCCCCGATCGAGCGGAAGAGCTGCTGCCCTCCCACGATCAAGCGTGGGTCCCATCCTTGCTCGTCGCCCCTACAGGGCAACTTTCGACCCTTTCCAGGGCCCCCAGCAGAGCGAAACCAAATGCGGAAGATGGAGCTCGCCTTCCAGCGTCCATGGCGGCTGTGATGGCAAACCCCCCCTTTTGGTATTCTAATGATGTTGGATTAATCCTACTATGTCCTAAAAGCTATTTCTTTAGATTTTGGGTGGAGAACGTTGATTTTAGGAGTCTTTGTCTTTCTAAAAAGCCAACTTTTATTATTTTGTTGTATAACTATACAGTATTGGGAATACTGTATAGTTGAGGAACCTTGGGGGACAAGAGGGAGAGAGCACCACAGCCTGGACAAGTATTGTGCAAAAGATATTTCAGCCCAAAGATGGAGGGAGGGCATGGGAAACATTTTTTAAAAGACCCTCCATAGTTTTCTGGAGAGTAAAAGAATTGACATGAAAGTCCAGCAAGATTCTGTTAATATACCTTACAATAAAAATAGAGCTAGGTTGTGCTTCCTGTGTGGATCAACTTGCAGGATTAACACCCTCAGTGGCCTTCCAGCAAAACTAGCTGCTCACTTGATCATTATATGAGAACAGCATCTCCTTATCTCAAATCATGCAAAATTAATTGTTGGGATCTTTCAAACGGTTAAGGAAATAAACTATGCTTTGGAAAGTTATTTATATCATTAAATGTTAGGGTGGGGTGACAGGGATTTATCTCAATATATAAAATTTGGAAACACAAATATCTAGTTTGGAATGGAATGGAATAGAATAGAATAGAATAGAATAGAATAGAATAGAATAGAATAGAATAGAATAGAATAGAATAGAATAGAATAGAATAGAATAGAATAGAATAGAATAGAATAGAATAGAATAGAAGCTGGAAGGGACCTTGGAGGTCTTCTAGTCCAGCCCCCTGCTTAAGCAGGAGAACCCAGGGCTTTTTTTTCCTCATAGAATGCCCAGAACAGAGTTCCGGCACCTTTTTTGGATGGAACCTTATAGGGTAGGCAAGGCGGGTTGTATGACGTGTGCGAGTTCCGGCACCTTTTTTTTTTTTTTTTTAGAAAAAAAGTACTGGGAGAACCTATACCATTTCGGACAAGTAACTGTCTAGTCTCTTCTTAAAAACCTCCAGTGATGGAGCTCCCACGATTTCTGGAGGCAAGCTGTTCCACTGGTTAATCGTCCTCACTGTTAGGAAGTTTCTCCTTAATTCCAGGTTGCTTCTCTCTTTGATCAGTTTCCAACCATTGTTTCTTGTCCTGCTGTCTGGTACTTTGGAGCATAATTTGACTCCCTCTTCTTTGTGGCAGCCCCTCAAATACTGGAATACTGCTATCATGTCACCTCTGTATATAAACTTGGTCTTTTTTTCCATAGAACAAGGCTGACAGTAAATCCATTGCCCTGGAAAATATTTTTGCTCCAAACATCTACAGATAAAGCCAAGTCATGAGAATGTATCTTGGAGCAAAAGACTATATTTTCCTTGTTCCTGAGATCAACAGTTATCTTCATCGCCCACTTTTTAAATTTTTTAGGGTGTTTCCACAGAGTCTTCTCACTTGACACCACCCATTTAAGCCATAAACTCTGAAACCAATCCAGAAATATATATTCTATTCCTCCGGAACACATTTCAAGCCATATTACATAATAGGAAAAAATCCATGTTAGAATCAGATCACAAAGAATAATCCAATGAGGAGTCTGCAATGTCAAGATAATGGCTTTTGATTTAATTGTGTGATTTAATTGTCAGAACTATCTTTAAGGACATTTCCTTGAGTGGATGAAGCATATTGTGTGAGCAAAGCCTGTCGGTATCTCCTTAAATGTGTATTTATTTTTTTTTGCTGCCAAGTTTTAAAGCTAGTTTTACTATTTATATGTAATTTGTAAGTCAATGTCAGACTTCATTCTTGTCCTTTTTCAAAGCAAATTGTACACTGAATGGAAATAGCCAAACCTCTCGAATGTGTCAGTATGTTTTGCAGGTAATTAGGAATTGTATTTGAAACTTTAAGAAAAAGCTGTTCATGGAAAGGATAGGATAGAAGAAAAAAGGCTTCTCAACTACCAGCATGTTAAAAACCAAGCAAGTTTGGAAAGATGAACGAGTTTCTCCAGTTATTACCTTTTCACATTGCTCATAATTCCATATTTCTTTAATAGCAAATGTTCATGAGTGAGATTTTTAAAAAGATGAGTTTTAAGAGTCAGTCCAAGAATGAATTTGAACTTCAGATATTTTAATCATGCTTTAAAATTATGTAACAAAATTTAAATCCTTTGCAGAATCCTTTGAATTTTAATCCTTTCAAAAATATTTTGACCAGATTAAAAATCTTCCATAAGAACAGCTCATATTTGCACAGCCAGCCTCTGAGGCCCATTTCTTAAAGTGACTGGTGCAGTATAATTGCTGCTGAAAATCACTAACTGGTATCTCATTTTCTGATCAATAAAATACTCTAGTTTAAATTTAAATGCTGAGATAAAACAATATTACCATAAAGCATATTCAACCTAGAAAATAACTTCTCCAGATCAGCTCAACCTTAGAAGGTGAGTATTTTTCTAAACTTTCCCAACTCTCTCAATTTTGATAAATATGTTATTTATTTTATTTTGTTTTATTATTAATTAAATTAATTTCAAAGCATAGATAGTGTTCTTTGCTTTGCTTTGTGATACCATCAGATTAATGATGTAACATCATTGTGACATTCAGAGAGGATATGAAATATTGCTTTTACTCTGAACTGGCTTTGTCAAATTATTCTTTAGCCAATCAGAAATATGATGTGATTTTCTGTTTGCTTTATGTAAAACAGTCTGGAAAAACACCAGGTAGTTTTAAAGAATGGTTTTGGGTGTGAATGGGGTAAAAGCGCTGAGCTAGAGAGGATCTCAATGCTAGTTTTTATCCACTGCTTCTTGACCCTTACAGCATTATTAAAACATTTTGTAGAAAAACTTAAACACAATATTAATCCATATCTCCTGAGGTGTTACAATTGCTTGATTTTTTTCCCCTCACACTAGAAATAATGAAAGAGCTTTGAGGTTGGTAATAAATTTGGAAGTTGACTAAATATCATTTTGCTATTAAAAAACACATTTGATTAGATTAGCTTCACCTTTGCTTCTAAATGCTCCCAATCATTTCCAATGGGAGCAGCCAATTCTATCTTACATCCCAGAAGTAGAATACAACAGATGCTCTGTCAAGGCTGCTCCTTTATATCCTTAATGCTATGATATGACTAAGAAACAGAAGAATAGGCAACTGTACAAGTAGCAACATCTGCTTGTACATCCCATCATCTTCCACTTAAGGCAGCTCTTCATGCTAGTTAATGACAGAGTTGGCCATAATTAAAACATAATTAGACCCAATATTCATACCCTGTGACTTTTCTTCCTTAACTTTGGTTCTCTTTCTGGCCAGAGTCATAGGCCTCTCTGTTTCACAGACTCCTTTCCTCCAACCTCTTTTTGAATTTTTCATCATTTGCTTCTTCTCACATAATGGGTTTCTGGTCTACTCTGAAGAACCTAGGATGTGTAAGGCATTGGCATAGTATACGTGCGGATCCAAGTAGTGTGGCCTGTTGTAATTGACAGATGGAAATTTTGTCAATGAACAGATATCACTAAGAATGATGCAGGCTGAATAAATGGGTAGGAGCAGAAGCTATTGTGTACTTTTCTCAGTTGCTGATGGCCACGGTGTGGCTCCTGATGTCCTGCTAGTTTTGCCCAGCAAAGAAAGTAAACTAAATGTTATAGTTGTGCCAAGGCTTCTGCAGTTTCACCCGACCTGCTGTTCCCTGTAATGGGGCATGAAGGGAGAGGATGTGATAGGGGGGAAAGCCAAGGAGAGCGGAAGCAGGAGTGGCATGGAGAACTGGAGAAAGGTTGAAGGACAAAGCTTTCCTCTCTCTGTTAAATTTCTACCATCTTGGGAGGGAAAAATACAAGCTCAGAAACACCACCAAAGGGAATTCTAAAGAGCTATAGTATAAAACTCTCTGAGAATGAGATTTTAAAAACCTTGAATCTCTTGCATAGATAATCAGATTAACTGGAGAATGGGTTAATAGGTTAGTGTACTAATGTAACAGTTAACTAATGTACAGTACCAAACTATCTCATTAAGGTACTAATATTTTCACCTATAAAATGGCAGCACATGTCCCTTACAGAGTGTGAAATTAGAGAATTGCTATACACTCTCATGAAGGAATAGCAAACCCTCAGATTAAAATAGTTGTGACTGAGAATGAAGAAATGGCCACCAGGATAAAATTGACTTTCCATAGTGTTCAATGTGACAGCCCACTTTAAAAAAACAACAACCCAGTGGTCTAAGTCCCACTGAATTCAATGGGGATGTGAGTTTTTTTCTCACTGAGAATCTGGTGGTCAGCACAGTGCTTATTAGGCCCACTGTTGCTAGGACAGGCCTGTTGCTTGGTTATTCCACCAAGAAACCATATTATTTACATCAAGGGGTGGGTTTTTTAAAAATACTTTTAAGTAAGTGCTAAGAAACTACATAAAAATCAGAAATGTAACTACATAATCAAACATCCCAAATCACTGTACTTAGTCCTTCCTAATTCGGGAAATGGATCACAAAAAGTATGCAAAGCTATATATTTAATGTTCTGACTGACACTTTTCAAGTTTGCTAAACTATGTGTCCCCTTACCTCCCCCCTCCCCACTTGCACCACTTAGCCAAAAGGTAAAGAAGCTAGCTCCTACAATTACAATTCCTGCATGCAGTATTGCTTCTTGACCTTTTGGCTAAGTCTCAGTGTTTGTGTATTATTTCTGTGTGTATTACAAATGAAAATGTTATCAAGTAAGAAAGAATGAAGTGTGATATGTGAACATGTCTCTTTTGACTGTGATAAAATGGTAAAGTAAGAGGAATGCTGTGTGAAAACCTAAAAAGAAAGAATTATTTTCATGTGTCCTTATTCAGCCTTTCCTCAGGCTTGTAGTTTATCTTCTTAATAGTCTAAAATGCCTTGTAAATAATCCAGGCACTTAATTCATTTTCCCTAAATGAATGAAGAAAATCCATTTTAATTTTATAGTGGTTGTATCACATCAATTTAACTTGCTTATACACTCTCTTCCTTTCTTTCCTTCAGAACTTGCCATCCACATACTATCCCACATTTTATTGGTGCAGTGCACAATTTCGGGATTTTGAAGTAACTGTTCTCAATTAAATGTTTGAAACTAAAATTCTCAGTCAGGAATTTCCAATTCTAAGTATAGAAAGGATTCAGTTTAAAGTAATGGTGAAAGAATAAGCAGGTTACCAATTTGTAAATCATAAAACTAACTTCCAGAGTCTACATTCTTCTCTTCTGTCATTAGATGTCAAAACATTAATGAGGCATAATTAGGCATAGATGCAAATAAAATGAATGCTATGATGGTATGCAGCAGCTCAGAGCTATCTGCCATCTTGTTGCAAGGCTTATTGGTTTCATGGCAGGTTTTGGAGAAGACAATTAAATAATTGCTGGTCCAACAATGGACTCAAAGTCTGTAAAGAAGAGGGTGGCTGCTGAGAGATATTGTTTAATACCGGTATCAGACCTTCTTCTGCAGTTATTTACTGTTTCTTTTTCCTTCTGAGAAATTGCATGAAAATGCAGCCCTAGAGAGAGAAATTCACTGAGCCTTCAGCTAGCAAAAAGACAGCTAAATGCCCTTCCTCCCATCTGCCAACAGTCTCACTCAAATGGTGCTCCCCACAAACTGGTAAAACCTACTGTATTTGTGGAGACCATATGTAGTTCCCTACCAATCCCCCTATCAGTTCAGCTAAACCGGCCTTTGCTTGTTCTCGTGATGTTGTCTCTATTCAATCCCCACTTGCGTCAGCCTACTGCTGACAAAATCTAGAGCAGCGGTTCTCAATCTTTTTCAGGCCACGACCTCGACCTGCGCCGCGCATACGCGGCGCAACCCCGACCTGCACCACGCATGCGCGGCGTGATGGCCCGCATTGCGCATGCGCGGCATGGCGCGACTGCCCACATCGTGCATGCGCAGCGCGACGGCCCGCATCGTGCATGCGTGGCGCGGCACAATGGCCCGCATCGCGCATGCATGGCGTGATGGCCCGCATCGTGCATGCGCGGCGTGAAGGCCCGCATCGCGCATGCACGACGGCCCGCATCGTCCATGCGCGGCACGATGGCCCGCATCGTGCATGTGCGGCATGACGGCCCGCATTGCGCATGCACGGTGCTACCCCACGCATGTGCAGTGCTGCCCCTTGCGCCGGCTGAGGGGAAAAGGGGAAAAAATGGCGGACTGCGTTGTTTGGCGACCCCCGTGAAATGGTCATTCGACCCCAAATGGGGTCGCGACCCACAGGTTGAGAATCGCTGATCTAGAGTCATTTTTGGTGGTTCCAGCTTGGAACCAAGGCTTTCCTTCTTCTTCCAACACCATACTTTCCATGCAAACAATCTAAGGTGCCTTAGGGATCAATTTGTGAATGACATATTCATGGACACCGATCTGCTGGTCCAACAAACATACTGGGAAAATGGCCCTCCCCATCTGTTTCCTGGGCACTGCCTTTCTACGGTTTCTTCAGTGGCATGAGAGACTCAATACTTGGCATTTTTCTCTTTATATATTGGAATATTGAACTTTCAAGAGATTGATAGATCTGTCAGTCAGAATCCTGTTATTCAATGTAATAGATTATATATATGTGAGTTCTCTGAGAAAGTTATAGAGAAAATATATGAAGCACATACATACAAATACATAAAACAGTGTTGGAGCAATGAAGTAGCTGTATACCTGATCCAAAATGATTTGCAGGAGAAATTGTCTTAAGGGGAAAAAAAGATTGAGTAGCACAGTAGCTCTGAGAACTGATTTAAATAGGCTTCTCTACTTTGTATTTCAAACCACTTCTTATCATCACACATATAAAGCTGAGGAGAGTATTCAACATAGGTATATCAATCTTATAATTTTCAGACAAAATTATTGATCTCCCAAGGGATAATCTGATCAACTTCTAGGTGACACCATCTATGAAATTGTTTCACAGAACTATCAACCTCCTGGGTAATAGTGATAAATTATTCTATTATAATAAACATTAAACGTCTAAACAAATCAAAATTAAAGTTAAATAAATAAGAAACATTAAGAGTTGTAGCTTCAAAGCACACCCACTATGTGTTCAACAGAACAACTGGTTGTGATTTTCTTGCTGGTGGGTACTGCTAGATGGGAGGAGACAGGATGACAGGGGATCCGTTAGGAGTTGCCTTGAAACTATTAAATCATGTGAGGACAACACCCTGCTTAGCCTTCCTGAAGAGCAATAAAGACAGGCTATACAGCAACAACACAGTTAATATCAATATACTTTCCTCCTTACTCTTGGATGGATGGAAAATATATTAATACGGTGTGATAAGGACGATTTCATTATTTGCTCTATTCTTTATGGGCAGCCTTTTAATAAACATCAACTATATTTATTTCCACAGCAGATGCTTCTGTTCAGTAGAATTAAGCTAAAGGGGGGGAAAAGCAGCAATGAACTCGGAGGAAGCATTCCTACTTCATCCCCTAAAAGCTGGGGATAATCTCCAAAGCAAAGCAGAAGATATGGTCAGTGGAGAGTCTGAATTAACTGGCTTTTCAGAAGATCACCAATTGATCTTCCCTCACTTGACAAATTATACCCTTTACAGAATCCTTCTTTAAAACAAATGAGCAAGATGGGAAATCTACAGGCTAACAGATAAAATCTCATATGGGATAATTACGAAATAAATATTCGGGGGCTTGAAAACTTTTGAAAAGCATGCTGATTGGATAGGGACCAAATGATTATGTAGCCATTGTTAAGTTCATTGCTGTGAAGGCTGCCACTTCGTTTGGAAAACTAGGGCAGAAATTACACTGGATGTCCTGCTATCAAAATCATGCTATTTTTTTCCCACATGCAATTGCTTTTTGGTAACACATTAAGAACAATTATGCTAAAACACCTACTTTGCTCTGGACATGACCAAACTGCTTTGGTCGCTCTGATGGATGATCTCAGGCGGGCCCGGGATGGAGGCCAGTCCTCTGTCCTGGTGCTTCTTGACCTCTCAGCGGCGTTCGATACCATCGACCATGGTATCCTTCTGCGACGGCTGGGGGGAATGGGAGTGGGGGCACCGTGTTACGGTGGTTCTCCTCCTATCTCTCTGGTCGGTCGCAGTCGGTGTTAGTGGGGGGTCAGAGGTCCACCTCTAGGTCACTCCCTTGTGGGGTGCCTCAGGGGTCAGTTCTCTCCCCCCTACTTTTTAACATCTACATGAAACCACTGGGAGAGATCATTCATCGGCATGGAGTGAGATACCATCAGTATGCTGACGATACTCAGCTGTACATTTCCACTCCTACCCAAATCAGTGAAGCGGTTGAGGTGATGTGCCGGTGTCTGGAGGCTGTGAGGGTCTGGATGGGTGCTAACAGATTGAGGCTCAACCCTGACAAGACAGAGTGGCTGTGGGTGATGCCTCCCATGGACATTTCAATCTGTCCCTCCATTACCCTGGGGGGTAACGTTATAGACCCCTCGGAGAAGGTGCGCAACTTGGGAGTCCTCCTCGATCCACGGCTGACATTGGAACATCATTTGTCGGCTGTGGCGAGGGGGGCATTTGCCCAGGTTCGCCTGGTTCAGCAGTTGCACCCTTATTTGGATCGGGAGTCTCTACTCACAGTCACACATGCCCTTGTCACCTCGAGGATCGACTACTGCAATGCTCTCTACATGGGGCTACCCTTGAAGAGTGTTCAGAGACTACAATTAGTGCAAAATGCAGCTGCGCGAGCGGTTGTGGGCTTGCCCCGTCGTGCCCACATTTTGTCAACTCTCCGCATGCTGCATTGGTTGCCTATTGGTCTCCGAGCGCAATTCAAAGTGTTGGTTATTACCTATAAAGCCCTTTATGGCATTGGATCAGGATACTTACGGGACCGTCTTCTGCCACATACTTCCCTTCGACTGGTGAGAGCGCACAGGGTCGGCCTCCTCCGGGTCCCATCAGCGAAACAATGCCGTCTGGCGGGTCCTAGGGGGAGGGCCTTCTCTGTTGTGGCGCCCACCCTCTGGAACCAACTGCCCCCTGAAGTCCGTGTTTCCCCCACTCTCCTGGCCTTCCGGAAGAATTTGAAAACTTATCTATGCCGGCAGGCCTGGGGATGATTGTGATTGTGTCTGTATGATGAATGTGTTTGGGTGGTCTTTTAAATGCTTTGTCGACTCGGTTTTTGGTTTTTAAATGCTGTGATGTTGTTTTTTTGTTCATGTTGTTAGCCGCTCCGAGTCCTTTGGAGAGGAGCGGCATAAAAATCCAATAAATAAATAAATAAATAAACAAACAAACAAACAAACAAATAAATAAATAAATAAAGCACACAACTGCATTTTGTGTGCAGCTGTGATTGAAGAGAGAAAATATCAGAACAGGGATGTTGCTTCTGATGGAACCAATTGAGGGAATCTCCTGGATCCAGAATTCCATCCAGGTAATCGAGGTGGTGATATGGCTGGAAATACTGTTCCTAAGATTTAGTTGGTCTCCCTGTAATTGTGCATGCCTTGAAACTACTTTTGTAAGAGGTTTATGGACAGACCCAGGATCAGCAGGACGCCCCAACCTTCTCAAAGAGTCAGAGGATTTCAGCAGGTCTTTTTGACAGCAGAGCTTCTGATTCAGCTGCAAGGCAAAAGAACATTCTGCAGCAAAAACATTGGAGCTTCAAGAATAATTCTTGCCTTATCCTGTCTCCCAGCTGAAGACCATGTATTGTAGCAATTTGTTCACAGTTTTCTGTGTTTTCTAAACTGAAGGAACATTTTCATGCACCCAGTGAACAAGAAGCAGAGTGCGTCAATGAGGACAGAGGGCAAGGTGCCAATTGGATACCTATTATCGTATCCTTTTTTCCATCAGTTAACCACAGTATAAATCAGCTCACAGGGAGAGAATTAAGTCTGCAAACATGACAGCAGTGAGGACATTCACCTGAAACTAGAAATATTTCTAAGAGTTTGAGAAATAAAATCAGTGGCTATGTAGAAGTGTCCTAAATTACATTTGGAGTGTAACATTGTAATGCAATCCATTTAGGGTGTCCTTTCAATGATTTTCAAAAACTAAATATAGGAAGTGACTATGGGAAAACTCAGAATGAGATCAGACTGATGGGGAATAAAAAAAATATCACATGGAGGGAATTTGTGGGTTGTGATTGAAATAAACTCTAAGCCTGTGGTGTGTTGCTGTTCATATAGTTTCAACATGCAAAATTCTAAGGGCTGGGATTTGTCATTTCCTCAGCTGAAATTCTAGTTGATTGGTGGATGGATTGATCACCAAGCAGTAGCCAAACATTAGAGTTCTTGTATCTCTTAGCTGCCATCTAGGGGCAGTTGCTGGATAAGTTTGAGAAAAGGATTTGGCTGAGGGGATTGGTATGGAAGTTATAAACTACTCCAAGAACATTACACGGGGAGGAAGTGACGAACCAGGCCTCTGGGAGCAGTGATCTTTCCGGCAGCTTACAGAAACACAAAGAATGAACCTTTTCAATTGCAATTACACTTACAATTATATGCATTAAGCCAATTTCAAGGCTCTGGAGTCTAGGTTTACTGATGAATTGGCTGACCAATCCATTAAAATGAAAGTATAAAAGATTCCAGTCCTCTCAGAGCTAAAAGAAGACTGAGCAGTTGGGGGTCAGTTTAGGGCTACATGGATGGGGGGGGGTCCCATCAAGAAAACGGGAGAATCAAGCAAAGCTAGAAGTTTGCCAATATCAACACATCTTTTGAAACCACCCTCACATGCTCCATACTGCCTGCATGAACAGTTTGGGGGTGAGATAAGAGAAAGAGAACAAAGCAGAGCATTCAAAGCCAGCCTTGGGTTGCTTCAGCTACATGTGGACAGTGTGAAGTAGCTGCACGCTAATTGCAGTGATATGGCTATAGATCAGCGGTTCTCAACCTATGGGTCGCGACCCCATTTGAGGTCGAATGACCATTTCACGGGGGTCGCCAAACACTGCAGTCCGCCATTTTTCCCCCCTTTTCCCCTCGGCCGGCGCAGGGGGCAGCACCGCGCATGCGTGAGGTAGCACCGCGCATGCATGATGTGGGCCGTCGCGCTGTGCATGCGCGATGCGGGCCGTCGTGCACGCACCATGCATGTGCGATGTGGGCCATCACACGCGCACCGCGCATGCGCGATGTGGGCCGTCACGCTGCACATGCGCAATGCGGGCCGCCGCACCGCACATGCGCAATACAGGCCGTCGCGCCACGCATGCGCGGCGCAGGCCGGAGTCGCAACCTGAAATAGGTTGAGAACCGCTGCTATAGATTCTCTTCCAACCCCCTTTTAGTTCTCCTTTTCTATGACTTCAGATGAAGTCATTTTAGGGTTTTACTTACTTTCCATCCAGTTCTATGTTCTCTAGCACAGGGGTCCCCAACCTATGGTCTGCGGCCCGGTATCGGGCCGTGACTTCTTGGCCACATGGCTGCGGGAATAGCTGGCGAGCCCCCCACACTCATGGTGGTGCCTCCATGCAGGCTCTAGTGGCCCCATTTGCGCATGTGCATGGGCGCCAGTGGCCCGTTTGCATGGGTGCCAGTGGCCTGTTTACATGGCGCTAGAGGCCTGTTTGCACATCTGCATGGAACTTCTTGGAACTGTTGAAAGGACTGTGTTGTAGACTGGAGATTGATGATGTTGTATCCCTCCCCCTCTGTTGAGAGAGGGCTATTCATTTTTGACATAGATAACTTCTTTGACCCCTCTTTCAAACCTGCAGTCCTCTCTGTCCAAAATTGAACTTTGCTGTCTTCGAAAGAGTGGACTTTGTCTTTTAAATGCAGATGGACTGCTGACTCTTGTCCTGATGGGTTTGTTCTCCTATGTTGTGCCATGCGTTTATGAAATTGTTGTTTCGTTTCCCCAATGTACAGCTCGGCACATGGCTCATTGCATTGTACTGCATCTACCACGTTGTTCAGTTTGTGTCTGGTGTTTTGTCCTTGGAGTGGATAAGCTTCTGCCTTAGTGTATTCTTAGGTTTGAAGTGTGCACATATATTGTGTTGGCTGAAGATCCTCCTGAGCTTTTCCAGTATTCCTCCAACATACGGAATGACTACGTTGTTTCATTTACTGTTTACTTTGTATAATTATAATAATAATAATAATAATAATAGTAATAATAATAGTAATAATAATGATGATGATGATGATGATGATAATTGACATGGTTGTGGGGCTTGTGTACTCTGAGGAAGATGAGAGCTATGCCAGAGGTTCAACCATACTGGACAGGTCTCATCAGAGGAGTCAGACAAAGAGTGTCCTTCCATAAAAAATATGGTGAGACGTAAATTTCAGAATGCCATACCGGCTCGGATGTTGCCCGGGTTAACAAGGTCCGCACTAGATGTTGGAGTTCCTGGATATCTGGTGAAAAATGGGTTAAAGGACTCAGGATTGTTGGCTGAGTAACCAGGGCTAACAGCTGCAGAACTACTGGAAGAAAAGGTGTTTACCCGTCGCAAATACACAGTGATTGAAAACATAGAAATAATGATCTGTTATTACAAAAAGAGGATATCTAAAACGAATGCACCAGTTTTGGAAAGATCAACATGCAGAATGAGAAATAACAGAACAGAGACTAGCAGATCAATGCCGATTTATAATACAAAATAAAGTATTCACAGAAACAGAATTGGATGAACTGCAAAGGTTTACCCAAGGCAAAGAAATCAATGCCTTGCCAGAAGTAATTCAGAATGTAGAGGCAAACCAGGGGAGTTGGCAGTGAAGGAATCCAGCAGAAATATACAACTGTTCTCAGTTGGAAACCAGGCACCTCTTCCTCAGGAAAAACAAAGCCGTCTAAAGAAATAAAAGAATTGAAAGAAAGAATAACTGAGCATCTAGAACAGCACAAAAACAACAGAATAAGGCTGCCTGCATTGAAGCTTGTTCCAAAGAAGCAGCTAGCACAAGCATTAAAAGATGCAAATACTGCAATATCAAGTATAAGCACCAATTCACTGCAAGAAACAAACCAACTAATGTACAACACAGCTGCAGTTATAACTGAATACCTGGGATGCAAAATCAACAAGAAGAAAAACAAACAAACAGTGCACCACAAAAATGGAAGGTTAGACTAGAAAATAAGATCAGCAAGTTAAGATCACATGCAAGCAAGCTAGAACAGATGAAAGAAAAGAAGCTGAAGAACAAGAAGACCAAAGAATACCTAATCAAGAAATACCACTTAGAAACAAGGAAGATCAAGGAAGTACTGGAAATAATAAAGCAGCAAATAACAGCTATAGCCAGGAAAATCAGTAGATACGAAGCTCGAATTGCAAATTATAGGCAGAACCTCCAGTTTTAATCCAATCAGAAACGTTTCTATCAATCCATCACTGGAGAAACTGCAACGAATCAGTCAGTACCTGACAAGGAAGAAACAGTGCAGTTCTGGAAGCAGATATGGGATAACCCAAAGAAACACAACAAGGATGTGGCTTGGTTAAAAGAGGTGGATGCAAATAAAACAGAAGTTGAAATGAAAGAACTAGTAATAACAACAAAAATGGTAGAAAAAAGAGCAAGGAAGATCAAAAATTGGTCAGCACCAGGTGAAGATGAACTGCATGGGTTTTGGTTGAAACATCTAACTGTTATATACCCACTCATTGCCAAGCAGTTCAACAATATACTACAAGGAAGAGAAATTGAAAAGTGGCTAACAATAGGGAAAACCTACCTAATAATGAAAAATCCAGCAAAAGGGGCAACACCAGGCAACTACAGGCCAATTACCTGCTTACCAACAACTTTCAAATTGCTAACTGGTGTGGTAGCTGATGCAGTACAACAGCATCTAGTTGAAAACAATCTCTTTCCACCAGAGAAGAAAGGAAACCGTCCCAACAGCAAAGGAACAAAAGATCCTAATAGACAAAATGATCTTGGAAAACTGCAAGAAAAGGAAGACTAACCTGAATCTGGCATGGATTGACTACAAAAAGGCATTTGACTCTCTGCCACATGACTGGATAATTAAGTGCCTAGAAATAACAGGAGTCAGTAGAAACATCAGAAAATTTGTGCAAAGATTGATGGCACAATGGAAGACCCAGTTGCAGGTCAATGGTGAAAGACTGGGAGAGGTTAATATCAAGAGAGGAATATTTCAAGGAGATTCATTATCACCAATACTA
The DNA here is from genome assembly GCA_034064705.1 of Bothrops alternatus. Lineage (NCBI taxonomy): Eukaryota > Metazoa > Chordata > Lepidosauria > Squamata > Viperidae > Bothrops > Bothrops alternatus. The sequence goes on from JARGCV010000248.1 coordinate 17,009,305, forward strand.
TTTGTTATTGCACTGTTTCCTCTGTCAACAATACTGAATAACTCAGGACATGGCTATCAAACATCAAAAACATCTGCCAGACTATCCCACCTCCTTTACATGAATGATCAGAAGCTGTATAAAAAACATAATCTGAAATAGAATCGCTGCTCAACACTGTCCGTATATATAGCCAAGATATTGCAATGGAGTTTGACTTGGACAAATGTGCCACACTTACTGTCAAACAAGGAAAAACAATGAAAACTGAAGGAATCAAGATGCCCCATGAAAATAACGTTAAGTGGATGAAGAAGATTACTACAAATACTTAGGTATCCTTCAAGCTGACAACATCAAGCACACTGAAGTCAAGAAAAAGATTAGAGGTGAATACATCAAGAGAGTGAAGAAGATCTTAAAGTCCAAACTCAATGGAGGAAATACCATGAAGGCAATCAACATCTGGGCAATTCCAGTCATTAGATACACAGCTGGAATAGTGGACTGGACTCAAGCAGAACTAAAAGCAATGGATAGGAAGACCAGAAAAATAATGACAAATGAATCATACTCTTCATCCACGCAGTGACATTGACAGACTCTATCTACCAAGGCAAACAGGTGGATGTGGAATGCTGCAAGTACATCAGATGGTTGAATAAGAAAAAATGGCTTTGGAAGAATATCTGAAGGACAATGATGAAGATGCACTGAAATTAGTATATCAGGAAGGCTTACTGATTACTGGAGAGACCAAACTGGCCTACAAGAAAGACCAAATGAAGAACAGAATAGAGGCATGGGAAGACAAAGCACTATGTGGCCAGTACATTAAAAAAACAGCTGGGAAAGCAGATAATAACAAGACCTGGCAATGGCTAAGAGCAGGAAAGTTGAAGAAAGAGACCGAGGGACTAATTCTGGCTGCACAAGACCAAGCCTTAAGGACAAATGCATACAAAGTCAAAATTGAGAAGACAGCAATAGATAGTAAGTGCTGCCTATGCAAAGAAGCTGAAGAAACAGTGGACCACCTGGTAAGCTGCTGCAAGAAGATCACACAGACTGACTACAAGCAGCGGCATGACAAAGTAGCAACAATGGTGCACTGGAAGATCTGCAAAAAATATTATTTGCCTGTAAGCAAGAACTGGTGGGATCATAAAATAGAGAAAGTCATAGAAAATGATAAAGTTAAACTGCTCTGGGACTTCAGAATTCAAACAGACAAGTACCCGCAACAGAACACCCCAGACTTAACAATTGTTGATAAGAAAGACAAAAAAGTCTGGATAGTGGACGTGGCAGTGCCTGGACACAGCAGAATAGACGAGAAAGAACTGGAGAAGATAACAAATTCAAAGACCTAAAAATAGAAATAGAAAGACTGTGTCAAAGGCAAGCAAGGGTAGTACCAATAGTAATAAGCACCTTGGGTACAATCCCAAAACAAATGGAGCACCACTTGAACACCATTGGCATTGACAAATTCACCATTAGTCAATTGCAAAAGGCAGCCTTACTAGGAACTGCTTCCATCCTGCGACGATATCTGTAATACTATCAAACATCCACATCTGCCTATCCCAGGTCCTTGGTTAGGACTTGATAGGTAGACAAAAATGCCAAATCCAGTCTGAACAACAACAACAACAACAACAACAACAACAACAACAACAATAATAATAATAAGCAGAAGAAGAAGAAGAAGAAGACGAAGACGAAGACGAAGACGAAGACGAAGACGAAGAAGAAGAAGAAGAAGAAGAAGAAGAAGAAGAAGAAGAAGAGGAGGAGGAGGAGGAGGAGGAGGAGGAGGAGGAGGAGAAGAAGAAGAAGAAGAAGAAGAAGAAGAAGAAGAAGAAGAAGAAGAAGAAGAAGAAGAAGAAGAAGAAGAAGAAGAAGAAGAAGAAGAAGAAGAAGAATTAGTAGTAGTAGTTGTTGGAAGGGACCTTGAAGGTCATCTAGTCCAACCCGCTGCTCAGGCAGGAAGCTATACCATTTCAGACAAATGGCTGTCCAATCTCTTCTTAAAAACTTCCAGTGTTGGAGCATTCACAACTTCTGGAGGCAGGTTGTTCTACTGATTAATTGTTCTGTCAGGAAATTTCTCCTTAGTTCTACGGTAGGTTGCTTCTCTCTTTTATTAGTTTCCATCCATTGCTTCCTGTCCTGCCTTCAGGTGCTCTGGAGAATAGCTTGATTCCCTCTTCTTTGGGGCAATCCCTGAGATATTGGAACACTGTTATCTTGTTCCCCCTCGTCCTTCTCTTCATTAAACTAGCCATACCCAATTCCAGCAACTGTTCCTAATGTTTTAGCTTTCAGTCCCCTAGTCATCTTTGTTGCTCTTCTCTGCACTCTTTCTAGAGTCTCAACATCTTTTTTACATTGTGGTGACCAAAACTGGATGCAGTATTCCAAGTGTTGTCTTACCAAGGCATTGTAAAGTGGTATTAACACTTCACGTGATCTTGATTCTATCCCTCTGTTAATGCAGCCTGGCTTTTTTGGCAGCTGCAGCACACTGCTGGCTCATATTTAGGTGATTGTCCACTAGGACTCCGAGATCCCTCTCACAGTTACTACTATTGAGCAAGGTACCACCCATACTATACCTGTGTATTTGGTTTTTCTTGCCTAAATGTAGAACCTTACTTTTTTCACATTGAATTGTTATGGAAAAGCTCCTGCTAGGTCTTTTTTGAGATTTGATGAAGTCCCACTTGGGATAGCCACATGTTCTGAGGGCTTCCTTGATGTGTTTTATTTCTTTTTCTTTTCCTTCTTTGCTGGTAGGCAGGCCTTCAGCTCTGTGATGAAGGGTTCTGATAACTCACATTTTGTGCTCCAGTGGGTGATGTAAATCAGAATGTAAATATTGATCCATGTGAATGGATTTTCTGTAAATTTCTATGTTAAGACTTCTGTCTTTCTTAATGTACACAGTGCAGTCCAGGAAGGCTAGACTATTTTCCTTAACATCTTCACGTGTGAATTTGATGTATTTGTTCACTGAATTCATATGTTTGGTGAATGCTTCCAATTCCTGTGTTTTCATCTTGACCCAAATATTGTCCACATACCAGTGAGTGGGTGGAATTTCTGTGAAGGAGTTTAGGGCTTTGGTTTGAAGATTGGCCACAATGGGGAACACAGGTGAGCCCATGGTACAGCTGTGTTTTTGTCTGTATTTATTGAAAATAGTGGTCAGGCAGAGGTCCACAGAGAGGGCTTCCTCAGGGAGCCGTCGGCCAGAGAGTGCCGGCTGGCGACCCCCAGGGGGAGAGCGTTCTCTGTGGGAGCTCCCACGTTATGGAACGAGCTCCCCCCCGAACTCCGTATAATAACAGATTTACGCACCTTCCGTCGGGAACTAAAAACATTCCTTTTTCGACAGGCCGGCCTGGCATAGAAGCTTCGGTTCCAATAGGGTCAAAATGTTTTAGGGGGACTGAGTATTTTTTAAGATTTTAGCTTTGTATGTTTTGGGTTTTAAATGGGGATTTCGGCCAAATTATTTAATTTATTTTTAATTATTTTAAATTTTGTATATTTATATGTTTTTTAAATTTTAGGCTGTACACCGCCCCGAGTCCTTCGGGAGAGGGGCGGTATAGAAATTTGATTAATAAATAAATAAATAAATAAATAAATAAATAAATAAATAAATAAATAAATAGGTGGTCTGGGCTGAAGTTGGTTATGTCACCTAGGGTGGTGTCTTGTTGCAGATGTTTTTTCACTATTGTGACAGCTTCAATTGTTGGGATGCAAGTGAAGAGTGAAGTCACATCATAGGAAACCATGGTCTCATCCGCAACCAGTTTTATTTTCCAAATCTTGCTGGAGAAGTCATGTGAATTATTGATGTGATGAGTGGTGTTACCAAACAGAGGAGCTAGTATGGTAGTTAGATGTTTTGCAATGTTGTAGATGACCGAGTTGATGCTGCTAACAATTGGTCTGAGTAATGTTCCTTCTTTATGGATTTTGGGGGGTCCATATATGCATGGCGTGGCTTCCCCAGGGTACAGACGGTAGTATTGTGGCTTGTTGATGGCATTGTCCTTTAGTAATTGTTGCAAGAATTCAATTATCTTTTCTTGTAACTGCTGGTGGGATCTCTCTTCAGAGTCTCGTATATGGCAGTGTCCTTCAGAAGACGGTTCACCTTGGCCTTGAAGTCATCTGTGTTCAGGATGACTGTGCATCTTCCTTTATCAGCTGGCAAGATGGTGATGTTTGGGTCTATTCCTAGGGATGTCACTGCTCTCCTTTCTCGAATTGTGAGGTTGGAAGGGGTGTTTTGGCACTGGCGAGGGCTGCAGATAACTTTATCCTTAATTGTTCTGCCTCTGGTTCTGCCAGTTTATTGTTCCTGACGGCTGACTCTGTGACTGTGAGATCAACAGTTGGTAGTCTACAACACAGTTCTTTCAACAGTTCCAAGAAGGTTCCACACCCATTTGCACTACTCTGGTGACCCTGAAGTGAAGACTTGCTAAAAGAATGCAAACGAACAGCTGTCTGCAAGGAATATAAACCCTTTCATGCCCCACCATCCAGTCAGATCTGAAGAAGCTTCTTGGATAAGAAGCGAAAGGTCTTCAAAGAAAAACAAGAAAGTCCAGTTGCCTCCTGAAAAAGCATCTTTGGGATAGTACAGCAGTACAGAATAATTGTGATAGACAGGTAGGTTACAATTTATAGCACCAGAAAAATAACAAAAGGTAGCTTTCTAGAGAACAAAAAAGGAACAAGATTGATGGTTAAGGTATTTGTCATAAACACTCTTCCTTTCTTTGTTGTCGCCTGTTCTTATACTACTCTACCATCCACATCTCTATTTAAATATCTAGACATTTCTAAACTTCAAGCACTAGGTGTCATCAGCATTCAGTTTTATACAATAGTAACCCTAATATATAACTGCAGCATAGATCGTACACAAGCATCCTGGAATAAATCCCATAGAATCTGGACGCAGTTTTGCTTAGGCAACTTGGAATTTTTTAGGATCATTTTTTAGGCTTTTTAGCAACTTAGGTTTTTTTAGGTTCATTTAGGTTCATCAACAGTTGCAATTGGCCAGAGTTATTTCTGGAAATGTTTTCAATGTTGGTGTGTGGGTCTTTTGTTGTGGGTCGGTACTCCCCATAATTTCAAAAACATTTTAGTTTTTACTTATACATGCGTACATAAATGTCTATGTTGATTGTCACATTTCTATATATCTTCTTTGCCTGTGGCTTTCCAAACTATTTGCGCAACCAATCCTTACAAATATTTACTTAGAAGTGAGTTCTGCTGAGTCTGTTTAGTGTCTCATCTCAAAACTTTGTCATTTTTCTTGATCTCTGGAGGTGTGCAGGAAGTGAGACATAAGGTAACTACAATACTCTCCATGAGTGGGAAACAGGAAAAACATGTTTTGAACCAGCTGATGAGATTTGTATTTGGCAAGGATTAGGACATGAGCAGGCAACTTGAGGCCTTCCAGAAGTTGCAGAATTACATTTCTCAGCACTGCTAAGAAGTGTATCCAAAGAGAGGAAGAAAGAGGAGATAATAAATGCTGAAATAGTACATTTCATGCATTGCCCTCTACATTCAATATAATACACTGGTCTAATTTCTAGATCAGAAAGTGTCATTTGCATAGAATAATGTTGGCATGCTTGGAATAAAATGGGGCTCCGATGGTGCTGCGGCAGGAAGCAGAGTGAGCTAAAAAAATGCAATAAGGTTATTGTGGCATCTTCAAAACTAACAAAGCATGTCATTTGATATTACTTTTTGTAGCCTTCAGTCATTTCAGCAGAGGCAAGGAACACTATTCTGAATTACAAGTATATATGCTATAGAAAGATGGTGATGGATTATAAACTCTGAGATCAGAACCAAATAAAATGCAGAAAATACAGACCCAGATTATTGCATTTAAGGTTTTCTTATACAGTTTTGCTGCAACTACATGTCTGGAAAGAAAAGTGAATGTTCAAATATTTAAACAGAACACTTACAACACTATCTCATAAAGTAAGAATTATGAAACAAACAGAATCTAGTTCAACAGGATGTATGCCCGATTTATATACTGTAACATACTTCTCCACTATGGCTGTAGATGTTTTAGACCCCAACTCCCATACCACCAATCCAGTATAATCAATTGTCAGCAGTGCTGGGAATGGCCAACTAGTTCTTATGGAAAAAACAGTTTTAAAACAAAAAACTCAAAGCTAAGTTTGCATCCCTTCACAATCTACACTCACATTATCTCAGTGAGTGTCACTGGCGCTATGGAATTCAATTACATCCTAGTCCAGTCATTTTTTTGACCCCCAAAGGAAGTCTTATATAAGCCCTGATTCAATATCATTAGATAGAAGCCATCTTGAGACTTCCCATCCTGCGCGGTAGTGACTGGTCGCGGGCTTGCAAACCGCCGCACTCCCGCAGCCAACTTTCGTCCTGCCTGGAGACCCTAATGGGTCCAAGCCACCCCGGAGAGGCAGTGAAGAAAGAAGGGTGCCCCAGCTACTCTGGAATGACGGCGGTCGTTCCGTTTGTCTTGGGGAAAGCCTTCTAACCTGACAGGAGAAAGGCTGTATTTCATCGATCAGCCCAAGCTACTTGCAACCGGAGTCCAAAAGAACTAACCAGCACCACAGTAAACAGCGTGCTTGAAACTGGGTGAGGAATCTGATTTTCCCTTTTCTATTCTACACTTAATTTCCTGGAAAAGATCCCCAAGAAGCAAAATACCTCCAAAAGTGAAGGAGTGGGATTTCCACCCCATCCTTTATACTAATGGAAGCAGCAAATTAAAATTTCTATGGAGGATCAAAATATATGGTAGTGAAATAAATTTATAAATTTGAAAGCTAAAATTTAACTTTGGACAAGTTTAAGATTGTTGAATGGTTAAGATTCTCATTTTAAAGACCATTGTTCATATTGAAAACTAAATAGATGCTGACACCTAGTGGTGGATGATTATGACAGCTATGATTTCCCTAGAGAACTTGCCAAAACCTGGGAAAAGCTAATCTGTGTTTGTGACCTTCAAAGCTTTAATAATAAAGAACGGCTGTGAGAAAAAAAGACAACAATCTGGGCTGCAGACAAAGAGAGAATTATAAACTTTAACAAAAAAAAACCCTTTTTTGAACTCTTTGGATTACAAATGTCTATTTAACTGGGACTCTAAAGCTATTTGCAGATAAGAAGGAAAACTCCAACTTTTGGCCATCATGGATCAGAGACATGTAGACAGAACACACCAAGAAAACATCAGAAGGAGATATATAATATACTGCAATTAATTCAAATAACACTGAGTTCAAATCACAAAGAAATCCAAAATAACTTTTAAAATACAAATAAATCTATCTCTAAGTTAACTTTATAACAACAAAAACTTCCAGGAAACAACAACAGAGAAGGAGCAGACAAAACAAATAAGCGGACATAAAATTTAAAATAGAGACTCATAGACAGAACATAACAAAGCAAGAAAACATGATTTAATCCTAGTGGGGAAAAATTTACAAGAAATAAAAAAACAACCCATCCCTAGATGACCTAGATGAAGAAAATGTTTTAGATAATTAAATGTGTATGAATTTTGGGAAATTATAATGTATAAAAAAGAAAAATGTTTTGAATAAGAGTTAAAGGATTAGATGACTAGGCACATTAAATGGAATATTTAAAGATTAAATATATTTTTAATCATGGTTAAAAAAATAAGAAATTTTGGGAATTAATATATATTAGCTTAAGAGGAATATATATTTTAAGTAGTATTTTACTTTTTATGTTTCTTTACTCTTGCTCTCTTTTCCTTTTCTTTACTGTTATTACCTATTCTTTAAGAAATGTAAAAGTGTTGAGATGGTTTATATGGGAAAAATGGATTTAAATCTTTAAATGTAATTAACTGTTGAGAAAATCTTAACCAGCAAGAATACTTTGAACTTTATGGGAGAAACAAATCTAAATAAGGACTGTAACAGGATATAAGATGAGGCAACCAGAATGATTAGATAGAAAAGAAATATTATATTGATGTGATCATTATTTCTAGAAATATTGGGGAAAATCATATATGTAACTGTTATTTATCAAAATAATAAGAACTGTATTATTTCAAGGTCTACAAAGAAGATATTTTGGGGAAAAGGGGAAATCAACTAAATGTACTATGTGGATTATGGATTATAGAAACCAATTGTTAATGATTTTTCTTTACAAATGTAAACCCAGCAAACACACTGTTTACCAACTATTAAGTGATTTATGTTTTAAAAAATCAATAAAATATATAGGGGGAAAAATAGATAGAAGCCATCTTTTGGACATAGAAATATATGATTTGATATCCTCTAGTACCTCTTAACCTATTAAGGGATGTGTATAAGTAGTTCCTTCTCTTTTCTATGTATTTTAGGAGTAGGGTTAACCAAAGAAATACTTCATCAGGATGCAATACAATTCCATCCCTTAAATATTGTTTCCTTACAATTAGCTGTCACTAACAGTTAAGCAGTTGTTAAGCTAGCAGAAACTGTTTTATATAATTAAATGAGAGACGCCCAATAACATTATTATGGGCTCTAATCCAATTTACTTTTTCAAAATATTCAATAAGCTGAAATGATTTGAAATGTTTGCTGCCAACAAACCAGAGCTTCATCAAGTACATATATACTATTATTTTTAAAGTTCTTATTCTTTTCCTTTGATATCAACTATCAATCCATTTTATGGAAGTTTTTAAAAACTTAATTGACATACAGTACATTGAATTGCTGGTTTCTCTGTAAAAAAATAAATTTGAGTGAGTTTCATTAACCATTGTGTTAAGTCACGGGTGTCAAACTCACCACGTCATGTGACGTGTCGTGACGTATCGCAACTCTTTTTGCATTGCCGGCAATGGGATGGGCGCGTCTTCGGTATGATGAAACTAGCTCACGGACCGGCAGTTTGACACCCCAGTTTGACCAAAATTATCAGCTCACTTTGAGAGCTAAAGTTGTCAGGTATTGTAACCCTAGAAAGGGGGAAATGAATGGAAGGGAAGAGGAAGATCATCTTTTGCTTGGGTACCAGCACGCTTAAGGAGGGAAGGGAGAAGCGGTGGGGAGAAGGGGAAAGATCCTAGAGGAGCAAAGCACATCACTTTCAAAAGCTTTAGAATAGCTGAAGTTGAGTAACTAGCACATTACAAGTGACCTGATTTCAGATTCTGTTCATTTCAGGTCATTCTTTCTAATTTATTTGTCCATACGTGCATTGAAAAAGATATACGTGTCAAACTGTATACTATGTGCAGTTGTCACAAATGAATTTCCTCCAAAGAGAATCTTGCTTCTTCAGAATTCTCCATCGCTTTTAAGATGCAAGAATACTAAGTGGTGTATAGCGAAAAGCTGTAAAATAAAAGTGCAGCCACTCTATTAGATAAAGGAATGGAAAAGTATCAGGAAAGAAAAAAAATTATCTGGTACAATCAGGGTAGAAGCATAATAAAGATAAAGGTTTCTCTGTCAGTTGTGTCCAGGGCTTTTTTTGTCATAGAACACCCAGAACAGAGTTCCAGCACCTGTTTTGGATGGAACCTTATAGGGTAGGCAAGGCGGGTTGTATGATGTGTGTGAGTTTCAGCACTTGTTTTTTTTTTTTTTTAGAAAAAAAGCACTGGTTGTGTCCAACTCTAAGGTACTGTGCTCATCTCCGTTTCTTGGTTGAGGGAGCCAGGGTTGTCAGAAGATAGTTCCATGGTCACATGGCCAGCATGGCTATAGGCCAAAGGCACTTGGAATTCTGTTTCCTTCCCACCGAAGTGGTACCTATTGATCTACTTGCATTTGCCATGCTTTTCAACTGCTAGGGGGGCAGGAGCTGGGGTAAGTAACGGGAGCTCACCCCTTTGCATGGAGCTCAGCTCTCAAACCTGGGCTGTCAGCTCCAATTGACAATCTGAGCGTCTTTAACCACTGAGCCATTCCACCCATGTAAATAGGCACACCAATAAAATATACACAGTATAATGAGCTATGAAGACATTTTAAAATGTTAAAATAGTTTATATGCAGTCATACAGTGAATTGCTGCTTTTTATCTAGGCATGAACATATATACATTCTTCTTTTTTTTTTCTTCTTCTTCAGAAAATGAAGCAGGAAAGCCTACTGTGCAGGTTAGCTTCTGAATCCTTATTGAATCATAGTATTTTTGAACTACTATATAGCTTTCATTTATTAGTTTGACATAAGCATATAGTACTGTAAATGTTTCAAAATCATTCAGAATCAAAGCAACTCTTACACTGACTGACTTTTATATTAAAACCTCATGCTGACATTTACAAGCTAGAAGCTTCCCACTCCAACAGAAAACAAAGGCTGAGTCCTAGGAAAACAAAAGTCCTCTGTTGGCTATTTTACAGCGCACCACATGTCTCTGGACTTGCTTCCCTGCCCCCAAGTGGAGACAGGGAGAGCTGGCAATGCTTTTATACAATCATCAAGAGTGTCATGACATTCTTTGAAAGAAAAAAGCTGCTGCTGCTGCCATTAACCCCTCCACTTTGCCTCTTCCCCATGGAGCCTCTTTTATTTATTTATTTGTTTATTTGTTTGTTTGTTTCGATTTCTATGCCGCCCTATTCCGAAAACTTTTGCTCAAGCCATTCCTGTAAACAGCTTTGACCAGGCCCTTCCATCGCCTTTCTGATGCAACTCTAGAACAGGTGGCGCTCAAGGAGAGTGGAAGATTGTTCAAAATCTAAAATGGCCACTGCATACACAATTCAATGCATGCATTGCCTTGAACATTATCAATCAGATGCTGCTATCATCCTCCTGTTCATAACAATGTGAACTGGGCATCTACACATTTAATGTTTTGCATATGCTTTAAGGAAAGGTAAACATCCCAGTTCTGTCTTAAATTAAACCAAACGTGGAAGGAAGGAAGGAAGGAAGGAAGGAAGGAAGGAAGGAAGGAAGGAAGGAAGGAAGGAAGGAAGGAAGGAAGGAAGGAAGGAAGATTAATAATGTTAATATGCTTAAAACCATACTTATTTTATATATTTATTTTGTTTTTCCTAAGACCACTGAAAGGCATTGATATGTATTTCTTTACCTATGTCCAGCTCTTAGAAATCCTACTGAAATAATCTTACTGAAAATTTATAAATTTTCATCTTAATAGTTTTGTTGAAGGAAAAGTCTTCATCAGGGTCCAGTCCAAGCCAGGAATAAACAACATAGTGACTGCTTTAGAAAGAAGGTTGTAGTTTATTGAAGAGGAGAGCCAGACAGAGAGATGGCTCTGGAAGAAAAGAGTGAGTACATGTAGAAGGGAGTGGGTTTTTATACTCTCCTGGACTTTTGTTTGGAGTTGTTTCCTGTTCCTGTTTGAGGCTTTGTATTTCCTGTGTCATGTACTTTGACCTGAGTCTGAGTGTGCCCCTTTGGCATCTGTGGGTTAATCCTATTATGTCCTGTCTTAGAGTTTGGGTGGGGTATGTAGATTTTATGTGTCTTGTCTTCCTAAGCTTCTAGCTCAGACATGTCAAACTCACAATGTCACATGACGTCGCGCAATATATCAGGACAGTTTTGCCATTGCCGGCAATGGGGTGGGTGCCGCTTCCACGTGACACATTTGGCCTGCGGGCCAGCAGTTTGATACCCGTTCTAGCTGGAGGGCTCCAACATTCCTGAATGGATTATTACATCTGCATTTCTACAGAGCTGGTTTCTGCTTGGGGGAAGGAGACTTGGGGCTATTAAGAAAAACTGGGCATGCTTTTCTGCCTCTTTAAGATCCTTTGAGGAAATATAATATTCTGCCCTTTTAATGTTTTCTTCTCTGTGGGGGGGGGCTGACTTCCCACAGTTTGTTCAACTGTTTTTATGGTAATAAAAACTAGAAACTTCCTAGGACAAAAAATGATCTTTAGGATACTAATTGTATCCACAGTAATGCAAGTTGTTTTGTGTCTTCCCAAAATTGATCACTGTTAGCATTCAACCAAAGTGAAATGTCCAGTTACCACAAAAATAGCATAATCCATCAGACCACCAATTCTCTTGCTGACTACTAGATAACAACAGCTATAAAGCTTTTGGAGGGAGGATAATTTTAAGACAAGAAGTGGATAGGAAGAAATTACAACTCTCTTGAGAGGCTATTTGGTGCAGTGGTTAAAAATACAGGGCTAGAAACCAGGACATTCTGAATTTGAGTCCCGCTTAGGTGTGAAGTGAGGGGGGGGCAATCTTGGGAAGAAAACAATTGCAAGAAAACTGCCTAGACTTGTCCGTAGGGTTGACATACAAAAGAAACAAAAATCTTTTAAATTCCACCCTCATGATCTACACTAATTGGAATTGTCAAATATATAAATTTACATTAGTAGAAGAGGAGAGAGTAATCTAAAGTACCCTATTGAAATATGCAGTTGACACTAAATCTACTTAGCAGCTAAAACATAGGCCTTTCCCACTTGCAGGGGAACAAACTTGTCTTGTCATTATCTTCTTTTTTCCTATGTCTCCCTGAGATCGCTTTCATCTCACACCCAATCCATGAATAAAATATATTATCCTTAGCTACACAGGTTTAAAGTGGCATGTTCAACACCATCCAAGAGCAGTCTCAAAGTGTGTCAAGTTTGTTAAGTTTTAGGTATCTCCCTTTATCTTGGAAAAGGAGTGTGCAATAACACGAAAGAAAGGCAAGAGAGGTGGAGAAGGAATATCAATGATAACAGCAAATTTCATGCTAGTATAGCTTTCTGCTGACTCAAGATGAGTGGAAAACACTTCAACTCAACAATGGCGAAAGGCCCTACAATGCCTCAGATTATTATTCCATTTCATAAAAAGTATACGTCCTCTTGTCTCTAAAATCCTTCTATCTGCTATGTCTAAAGATATTTAGATCCCAGTTAATTGCTGGCAAATTTAAGGTTTTCCACACTATCATTATTTTCATATACAAATCCTTCAAAAGGCAGTCTGAATATAATCTATTATAAATGTTCTGGGAAAAGAAGCAAAGAATCATTGCTTCATCTACTTAAAAGGGAAATAAAAATTAATTGCTTTTAGCCCTCCTTCAGGATTCATATTATTCCTTTGTTCCATCATTTACAAGAAGAGAATAAAGCCCAGGAGTTCCTATGAAGAGGATCAAAATGGCCTGAAGCCCTGGAGCTGTGAGGATTGTGAGGAAAAAGTTCCGGCAAATGGAGAAATAGTCCACTTACAAGCTCCACAGTCTCCTGGTGTTTTTTAAGGGCTCATGTTGTTGCAGTTTCAAACACACTGCAGTTAATCCAGAAATAAATCAGCTCAGCTCTCAATCCCAAACAGAACTGTGAAATTATAGAGGGCTGGAACTGTTTTTGTATTGGCATGGAATCAATCTTGGAACAAATTCTATTTTTCTTATTCTGAAAAAAAAGTTTGCTCAGTCAAATATGTCTATATAGCAAATTACTTCAGTCTCTTCATCTTTCTAATGCCAAATGTAGAGAATGAGCAGCTTTTAAAATTGGCAGAAATACAGCACAGCAACTATTCACGAGATAGGAAAACTATGTATAACAACAAGCTGGATAGAAATCATAATCTACACAGGCTTCACATTTTAGGTAATTGAGCAAGCAATTAAAAACAATAGAGAAAGGATGCATAGTAGAGGCCAAATTAAGCCTCTATGGGGAGTGGAGGTAGAGATACACTTTTGAAATTCAAGTAAAAGATATACAGCCAAGAAGTATTAGTAACTAATTAACCACTGCTGGCCCAGTATATGCAGGAAGAGAGAAAACAGTGTTTCCACGTAACTGTCTTATGTTTCTTGCTGCTTTTCTCTCTGTCTTGGGATGAAAAGCTACTTCAGCATGTGCTCTTCTTAACTTTGCAAGTGTGAGGCAGATAATTCTGAAAAATAAACCTGAATAAAATGGCTCCACCAGAGATGTTCTAATCTGGAAAATCCAAACCACAGATTCTAATGCTCCATTGTGAAGTTAACAAGCACATCCTCCCCCTTAATCATATAATGCTAATTCCTTCAGACAGCCTGTCTCTCCATAAGAGCTTACAGAAAGTTAGTAATAGCTTCTCCACTTGGCTGGAAAGATTCTGAGAAAGCCAATTGAATAACATGTGATACACCAAATCTACTAGAATATTCATAAGGCAACATAAATCAAATCACAATGGCCTCTACCTTAAGAACTACCTGTCATGTTCTTGCCTTCTTGAAACTGTAGCTGGCACAGTGTAGAGTTTAGCCAAAAATAATACCAGATACAAGGATTTGCAGTATTTGCAGTAATGCAAACTAGGATTGCACTGGATTTTTTTTTAGCGATTGCAGCACACTGCTGACTCATTTAAATGACCATCCACTGGGATTCCAAGATCTCTCTCGCAGTTACTGCTATTGAGCCAAGTTTCACCTAATCTGTATCTGTACATTTGGTTTTCTTTACCTGTGTAAAACCTTACTTTTCTCTCCACTGAATTTTATTTTGTAAGATAGGGCCCAGTGTTCAAGTCTGTTGAGGTCCATCTTGATCTTGTGCCTATTTTCTGGCTATTCCTGCCAGCTTGGTGTCATTGGAGATTTTGGTGAGTTCTCCTTCTATTCCCTCATCTATATGAAGATATTGAAGAATACTGGGTCTGAAACAGAACCTTGAGATACCCCACTGCTTACTTCCCTCCATGTAGATGTAGTTTCATTAAGGACTACATATTGAGTGTGGTTAGCCAGTGACAAATCCATCTAGGGCAGCGGTTCTCAACCTGTGGGTCGCGACCCCATTTGGGGTCGAACGACCATTTCACGGGGGTCGCCAAACGCAGTCTGCCATTTTTTTCCCCTTTTCCCCTCGGCGCCAGGGTAGCACCGCGCATGCGCGATGCGGGCTGTCGCGCGCATGCACGATGCAGGCCGTCGCGCCGCACATGCACGATGCGGGCCATTGTGCTGCGTATGCGTGATGTGGGCCGTCGCACCGCGCATGCGCGATGCGGGCCGTCACATGCGCATGTGCGGTGCAGGTCGGGGACGCAGCCTGAAAAAGGTTGAGAACCGCTGATCTAGGGTGATGTGTCTATCCCACATTTTTCTAGCTTTCCAAGAAGTAGGTTGAGGTCTATTTTGTCAAATGCCTTATTGAAATCCAAGTATATTATCGTACATCCACAGCATTTCGCTGATCCACTAATTTAGTCTCTGTGTCAAAGAATGAAATAAAATTTCTTTGGCATCATCTGTTTTTGACAAACCCATGTTGGCTTCTGTTTATAACTTTACTTGCTTCTACATGTTCGCAGATTTGTTGTTTGATTATCTTTTCCAGGATCTTCCCAGATATTGATGCCAGGCTGATTGGTCTATAGTTTCTTGGATCTGTTTCCCCCCCCCTTTTTGAAGATGGGAATCCCATCAGATCTTTTCCAGTCCTTTGGTAGTTCTCCGGTGCTCCAGAATCTTTGAAAGATATGATTCAATGGTTCCAAGATGACATCTGCCAGCTTCTTCAGAATTTTGGAATGCAATCCATCAGGATCAGGTGATCTGAATTTGTCTAGAGTGGATAGGTGTCCGCTTGCCATTTTCTTGCCTATTCCTAGTCTGTCTTTCAGTTCTGTTTTTGGTAGATTGGGCATTTTTGTTTTGTTTTGCTTCCTACATCTCCTACTTTGTATCAGTTTTTTCTTCCTTCCCATCACTTTCTACTTCCTTGTTTAATTGGTTGTCTTGGTGTTTATGCTTGGGATTAGGTCTTAGAGATCCTAAAGATTGCTTGCTGGTGGCTTGTTGCCTTTAGAAATCCCCTCCAGAGCAATTGCTTAGATATTCTTGCATTTACGAGACAAATGCATACTACTATACCAGGGATAGGCAACCTTGGCTCTTTTATGACTCGTGGACTTCAACTCCCAGAATTCCTGAGCCAGCATGGCTCAGCTTGGAAACCTGTCCATTTCTCCTCAGCATGGCTGGCTCAGGAATTCTGGGAGGTGAAGCCCACGAGTCATAAAAGAGCCAAAGTTGCCTACCCCTGTACTATACCAAGCAGTGCTGAACTTTTTGAACCATGCTGTCTAATAACTATTATTGTACAGTAGCATGTGCAAGGAAACCAGTTTGATGTAGTAGTTAAGGCTAGAAACCAGGAGAGTGTGAGTTTCTTACCTTAGGCATGAAAGCTAGCTAGGTGACTTTGGGCTAATCACTCACTCTCAACCCATCCATCACATAGATTGTTGTTGGGAGGACAAAGAGGAGGAGGAAAGAGTATTGTGTATGTTTGCTGTATTGAGTTACTCATAAATAATAAAGGCAGGATAAAAATCTAATAACTAAATAAAGCTGAGGTGAAATTGACAAGACTCTGTCTGTTGGTCTGATCTTTAGCAGTACCCCAGACCATGATCAAGGAGCAGGGCTAAGCAATTTCTTATTGCCCTTACATCTGAAGCGGAGAGGGGTGGGAATGGAATTATAGTTTGATTTGATCCTAAAATAATAAATTGGGGTCTTTATTAAAACTCCAGGGAAGGTTGTTTTTATTTGTTTTCTTCCTGGCATTTGAAAAATCACTTACCCTAAATATCTGAGGGACTCTAGATGTTGAGACTCTAGAAAGAGTGCAGAGAAGAACAACAAATTAGGAGACTGGAGGCTAAAATATATAAAGAATGATTGCAGGAATTGGGTAGTTTAGTCTAGTTTAATGAAAAGAAGGACTAGGGGTGACATGATAGCAGTGTTACAATATCTAAGAGGCTGCCATAAAAAAGACAAGTAACCCTATTCTCCAAAGCACCTGAAGGCAATGGATGGAAACTAATCAAGGAAAGATGCAACCTAGAACTAAAGAGAAATTTCCTTACAGTTAGAACAATGAATCAGGAAATGGCTTGCCTCAAGAAGTTTTCAGTGCTCCAACACTGGACCTTTTAAAGAGCAGAAGACCTCCATGGTCCGTTCCAACTCTGTTATTCTGTTATCACTGCTCATCGGTGTGCCAGGTCCCATCAATTACAGAATGTCATCACATGGGACCACCACCACCCCCAAGCATATCTACTCTGTTGTGATTCCTGCCCTCTGGAATAATCTCCTCCCAAGAGGTTTTTATGGCTCCACCTTTAGGTAAGACTAAAACATTTGAAGACCTAGTTGTTCTCCTAGATCTTGGGGATTGGGTGACTGTGCAGCCTCCTTTTGTTCTTTTGCCTAGCTAGTTTTGTTTTTAGTCTTGTTTGAAACACATTACTCTTCCAGTCAGTTGTATATTGTTACATATCTGTTTTCTGAGATTTTCGCGGGTGTTTGTATGTAGGTCTTTGGTTATTCGGGTTTTCTCCCGCGTAAAATTGGAAGTGTCTTGGCGACGTTTTGGCGAAGTCCCATTCATCATCTTCAGGCTGGTGTTTTCGGCTTCGTGCTTCTAGAAGCTTCTAGAAGCACAAAGCCGAAAACCCCAGCCTGAAGATGACGAATGGGACTTCGTCAAAACGTCGCCAAGACACTTCCAATTTTACGCGGGAGAAAACCCGAATAACCAAAGACCTACTTACATATCTATCTATCTATCTATCTATCTATCTATCTATCTATCTATCTATCTATCTATCTATCTATCTATCTATCTATCTATCTATCTATCTAATTCTGGGGTATTAATATATTATAAATAAGTACACACACATACATATACATATAATATGCACATTTATAAAAACATGTGATCTTTGTGTGTGTGTGTGTGTGTGTGTTTTCTTACGTCACACAATGCGACCGCTGAGGCGAGGTGGTTCTTTTCCCCCATCTGGGAAAGCCAAGGAGAAGCCGTAACTTCCGGGTACCCATCGATGACGTTTTCTTTGAGAAGCATGGACCGAGGGTGGAGAGTCAGAGGGAGAGGCTGCGGAGGAAAGGCGGGTCTTTTTGCCAGATGGCGCCGATGCTGAATGGAATCCGAGGCGGAGCTTCAGGAGTTGAGGGGCGTGGCTTTATGAAGGCATGTGCTGCGGTGGGGGCAGCTGTGTTTCTCTCAATTTGCTTTCATAAGGCGCGTTCCTTCCCAGCGGGCCCGTCGGACGGAGGTGGGATGCAGCTGCTTTGGGGAGGGTAGAGTAATCTGTTCGGTGCTTTCTCAGGCTTCCCTTCGGGGGACGCGTTGGAAGTCCCTGGCCTTGCCACCTGTGGGACTGCTCTGGAGGAGTAAAGGTGCGGGTGGGAGGGGGGGGTTCTTGCAGCTCCTGGCGAAATAGCCCCCTCTGATCTGGAGTGCGGTTTTTTTTGTTTGTTTGTTTTTTTGCTTTCTTTAAGGACAGAGCCAATACCGAGGTTTCTAAAAATTTTGCAGGGAGCGTCGCCTGGCTCTTGAGTTAGTGCCTTCCCCGCTGGCGAGATACCGCAGGCGCCGCGCTGGCCAGTTCTTACCACTCCCCGTCGGCGAGGATGAGTTGTGCCTGGAGTTTGCAGAGTTTCATCGTGAGCTGGCAAAGGGCGGGATCAAAGTTTGGTCTGACCGGGGCTTCGCCGCTGTTTGGCTTTCTCTAGCACGGCAGATAGACCGGCCGCGTCTACTTTTTCCTTCTCTCATCCTCCCCCTTAAAATCTAGCGATAAAAGTAGAGCTGCGGCGGCTTTCCCCAGCCTGATGTGCCCCAGATGTATTGGACTGTATCTCCCATATTCTCCAGGGCACCTGGCTCTGAAGGCAGGACGGCGAGGCTGGGAAGACAGCACGATCCTAACGCTTGGAGTTATTGCCTGGAGCTGCTTAGCTGTTCTCACATTCTGCCTCAAGTGTGTCGCCACAATTCTAAAAGTGGCATTTTAAATCGCGGCTCTGCCTGTTCCTGACGGGATGCTGTTTTATCAAACTGCTTTGATACTATTATATACAGTGCCCATAATAGTACACGGGGGAAGTGTTATTAATTGTAATAAGAAATTTGAGAAAAAGAAAAAGGCAGTCAGTGACTTGCATCCAATGTGATCCAGGATGAAACAGCAGAGACCAAGACAGACATTTAAATAAAACGCCTCCCTGGATAATCCCACTGCTCTTACTCAATTCAGAAGCCTTTCCCCTTACTATTCTGGAGTTGTTTCAGTCATAATTATGTACTTGAAATCATTCACAAAATACTGTTGAGAAAATATCCTGACATTGAGAAATGAATGAGCTATAGTATGCTGTTTAATAATGTGATACTGGATGCTTCAGCTTCTTTCCTGGTACATTTTGTTTTAAGTGTTATATTTAAAAAAAACTGTATACTTAGTGAACTGTGCAGAAATTTATTGACATTCATATTACTTTGAGTACTGTATAGACAGGCATGCACAATTAATATTTCTATACTAGTTCAGAGCATAATAACAAAAGCTTATCCCCTCCTGTACATTGTGGTCTGTTTGAATTAAATTCATCCACTTTTTGTCCATGCTTTATCTCTTGCATCATTTCCTTGAAGCTGTGGCACTTTTAGCTAAGGTCCATTTAAATGCTAATCTTCCATGCTACCGTAGTTATTCTGCTATCAGGAGCATGAGCTTTGAAGATGATGTTTGGACAGCCTTCTGGTGCTGCACTAAAGCTCCTTTGCAATGTAAATTAAAGCTCTTAAAAATAAAGGTGTGATACAAATCTAATTTTCTGTCTGTACTGGTCATCTAAATGTAGCATTAGATTCTGCCTTGGGACTAATGCTTACCCTGGACATCTTTTCTATATGAAAAGTACAGAGTATCTTCCAGTTTTTGTACATACTGAAGTATAATCTGAATAGATCTCCTCCCCCAATGCTTTCTTTGATTGTTGCAGTTGGAAAAAGCTGTTGGAACTGGAAATTCATGCAAGATACTTATATTATTTGATGTATTTGTTTTATGCATTTATGCACTAGCTCAGATTGCTTATCTACTTGGAAAATGTTTGAACTGCTGGTTACTGCTGACATAAGCTATCCATTCAGCTATCTAAATTGCAGTACAGATTGAATCTATATAAAGAATGACCCTTGGGCTCATGGCAAATCTATATGTAGCATAGCAAGCCTTGTAGCAAAGCAAGTGTTCCTGGTTAACTGGGCACAAAGAGCATACAATTGTATCTTTAGGATGGGCTGTTATTATCTGCCTGTTTTGCAGTTTGGACCACATCTAATTCTTAATTAAATCCTGGCTGTTTTAGTTTTATGACCCAAGGACAAGACATGTTGGCTGGCTCCATTATTCTGAGTATTGGATCAGCTGTGATTTTCTTAAGGATACATGAGCTTCTCTGAATTATTTAGTCACAGAACCAAG
Source organism: Bothrops alternatus (assembly GCA_034064705.1). Taxonomy (NCBI): domain Eukaryota; kingdom Metazoa; phylum Chordata; class Lepidosauria; order Squamata; family Viperidae; genus Bothrops; species Bothrops alternatus. The sequence goes on from JARGCV010000248.1 coordinate 17,029,668, forward strand.
TATATATAGTATTTGCTATTTGATTATGACATGCTTGAGGCCAGATTCCATGTGTTCGATCTATAGTAGGCAAAGTTAATATGTTAAGTCATCTTGACTTGGAGCAAGAATCTGGAATTAAAGGGAACACTAACTTATTTAGAACTTTGGGTTTTTAATTTAAGAGGGATTTTGAATAAGGCAAACAACAGAATACCTTGTAAGAGACCTCTTCAGAGGTTCTATACATTGAAATACAAAGTATTTTGAAAAATATAAATATCTGCCTTGTGCAAGGTGAGGAGGATTTGTTACATAGTTCCATACACACTGTAATGCATTTCTAAGCTGCCATTTTGTAGATTCTTAATATTCTAAAGATGCCCATCAGCTTGCAAAGTTGGGGACTTCTGCTCTATTTTGTTCTATCTGAAAGGCATAAAAATCTATAGGTTTTTTTTGGAGATACCTTTCTCTACACCAATATACTTAACACAAAGACCTTTTCTTAAAAACTGATAAACTGTCCTAACGTTTTCTTTCTATTTTTTTAATTCAGGCTTTTAAAAAAATCAGGAATTCTTGTGATTCTTGCTTGTGATTCTTGCTTGTGATTCTTGCTTGTGATTCTTGCTTGTGATTAATTCTTTGCTTTTTGTTTCTTTTTATCCAGTCTTGGGCTCATAAAGACTGAACAGCTGAATGTATAACTTTTGATGCTGTCCTCATCACCTTCTCTTTGCTGAGAGTTTGTGTTGCAAGGTAAGGAAGAGGGGAGAGCTTCCCCATCCTTTGGTATAGTACAGCGGTTCTCAACCTGTGGGTCGCGACCCCATTTGGGGTCGAATGACCATTTCACGGGGTCGCCAAACACCGCAGTCCGCCATTTTTTAATTATTTTTTTGGGTCAGCCATTTTTTTTGGGTCGGCCATTTTTTTTCCCTTTGCGATGCGGGCCGTCGCGCATGCGCGATGCAGGCCCGCCATTTTTTTTATTTTGGTTGGCCATTTTTTTTTATCGGTCATTTTTTTCCCCTTTGCGATGCGCCCCGTCGCACCGCGCATGCGTGATGCGGGCCGGGGTCGAGCCCCGGAAAAGGTTGAGAACCGCTGGTATAGTATCTTCATACTAGTGCATTTAAAGTTGAAAACATTGACTTTGAACACAGATCCAAATATTTAACTATTTAAAATATTTAAATTTCAACCCATCTATGAAGCCCAGAACAAATGCAGTAATAATCTACAGATGGAACTTCCATAAAAGTTGAATAATGGCTGTGTAATTTCATTGAATTTGACTATAGAACTATAGCATATAGTAGAAAGATTTCCATTTTTTCCCCCGTAATGGAAATCTTTCACAGACACATATGCATCCAAAGCGGTTATCTGCCCTATGACAATTAAATTGTTAAGAATCTTCTTATATTACTAAAACATGACTGAAGTTAAAAACTCCAAATGACAGGCCTTGTAATAAGTGAGCATTATCTGTCTCTCCCATTTGTCAAGATGAAATTCCACTTCTAAGGGGATGTCTTGAATAATTGCAATCTTGAGAATGCTCTGAATGTGTTGATATTGGTTTTCCTTAATTGGCTACTGTCTGTGGGCAATCATCAACTGCATTTGCTTTTAGAAAAACTACTCAATATTAGCTTAGTAATCACAATTATTAAACAACTATCTCTCTTGTTTTTGTCACCATTGTTAGTTGTTTCTTGCAATTAATAATAAATGCATGTCTCTTGTTTGTTTATACATCAGTCAGATTTCCAAAGCCGTCAAATCTGTACTTGCTCCAGGCAACATGTGATATTAAAAATGATAATATCATAAAAACCAAGTTATCTTGAAAAAAGCAATACTGTACAAACATAATTCTCAACCACCATATTCCCCAAAAGAACTGGTCATGTTCCCTAACTCAGGGCCTTGGGGGATGAGCCTGGTCTTCAAGGCTCACTTAAAACAAGGTCAAGGTAAGGGACATTCAGATTGTTCTAAGAACAAGGGGGTTGTGTGTGCAATTCTTGTATGCACTATCTAAGATATTCTAGGGCAGCGGTTCTCAACCTGTGGGTCGCGACCCCATTTGGGGTCGAACGACCATTTCACGGGGGTCACCAAACAACGCAGTCCGCCATTTTTTCCCCTTTTCCTTAGCTGTGCTACTCCCTCTTATTCTATTGGCTTTTGAAAGCCAATAGAATAGACTCTCTTGAATAGAGTCTAATTCTATTGGCTTTCAAAAGCCAATAGGAATTGTCCAGGCTGTCTCCGCCCTGCTGAGCCCGCCAAAAGTCCCAGTCTGCAAACGGTGCTGCAAGTTGTCTGCAGCGAAGGTGAGCTGTGTGGAAGTTTCTACCCCTCCCTGCTGAGCAACTACTAAAAATGTAAGTAAAAGAGGGCCAGGGGTGGGAGGTGAGAGGTTGGCAGGCGCAGGGAGGGTTGCTGGTGTGTGTGGGGCCTGGCAGGTGCCTTACCTCCCTTGGGCTGGGCCAGCTGGTGGCCCAGCCGGTGGTTGCCCTGCGCCGTCGCTGCCCCTTGCCAGCTACGCCTCAGCCGGCACAGGGGGCGGCACCACGCATGCACGGCGCTCCCGGGCAGGGAAATAGTCCTCGACTTATGACCGGTTGGGGTCCTCAACTTACGACCGGTTGGGGTCCTCGACTTACGACCGGTTGGGGGTCGCGGCATTAAAAAGGTTGAGAACCACTGTTCTAGGGATTCTCTGGGAGTTTTCTGAGAATAAATTAAACCCTTTTTATATACAGATAATCCTCAATTTACGACCACAATTGAGCCCAAAATTTTCATTGCTAAGCGAGGCAGGTGTTGAGTGAGTTGCAACTCATTTTACGACCTTTTCGCTACAGTTGTTAAGGAAATCACTGCAGTTGTTAAGGGAATTATGCAGTTGTTAAGCAAATCTGGCTTACCCCACTGACTTTGCTTGTCAGAAGCCGGCTGTAAAGGTTGCAAGGGGTGATCACATGGCCCCAGGATAGTACAACTGTCATAAATACATACCAGTTGCCAAGTGCCCAAATTTTGATCCCTTAACCATGGGGATGCTGCAACTGCTGTAAGTGTGAAAAACTGTTATAAGTCAATTTGTTCAGTGCCGTTATAACTATGAATGGTCACAAAATGAATGGCTATAAATCGAGGACTATTTGCGGGCCCTTTTCTAGCTCTATTGTTATTGTAGTTTAATGGTGAGTATTTGAAAGCTAGTTGAAAAGGCAACAAGCCTTCCTTGCATTAAGAACTCCGTTGTGCCTAACCCATATGGTTTTCATGGTTAAACTATACCATTCCATGTGGTACTTTTTCTTCATGGAACAGAATCCGCAATAAAGAGAGTACAGTGATAGTGTGACTAACAGCAGGCTTTTCATTGCTAATATTATTATCCTAGAGAAATTTGGCTTTTCTCTGTACTTCCATTCAAAACAATTTCTCTCCTCCCACACACATCTGGTGTTTGTAGCTGTGAAGCCTGTTTTGCAGAAGCCAGTTTATTTTTGTATTGAGATATCTGAGAGATCCTTGGTGCAAATCAGTGTTAAGAAAATGATCCTTTGGCGTTATAATGTACTCAACTGTAATATTGGTATTATATAAGAATGATATACTTTTTGATAAAAGAGGGGTTGCTCGGGCAGTACCTCGAAACCACATCTGGAGCGGGTGGAGATTGAGGAGTGAAGGATTGGAGAGAAGTAGGGTTGTAGGAGGAGGGTGGAGAGAGAGGGAGGGAGAGAGGGTGGGGGGATAGAAGTAGGAAGAGGGAGGAAGGAAGAAGGGGATGTGGTGGAGGGGGTGTTGCCGAGCAATACCCATGGTTATTTTAACTATCCAATGTAAGTTTTTATGCTTTGTCCTTGTTTCGGAATAAGTTGCAAACGATTGTATTAAGTTGAGTTTTATTTAATTTGGTTTTTTTGTTTATATTTATAATTATAAAATTAATAAAATATTTATAAAAAAAGAAAAAGAAAATGATCCTTTATGGGACTATTTAAAGTGGCTTTAAACATATGGGAGCAGGGAGATAATGTCGAAAGATTTATATTTTGGTTCCATAATTAACAGTTCACGCCAACAGTGAAGTAAGGTTCAGTTTACAGCAGTTTTACAAAATACAATCTTTTCTTTCATTTTTTTCTATATAAAAATTATAACTATTTGTAATTTAACAGAAAAGCTATGGTGGACTGTGTTCTATCATTGGCCAGAGGGAGTAGATGCTGATAGAAAAATTAAGCTATTCCAAGATAAGGTGTGAGAAAACTTGACTAGAGAAGAGCTGTTTGTTATACTTTGTAGAGGATATAAGGACTGGTCTTGGAGGACCAAAGAATGGCCACCCAGACAACAATCAGACAAGTGTGGCTTGAGTCCATTCCAACAAATTATTTTGAGAAAACATCTCAGCCAGGTCCCTCCCTAATTCAGGTCAAGATAAAGTGAGGGAGGAAGAAAGCACATTCAAGATTCTGCTACAATCACTGTCCTGATAAAAGTAATTTTAGACTTATAGGGCATTGATTTCTTAGTCTGGTCTACCCTATAGAGCTAACATGTATTTCGTTCTGTTAAGGAGCATCAAAAGGTTTTTTCAGAGCATTTTTTCCAACATCGTATTAAAATCTTTGGTGCACTGCCATAAGAATAAGGAAAAGTTAGCCTCCAAAGCTAACACACCCTTTTTTCAAATATATAAACATCATAAAACATTTCTGTTAGGACATCAATGTCTGTGACAATACTTCCTCTAGTTTGTTTGCATTTTGGTATGTAAGAATAGAGAAATGCAGTGGCAGTTCCTCTTCAGAGGACTAGGCATTGTACTATTCACAAAATGTAATCTCTATTTTCTGATGATTTCAGATTAGGAATGTGCCTCTTATAAAGTACTGTAAGAAACAGTTTTAAAAAGTGAGACTTTCACCTCTCTTAGGTTCTCTATCTTAATGCCTTGAGACTGTTGCTCCAGTGCTGTTCTTAGCTTTCCTTATACAGAAGCTCCCTGATTGATCTGAGCCCTTTGTCCAATTCTTATCCTACCTGGTTAGATTGGACCACTGTATCACCTGTCTTAGACAAATTGGGCTTCCATCTGGTGCAAAGAAGAAGCAATAAGAGATGAAATTTTATGAGCAAGACGTTAGTTTTTATGAGGCCATGTCTGCATGCAAAACGCTTCACTGGAATGAAAAAAAGTGCAGTGCTTGAATGCTCTGAAGTAAACTCTTACTTTGCATTGCATAAGATTAGTGTCGATTCCTGCATCACCCAGCTATTTATATTAATCAGTGTGAAATGTGCTTTGAGACAACTGTTTATCTATGCCTGTGTGTTTATTTCTTCTGGAAATGTTTAACCATATTTAAGAGTATCTTTGGGGTACAGCTAAGACAATTCTCAGAGTATCTCAGGAGCTTATTTATCACCTCCTCCTTCTTTCCAGTTATCAATTATTTTTGACATAATTCATATTTATAATGTTACCCTAATAAGCTACATAACTTTAGAGGTTATCAGATCAGACTAGTTTATAATCTGGGCATTGTAGGGACAATACATCCAGAGGTTGTAATGCTGGAGTGTCTGGGCCATGCAATTCTGTGAGTAAGGATAACATCCATAGTTAATTAATGATTGCTTCTCCAAAACTCCCACCAAGTATTATTTTGGTAACTGTCTAATCCAGGGGTAGGCAACCTCGGCTCTTTTAAAAGAGCCGAGGTTGCCTACCCCTGGTCTAATTCAGTTGTGATTCCCATTAACAATGCAAATCTGACCTTGGTAGACCTTAGTTGATTGAATGTCTAGGCATGCCAGCTCTGTTCTCTGCCTGGTTGTGGAATGTCACTTCCCATCCCCCACCCCCACATAGTTGTCTTTTTGGTTGATGAAAATTAATGGGAGGGATTTATATTTCCTGTATTTAAGTTAATGTGAAATTATACATATTCCATTACAAATCTGATACAACTCATCTATTATAATACAGCTGTGGAATTTATTAGCATTAGAGTTCCCTCCCATCTTCCCTGTCCTTTTTTTTTACATAGATTACCAGAGACTGAAAACCCTCAGTAAATATAAATTTGCACGGTTTCTGGTTTTTATTTTTCGTTCTGATACAAGATCAATAGTTCCAATGGCAACTGAAAGTGCATTTGCATTTTGCAAATGCTGCTACGGTAAGGTTTTTTTGTTGTTGTTGGTTTCTGCAGTAGTGGTTGTTTTTGCAAAGAAGGTAGCTTAAATGTTGAAACTTAAATTTAACAGGGAATTTAAACCTGGAAAATTTGAAATCAAGCTTTGTGATTCCTAGGAACGTTATTCAGGTTTGTTGGTTGGAATTTCTACTTGTCCAGACAGAAGAAAGATTGTAGTGAAGAAAATAAGTTGTTTCACATCCTGCATATTCAATAGGGCACAACTGACAGCAACAGTTCTTGGTGTGGCACAATGAATTGCAATGTGTTCAAATATATGCTGATGTATTGGATTTTACCAATGGAGTCCTTTATTTCATGTAAGAGAAAGGGTTCAGTGGAGGCTTTTCTCTGGAGCAAAGGAGAAACAGAGAACATTCTTGCATAGTTTGCAATACTTCTTGGCAACTTCTTCCATACTATTCCGGAAAGTGTAACTCAGTGCACCTCTCAGAAGATTGCAAGAGAAGCAGGATTCCCTGTCCCCTTTTCTCCAAGCAGGAGTTCCCTGTGATCAGACTGCTGTTTACAGGAACTCCAGATGTAATGTCATTGGGCCTTACTGTTAAGAGTTAAGAACTTAAATACTTCCCTGTCCAAATGTAGTGTTGCATGTTGGACTATAACTTGCATAATTCCCAGCCAGCATGGTCAGCAGGCTATGGGTCACTGCTGACAAGAATTACAAGACATGCTGCCCAATGCATCTGAGAGACACCAGGTTAGAGGAGGCTAATAGATGTCGCATGTCTTGAGTAATTATATTAGTGTCACTAGACCAAAAGGAAATTAGTGGGACCCTCATACTGATTCTGTTAAGCTGACAAGCAGCAGAACTCACGGTGTTTTGAATTGGCTGCTATAAAGGAATGGAAGGATAGGCTATTACTTTAGCAATTGTAACTGGGAAACCTCCACAATAAATACATGACACTTGACCTTATGTAAACAGCTTACAAGCAAAGAGTTCAAAGTCTTTATCCGGAGGCTGTTTCTCTGAAACTTCAAACTTTATGTAAATCTCAATTGCAGTGAATAAGATCAACTATCTGGTATGTTTTGTAAGAAACCACAAGGAGATGTTTCTGAATCTCTGCTTAGTATCAACATAAATGCAGTCTAGAAAAAGGCATCTTTTATATGATGCTAATTCACATGTTCTTGATTCCAGTTTGGTTTGATAAGAAATTTTCCTTGTGGTCTAAAGCCACTGCTATTTTTTTCTACTTGCAAATGGCTAAACTTTCAAATGTGTTTTCTATTCACATGTAAACCTTTAATTGTAAGTAACTGCCCCTATTTGCAGTTCTCTTGAATAGTTAATTAAGTGTGTATCTTTTACTTTGCCATGTTACTTGGATTTGTGACCTTTCGGTTCCAATGTTTTGCTTCACTACTTGGATTTTGTGACCTATTATAGTAATTTCAAGCATTATAATATGATGCTTATAACAATAACACTAGACTTACATACCGCTTCACAGTGCTTTATATCCCTCTCTAAGCAGTTTACAGAGTCAGCATATTTCCCCCAGCTATCTGGGTCTTCATTTTACTGACCTTGGAAGGATGGAAGGCTGAGTCAACCTTGAGCCGGTGCACCTCTTCTATTTAACAAGGGAGACTTACCTAGATTCCTGCATGTCTAAAACTTGAGGCCTAGTCACAATTGTGTATGGAATTATCTTATGTTTAAGCAAGTGTCAACTTACATCATCACTCCACCCCAATATCAAAATTCAAGTCCAGCCTCTATATGTTAAGAAGCATTATTTGTAAATGAAGACCTCATCTTGTTCCTTTCTGTTCTTGACACACATGAGTTGAGACAATTAATGTGTCACAGAAAAAGACAGTGTATTCTTGGGACTTCCTGCATCATATTATTTTGTTCATGCACAACCTTGAAAAATAACCAGGTGTGTTCATGTTAGGTTTTGTTGTTTTTATTTTGTTTTATGAACAATTACAATCAGCTTGGGTGTAAAGTATGTTGGAAAGATGATATATGCATGAGACTAGCACAATAAGGTCATTTATGTTTTATTAATATATGACAAGGGCTTAACATAATAGCTCTTTTTATGAAGGTGAAGGTTCGTTTTCTAAGCTTGTGGGTTTGAGTCCCACACCTGAAGCCCTTATAAACAGAACACCGACACTGACATCCCCTAAACTCTGCTGAAGGTGTTACCTAGCCTGGTAATGAAATGTTCGGAAACCAATCCACAAGCTCGGAAAATGAACCTTCACCCTCATCCTACACCTGAGCTACAGATATTTGCCATTACTGCAGTTCCTTTTATATTGAGAAGCATCCAATTGTAAATAGCCCTAGTCACTCATGGCTTAACTATTGCAATACACTCTACATGGGGCTGCTGTTGAAGACTGTCTAGAACAGGGCTTTTCAACCAGTGGTACGGGTACCACCTGTGGTACATTGGCACCTGGCAGGTGGTACACGACCATCCTAGAAAAGTAGCGGGGGAGGGGAATGAACTGAACCGGTGGCAGCACCGCACAAGCCTGAGCGAGAGACGGCTGGAGCTGCAGGGCTGTCAGGGCTCAGTGGAAGCACCAGGATTTGCGCCAGGCTGCAGCTGGAGCTCGGCACTGATCCTGGCGCTTCTGCTGAGCCCAGAAGAAGCGCCGATCAGCTGGAATGTTGCAGCATCTCCAGGATCTTGTGATTTACATTCAGATGCTTGGCAACTGATTCATATTTATGACGGTCACAGTGTCCCAGGGTCATGTGAAGTGACCAAAACCTGCTGCAACCACCCAGCAGACGGGGAGAATAAAACCAAACACCCCCCACCCCACCCCTGCTGCCAATCCTCAACAGAAATGCTCACAACAATGAAAATCTCGGACAGGAGGAAGAGCGCTGCTGGGCGGGTGTCTTGCTTGGCTATGGCTTGGGGGGCACTTTTTTCAGTGCCATTGTAACTTTGAACAGTCACTGAGTGAACTGTTATAAGTCGAGGACTACCTGTACTTTATCACTTTTTTTCCTTTTTGGGGGGGGTCATTAAGTTTTTGACACTTTGCTAGGCAACTGGTGGTACTCAGATGTTGCCATATCCTAAAAGTGGTACAATGGGTGAAAAGGTTGAAAAGCCCTGGTCTAGAAGCTTCCTCTGCCCAGAATGCAGCAGTATGATGGGCATATTTTATGTGCCATGTGACATCCCTGCTTTGTGAACTGCACTGGTTGTGAGTCAACTGGAGACAGATGTTCAATTAGAAAAAGAAAATTCTTGAGTGCCTTTTCTTTGGTAAAGCCTCCTGTAGCAGAAATGCTTAATAAAAGTTTTTTAAAAAAATAAAGTGGTGTGAAGTTGACTAGCAAGCACAGGTAGACTTTAGCAACCAGCATAAGGCCATAAGCACAGTCATGGTTTCACTTAGTGACCAAGTTGCAGGTCCCAATTGCAATTGCTAAATAAGAACTACCTGTAATAGAAAGCAAATATTAGACTCCCCAAGATGTAGAGGACGTGTTGAAGCTTATTCTTCCTAATCCTTAAGCATTCAGGGACTAGTTGAAAACAGGCTCTTTGGAACCTCAGCAACCACAAAGTAGCAAATGAATCTGGCAGTAAGAATTTGAGGCTTGTTGTCCTGGTGTCACACCAACAAGTGCTCCAATCTCAATCTGTGAGCTTATAAGCAACTCCTTGAGTAATCTCTGGCCTCTTCTTTCTGAGTTAAAGCTTTCCAATGTGAGAAACGAACTCTCTTCTCTGCCTAGGTAATGAGTCCAGGCTGGGCAGCACAACAGAGTGGGGAATTCGTTTACCCCGTATTTTTCGCTCCATAGGGCGCAGTTTTTTCCCTCCCAAAGTAGGAGGAAAAATCAGCTGCGCCTTATGGAGCGAAGGTGCAGGCAGGGAGGGGGGGAGGCGCTGGAGCAGAGAGGGAAGCGGAGAATCGGCGGAGGGCAATGGGCGAGAAAGGAAGGGAAGCTTAGAATCGGCGGAGGGCGGAGGGCAACGGGCGAGAAAGGAAGGGAAGCTTAGAATCGGCGGAGGGCGGAGGGCAACGGGCGAGAAAGGAAGGGAAGCTTAGAATCGGCGGAGGGCGGAGGGCAACGGGCGAGAAAGGAAGGGAAGCGGAGAATCGCCGTACCTGCCGGGCCTTTTGGCCTGCGCTACCTCGCAGTACTATGGGATTGCAGGAGAAAGTTGGTTAGCAGCTCCGGCTTGAAAGAAGCCGCCTCTCGCTCCGTCCGCAGATCCGCGTTCATCTTCACGGCCGCCGTAATCTTCCGCGACCAGCCCGAGAAACAACCGCCGGCCGACTCCGCTCCGGAAAAGCTTCAAACAGGCGAAATGTAGCCTAGCCCCGCCCCGCCCCCGTGACGACTCGGAAGCCCAATAGGAGGCCGCTTAGCATCCGCGTGACTCTACGGAGGCGTTTCCTCTTGCATGCGGAGCTTCCAAGCTTCGGTTCGAGTCGGGAGGTTTTTCCATTGCTAGGAGGAAACTGCGGTGGGGGTTAAGAATCCGCTGGTTTTACCGGTATGTACCGGTAAATATTTACCGTAATTTGCACCATCTGGGAGTTGAAGTCCACCCATCCTCAAAGAGCCAAGGTTGCCTACCCCTGGCTTAGCCCAGTGCTTTATTCTTTGGAATACCGTACGTAAACTGCCCAGCACTTTCTGAGCCCTCATTGGCCGGCGGCTGCAAAGACCCACGTTCCCGGAAGCGCGAGCTGCCCAACACTTTCTGAGCCCTCATTGGCCGGCGGCTGCAAAGACTGCAAAGGCTGCAAAGGAGGCAGGGGCGGGCTGAAGCGGGCAAGGACGAAGGTGTTGCTAAGGTGAGTGAAGAGCCGGACTGGGGAGGGGAGCTACCATAAGCGGACCCAAAGTCTCAAAACGCCAACTGATTCCTCGGAAAAGCGTGCCAAGAAGAAAACAAAGGCAAAACACAACATGAATTCTCTGAACTGTCACTACACAGAATCACTCAGTGACAGTTTAACACATTCATGTACATGTACCGGTATGTCAAAGAAGAGAAGGCTAAGCTATAAAATCCCATTTAAACTGGAGGTAGTAAAATACGCCAAACAACATGGAAACAGGGCAGCTGAAAGACATTTTGGGCCACCTCCAACTGAAAAAATGATACGGGGATGGAGGAGACAGGAGGAAGCACTGCAAAAAGCAGATAAAAGCAAACACAGTTTTCGTGGGCATGCTGCAAAATGGCCACAGATAGATGTGGAAATGAAAGAGTGGATCAAACATCACAGGAACAATGGATTATCAGTCTCCACGAAAATGATAAGATATGAAGCCAAGCGTTTTGCTGCAGAGAAAGGCATTGACGACTTTACTGGATCAGCATCATGGTGCTACAGGTTCATGAGAAGATCTGGCCTTGCTATGCGCACCAAAACTAGAATTGCGCAAAAAATGCCTAAAGAATATGAATCCAAGATTCTGTCTTTCCATACATTTGTTATTGATGCAAGAAAGAAAAATGGCTTTGAAATAGGGCAGATTGGAAATATGGATGAAGTCCCATTAACCTTTGATGTTCCATCAAACAGGACTGTTGATGAGAAAGGTGCAAAAATCGTAACTGTGAAGACCTCAGGACATGAGAAAACCCATTATACTGTTGTGTTGTCCTGCTGCGCGGATGGCACCAAGTTGCCTCCAATGATAATTTTGAAAAGAAAAACCATGCCGAAAGAGGTGATCCCACGTGGAGTTATTGTCCATGTTCATCAGAAAGGATGGATGGATGAAGGTGGAATGAAAATATGGATAGAAAAAGTGTGGTCCAAACGCCCTGGAGGGCTTCTGAAGAAACCTGCCCTACTAGTACTTGACCAGTTTAGGGCACATATCAGTGACAACATAAAAAAAATCTTTAAAATAGCAAAGACCCATCTAGCTGTCATTCCTGGGGGGCTTACTAGCCAGTTGCAACCTCTGGATGTTTCACTTAACAAGCCATTTAAAGTGTTCATGCGAGAGGAGTGGAACAAGTGGATGGCTGCTGGGAATCATGACCTGACACCCACTGGAAGAATGAAAAGGCCCACCATCACTCAAATTTGTGAGTGGGTGAAAACGTCATGGCAAGCCGTGAAGGATGAAACGGTTGTAAATTCCTTCAAGAAATGTGGCATCAGTAATGCCTTGGATGGTTCAGAGGATGGTGTCCTTTATGAAGACCCTGACACCAGTGATAGTGAGCCACTGAGCGTGACAAGTTCGGACAGTTGTGAGGAATTTTTGGGATTTACCAATGCCTAGAGACCTTATCTTTTACATTAATGATGGTTCTTAATGCTGCTGTTGGCTATTGTTCATGTTAAGTTATCCTGTTATTGTAATAAATATTTTAGCCCACTTTTTGGCTCAAAACATTTTTTCCGATTTTCCTCCTCTAAAAATTAGGTGCGTCTTATCAGCAGGTGCGCCTTATCAGCAGGTGCGCCCTATAGAGCGCGAAATACGGTATATAGGTCTGATAAGGGTAATTCAGTAGATGCTCTGTCACCCTTTGGCATTTCCTTCAACCTTCTGTAACCTCCACCTCCCTCTTTTTCAGAGCAACCTTTATGCTCAGCAGGCATTGAGACTGTAGACACTTACACTTGGCTGCTGTGGCTTTACCACAAGGAGGCTGGTGTTTTCCCTTCACCACAGATAGATACTTATCTTAGATAAGATGGGTTTACATATCACACTATGCTGTAATTTTTCTTTTGGCTTAGCAAACCCAGCCCATAGATTTGAGGCTTATGTAATAAATTGTGATACACCTGATCTTGTTCTTGAGAAATCCATACTTACTTGTAGTAGTTATATTACTTTCAATGAACCTACAGACTAAATTACTTATAACATGTACACTGTGTGCACAATTATTAGACAAGTGAGTATTTTAACCGTATCATCATTTTCATGCATATTTTCCACCTCCAAGCTGTATAAACTTGAATGCTTAGTGGATATACGCATATCAGTGATGTGTATTTGTGTAATGAGGGAGGGTGTGGCCAAAGGAGATCAACACCCTATATCATTGGTTTCAAACTCGATCGCATCATGTGATGTATTTTTTGCCTTTGCAGAGCCGGAGTGGCGTGACCTGCATGTGACGCATCCAGCCTGCAGGCCGCCAGTTTGGCACCCCTGCCCTATATCAAGATGTGCATTATTATTAGGCAGCTTCTTTTCCTCAGGCAAAATGGGCCAAAAAAGAGATTGAACTGATTCTGAAAAGTCAAAAATTGTAAAAACTCTTTCAGGAGGATGCAGCACTCATGAAGTTGCTAAGATATTGGGGCATGATCATAGAACCAACAAAGGTTTGTTGCAAATAGTCAACAGCGTCGCAAGAAACGTGTTGAGAAAAAAAGACACACATTAACTACCAAAGATTTGAGAAGAATCAAACGTGAAACTACCAGGAACCCATTATTCTCCAGTGCTGTCATATTCCAGAGCTTCAAACTACCTGGAGTGCCCAGAAATACAAGGTGCTCAGTGCTCAGAAACATTTTTGGGGATTTTTATACAGGTGTTGGCCCTTTTAACATAGGGTGCAACACTTATTTTTTGTTTAAAGAAATTAAATTCAAATTACCATAATTTAAATTATCATATTCTGTTCATGGTATCATCCTACCAAGTCTGTCTACCTCTAAAATCATGTGAAGTTCTTTAGAAACTTGAGTTCATCTTATAAGCAGTGCCCTTCTTAAAAGCATAAACTGGTTCACCAGTTCCTGTTCCTTCCTTCAGTTTGATTCAGTCGGCACAGCAACAGAACAATTATTTCTATCTAAGAGTTCTTTTTTATATCTTTTTTCATTAAGTTCTTTGTTTCAAAACATATGGTTTCCTTTGCGAAGTTTTGTAATAGGATCCAGCTGAGCTGTGCTTGGTTGCATCACTTATTCCCATGGGGACAAGCAGGAAAAGACTGTTATCAAAGAATATGAGTATTCACAGTAGTTGTGTCATAACCCTAATTCATGTTTCTCAGAGATAGTTTCACAGTCCAAAGGGTTAGAATGGCAAATCATCAGTTCATCACTACCACTTTTCTAGTCTTGCTACAGGAAGTTGTCATTTCTCTATTTTTCAAGGCATCATTTGCACAATTTCTGCCTAGTGAGGTCTGTTGTAAGTTGTCCAGTGGCGTTTGAAAGTGAGACTCCTCTATTAGAGCCAGGCAATTCTTCATTGTAGCAGTTCAGAGCATTTTTTAAGTCTTTTGTCCCTGACAATCATTAACCTCCATGGAGTTTGGTCTTCCTTTGAAAAGTTTTCCTGTGGTTCTTCAGGTTGCAGTGCCTTCTGTACATATTCTGTCCAAGAACTCTTCACTGTCATTCACAATAATATGACCTCTTCAGACATTTCTTCCTTTGATACATTCCCTTTTTACTCCTTGATTGTTAGTGATCAATATAGTGTATATTTTTATTTTTTTTAATAAGATTTCTTTTTAATATGCCCCATATGCTAATAATTAAATGCATTCAAAAAAGGGAAGAATAAATAATTGAAAACTAAAAGTTACATCTTGGAAATGTTGATTTGGTCCTAATGTGGTTCTTGAAATACTGTACATTTGCATTTTTAGCGATACAGTGAGAAAGTTGATGCTGAAATCAGCTTGCTTAAGATTCTGCAAGAAATTCATACCTGAGAAGAGATGTTCTTCTTCCCCAGAGCTAATGTCAGAAATTTCAAGTTGAGAAAAATTGTCTGGATTAATTTGATCCTGACCAACATTGTGTTTTTAATAGTAGTCAGAAAAATGCTGTAAAGAAGGCTACTTGGTACACTCCAGACATAGTTGGACTCTTAACTATGATGCTGATTATGATAGGATTATTAGTCCAACACATCTGGAGGTCCCGAATGGGAAAGGTGGCCTAATGGCTTGATTGGTGCATCCTGGATTTCAATAGCGACGTGGTGCCCATTGGTTTAATTCTTTCAACCTGCTATTGATAAACCCCCAGCTTCTCTCATCGCTAACTGTATGGCTTGGTTTAGGATTAGCAATTATATTTTACTAACACATATTAAGTTCTTCCCCATCCCAACACAAACTATTGTCCAGACTTCTGCAGTTGTTCAATTTCCTTCTCTTATATTCTATATCCAACAACTATATCAGCATTCTGTAATTATTAAAGTGCAATATAAACACTGCTTCTGTATTCGTACTGGAGAACCTACACACAGAATATATAGAAAATATCTGTTTAAACATTAAAGATTAAGAGAACATTATTTCAATGAACAGGAAATAAGATGCCATTTTGAACACAGTTGTTTTGTTTATTAGACTGCAAAATGCCTACAGAGTAAACATCAGTGATGTAAGAATATTGTGTGTGGGAGGGTTATTGTTGTTTATTGTTTGTATATTGGGTTTTTATCTTTGTAAACCTCCCAGAGTCACTGAGGGTGAGTTGGGCAGCCTTATAAATTTTCTTAAATAAATTAATATTGTGTTTTTATCTACTTATTATTTTGCAAATTATAGTCATATTTAATCACATGAGAAAATATGGTAAAATTTACTAGTAAGTAAATTTTGATATCTAATATTTAAAAATATCTTTTAAGTGAGACTTTTCTAATGCCTTCTAATAGATTCCAGTTGGGTTATTGAAGCAGGTGGTAATGTCTAATTGATCAATAACAAAACAAAATACCAGATGTACAAAATTAGAAGCAGTTGAGAGAAATGTTTCCTAAGATGTTATGTTATATATACAGGAAGAGGTTTAAGGTATACAAAAGTATTCAGTTACAGATGCCTTAAATTGCTGTCAGAAATGGTATTGTTTAGATTCTGGCTTACATTACTGTTGGAACAACAGCTAAATTTTAAGATCTTCCTCCAACAGAAGATATCAGCTGCTGTTAAGAGTACATGTTAATGAATCTAGACCTACATGAAAGATCAGCTAGAATTCTGGTTTATTATTATTATTATTATCCCAAGATCATCTGAAAACCTCTGGTAGTTCTTGTATTATATTTCTGTGCCCTTTTTTTAAATCTATGACTATGATTTTGCCCATCATTGGATCTTCACTTATTAACTTACCATTGCTAGTGAATGTAGACATAGTTTAATGGTAATATCTTAAGACCCCTCATTTTCCAACCAATTTGTACCCCGGAAATAAGTTAGAGAAACAGGAAAACCACAAGACTTTTAGAGCATTTCAGCAGAAGCAAGGTAAGCCTGTAAAAGCAGGCCTCAGAAAGAAAGAGAAAAAAAAAGGGGGGGGGGAACACACCTATAATTGGGAGATTACTTTCTGCCTGAATGCAGATGTCAATTAGGGGTCCCTCGTGAGCTGAGTTTTGCATTGCAGCTCTTTCAAGTTCTGCAACAGGGTATGAAAAGCAAAGAATTTGTTCCAAGATGGATACTGTGCATTTTAATTTCACTTGTGCCTTTCAGTCAAGCCCTGCAAGATAACTGTTTCAAAGTAGACTTTTATTCCTTGCTGGTATTTATATTGATAGATTTATTGTCTAATTCTGCTATTAATGTAGCAGTTCATTTTTCTTTATTTTAAACTGGACTGTTTCAGATATTTCAAACCAAGTCACATCAGAAACTGCACTATACCCAGTGGTGGGATTCAAATATGTGAACAACTAGTTCTCTGTGTGGATGCTGCTTCCGGAAGTCCATTCTGGACCTGGGCAACAAAAAATTAGCTACTGGTTCTGCCGAAGTGGTGCAAACCGGCTGAATCCTACCACTGACTGTACCCCAGTCATTTTTTGCTGGAAATTTTCAAAAAGCAATGGAATCTAGAAGCTTCTAGAATGTTTTGGTGAACAAAACAGTTTGAAATGTGGAGGATAAATAAAATCTAGCTTTTGTACACAGACAGTGTTTTACTTTGAGCTTGATGTATGCTCTGGCCTAATAGATATCAGTCATCTACCATTTTGCTATGACAGGGTTTTGTTTCTCTTTTTTCTGAGATAATCCTCCTTAGGGAAAGATGAATTTTCCTCAGATGTTCTGTCTCTTGAACTTGGTTTCATAAAAAAAAAATAGTTTCTCAGATGTACTTAATCAACTGGAATCATTTTGATTCCTAGCCATCTTAGTTAGTGATTAGAAATTATGGAAGTTGTGGCTTTAAAACACCTCTTAAAGGCACCCTTAGGAGAAAGCTTTAAGATGCAAATTTTGTGAGCTCTTTTTATTGGCATACATACAGTAGACTACATTTTATGAGGTTGGTATAGGCTTCTGTCACTAAGTACATAGGTAGTCCTTGTTTAACGATTGCTAATTGGGAATGGAAACTAAGTATTTAAGCAATGCGGTCATAAGTAAAAAAATCATATTACCTATCCACATAGCAACAACTGTTCTGGCAGTCCCAGTTGCCATCATTAAAAGAAGCCTGTGCAAGTTGGTAAGTGAGGGTGTTATGTGACCATAACTTCCTGCTGGCTTCCCCACTGACATTGCTTGTGGGAAGCCTGCAGGAAAGCTCATAAATCACCAACACCTGATTGCAGGGGTGCTGAGGATGGCTATATATGTATGAGGTCCATTTACAACTATCATACGTTCAGCACCATTACAAGTTCAAATGTTGCTGAATGAGTGGTTGTTACTGTGAATTAGAAGATTGCTGCTAAGATTGAAACATGGAAAGCTATTCAGAAATACGTATAGTAATTAACAGGGCTTTTTTTCTCATAGAACGCCGAGAACAGAATTCCGGCACCTTTTTTGGATGGAACCTTGTAGGATAGGCAAGGCGGGTTGTATGATGTGTGTGAGTTCCGGCACCTTTTTTTTTTCTTCAAAAAAAGCACTGGTAATTAAGCATTAAATTGTCCACATTATTATACTGCATACTAGGCCCATCTCTGTCACAATTTTTATACTCCACACTCAGGCTTGAAATATTTTGTATTGCAATGAGATTTTAAGCAATGGACCAAATTCTTACACACCTGGCTGGTTTCCTTTTCAGTACTACTTGGCAACCCAAGGATCTCTTCCTTGTGTAGAAAAATTCTGCCTGTTCCTCAGCTCGAAGGCAAAATTATTTTATATGTTCTATGGGAGTATTTCTGTGATTGAAAATGCAAAATGAATTCTATTGTGATTGCTGTTTTAAAAATAGCGGCCTAATGGGTTCTACAATAGCAGATCTACTGGGAGACCTAAAGCGATCTCTTTCATGATATATTGCAACAGGCAGATGATAATGTACACAACACTGTGTATGTTTATAGTGACACACATATTCTAAAGCTTGGGGTATTTGAAGTCATTGGAATTTTACTGCATTTGTCGCCTATAGATAAAAATGGTAATTGCTGCTATTTCAGGAATCTTTTTTCTTCCAGGTATATTGTGCTATGCCAGTTCGCCAGATGCCAAGTACCAGAATAAAACATTTGGAAAGATTACCTTCCTTTTTTATATTTTAAAAAAGAATGAAGCCTGTCAACACTATAAATATCTTACAGATGGAACATGTTTGCTTTTGCCTTGTATAAAGCTTTTCAAGTGGACTACCTCAGAGAGAGTCATTAAAGTTTCAGAGACTATATTATTGCATCTTGGTTCTGCTTATGTTTTCCAGGTGCTAAGGAGGTGACTGGAGCTGCTTTTACATTGTGAGATCATTCTGTCCTGCATGGCTAGCATCAAAATTCTTGTTGCAGTATTTCAGCCAACGTAATTAAGTAGCGATTCAAATGCCTCCTAGCCCTGTGTTGGTAAGTATGAATTTCCAAAATAGTTGAATGAAAATTCTTAAAACATTTTGAATTTTAGGTTTTCTTACTGACTTAGCTAGACGATTACATATTGCATTTGAAGAATTCAAGCCAACCAGTTAAATGGGAAAATTAGGGCAATAGGCAATCTGATAAGTACCGTATTCTGACTCTGAGTTAAAAACGTTTTCTTTAAATCAAGTCAGATAGATAACTCGGTAGAAATGGTTTCATAACAAAAGAAATATATTTATTATCAGAAAGATTACTTGCATTCATGCTGTGTTGTTACTTCTGGAAAATACGTCTTTTGTCCATTCCCACAGGTAAATGAATGATGCTCTCCTCCATACCATCTTTATCACAGCGTAGGCTCATCATGGTGACATCTGATGGCCCATGCTTCTTTCAGACAAAAACCTTCCAATCTGGCTTGTGTCCAGGAAGTCTCCCAATGACCTTTTGAGACTCCTCCCACTGACCCATCAACATACCTAGCATTTAACCCAATAACTGCCAGATATTCTAACATACTGATACATGCTCACTATTTAAGAACTGCCCCCTCCCTCACACAGAGGGACTCTGGATGGTGTACAGTAAAAATGATAAAAGAAATGACTGGTAGACTAAGTGGACTTCTTAAATATAGGATTATATTTTGGATAAGTAAAGTGCTTGAAATGAGCAAATCATTACCCCTCAAGATAACCTAATGTACAATTTTAAGGATTCCCCTGCTGGTGGCAATAAGGCAGGTTCCCCATCTCCTCTCAAAAAAAAAATAAATATTATTCACTAAAAGTGCTCTTCAATACAGGTAGTCCTCAACTTACAACAGTTCGTTTAGAGACCATTTGAAGTTACAACTGCACTGAAAAAAGTGACTAATGACCATTTTTCACGCTTACAACCCACTGCAGCATCCTCGTGGTCATGTGATTAAAATTCAGACGCTGGGCAACTGGTTCATATTTATGACGGTTGCTGTGTCCCGGGATCATGTGATCACCTTTTGTGACCTTCCGACAAGCAAAGTCAATGGGGAAGCCAGGTTCACTTAACAGTTGCGTTACTAACTCAACAATTGCAATGATTTGCCTAACAACTATGGCAAGACAAGTCATGAAATGGGGCAAAGATCCCTTAACAAATGTCTAAACCACAGCAGTTTTGTGCTCAGTTGTGGTCGTAAGTCGAGGACTACCTGTATAGCCAGTGGGTGTAGCCCCGGAACTGCATCCCATGGTATGAGATGAGATCTCTCCCTTGCAATTTCAGAATTTCCATAGTTGTCCAACTAATTAATCAATGTTCCTATCTAGATGTGCAACTTAATAAGAGAAGAGTAGGAAAGTGCCTAAGAATTTTTCATTGACTTTATTTCCCCCACACAAATAATTTGTCCTACCTCATACAATCTTCCTCACTCCCAGCTTTTGTACCCTTGAACAGCAGAGAGGGAGGGAGGGAGGGAGGGAGGAATTCAGGGCCTTGGGCTCCTACTGACGGTCTCCGAGGCCACGTGCAAGCTGCAGACTATTCACCAGTGTCATTGGCTGGAAAAAATAAAGAAAACAGGCAGTCCTCAATTTACAATGATAATGGAGCCTGGAATTCCTATGGTATGTCACGACAGTTGTAAGTTGATGTATCCAGATGATTGATTAAATTTTCTGACTTTTTTTGTGGCAGTTGTTAATCGAACATCGCAGTCATTAAGTGAACCTATTGTCCACAAGTGGATGGTTTGGGGCAAGAAATATCATAATTTGCGACTCTGAGACACTGCACACAGCCATAAAATGTGGGCTGGTGGCTGAGTAATCACGTGACTGTGTAGTGGGATTGTTGGAACTTCAAATCTGAGTCGTAATATCTTTTGGGGAGGTCTGTTGGAACTTCAACCGTTGCTAAGTGACCGGTCGTAAGTCTAGGACTACCTGCCTTCTAAATCTGAGCTGCCTGCTGCTGTTGAATTGGTTGCATCATTTGACTTACAACATTTGCAGATTTTTAATAGTTGTAAAAACTTTTTTAAAAAACGAGAAAGGAAACCGCAGAACAGTTAAAGAAGCCTAAATATGCCACATAAGTGTTTGGAAAGTACAGTGTGTATTTTTCATTTGGCAGACTGCGTCGCTCAGAGTCCAAGAGTGGCTGGTAAATCTGGAAAACAATTTCCAAGTTCCCTTCCAAATTCAGCCTTGAAGATGTGGACCGGGATTGTGTTTTCCCTGTTGCTTTCTTTATGTCTGTCCAATCATGGGAATTCCATTTTAAAAGAGAGTGGAGCTGAAATAGCACACATATACCTGCTCAGTAATGAAAAGCATTGTGAACAAGCCTGTAAAGGTTCAACAGATTCAGGTCAGTCTACCAATTTTCATCTTAAATGTTTTTGTCGGGAAATGTAATGTCCCCACCACTTTCCATTGTTGTAATCATGGTTTCTATAAATGATAACTAAATTATTTTATACTGCTTTAGTTGGATAGGAAACAAAACATTGTTTTCCCAGGGAATGTCGATTCTACAAGGGCTCAAATATAGAGCAGCTTATGTGCGTTCCACTTGTTTAAACAGTTGTGTTACATTGGTTAGCCTGCTCTCTAACCAGATGGTTCAAACTTTGATAAAGGTTCATATCTTTTTGTCTCCCTTTTACCATATTTACCATGCTATGGGGCCTGCAAAGCCCTTAAAATCAAAATTGACCTTGGGTTCAGAAGTCATTCCATCCAGTTCTATGTAAAATAAGGGTTTCTATTGTTAAATCAACCCCGTCAGAGATCTAGCTTCTTTTTTTCTTTATATAAAGCCTTTTGGGAAACAATGTTGACACATTATTAATTCCATGTCTACTGCTATAATTCAGCTCAGTAGCCCACAGACTCCAGAAGATGGTAGAGGACAGGAAGACCTGGAGGAACATTGTCCATGGGGTCGCGATGGGTCAGACATGACTTTGCAACTAACAACAACAACAAGCCCACAGATAGGCAATTGTTGTCTCACAATGTTACAGCAATTTCTCTAGTCACTCTTCATACCTTTAATTCTGCTCCTTTTCGAGTTCAATTGCCCGTACCTGTTTGCTTTTTCCATCCCACGATGTGTCCTTCTGCAGATAGTTGTTCAGTCTAGTTAGTCCAATGTTACCTGTTTCCACCACATTTTTCTAGTTGGAAAGTAAAAGATACTATGAACATTTGCACAAAATAATGTTTTGATCATTTTATCCCTAGCTGAAATGCAGAACAGACATGTCCTTTTGGCTATATTTTCTATTTTCCTCTCTTTAGTTAGATAATTAGGGGGACATTAAATAGCTATTCAGTGCCAAATTCCTTGCATTGTTTAACATGGAAGGCTTACTGAAAAGTTATAACTAATATCGCAGTAGACATTTTCCTCAATAGCATATGCTTATAAAAAGCTTTTAGAATAATCTTAAACCTAAGGAAGATGTTTAGTGGTTAAATACAGTGTGATGTTTGTGGGAACTCTTATTTTAATTCCAGTTCCAAGTGATTTGCTGAAATAAAAAGGCCTCAAAAAGATTTGGGGAGGAAACAAATGAAAAACTGAAAAAGAAATGAATAATAGTCGTTTAACTTTAGCAAATAAATATAAATAAGTATAAATAAATCCTTGTTTCAGGAATTCAGCCCTCCTTACCCTGGGTTTTGGCCTTAGAGTTTCTATCATCCCTGATCCTTTCCATGCTGACTGGGTAATTGGAACTGTATCTCAAAGCATCTGGGAGGGTCTAAGTTGGCAGTTACTTGTTTTTCTATACATTGTTTGATTTACTCCAAATTATGTTATTTCTTT